>JAJTUV010000380.1:3695000-4050628 GCA_021653895.1 Mastomys natalensis
ATGCAGGTTCCCCTATGTTCTTGCTGGAACCTTCTCCTCAGTCTTGTTTTCATCTTGCCTACATGGTATCATTTAAGACTCTTGGCCAAAATAACTTCCCTTGATACCCAGTCCCTTGTATTCCTCCACATTCCAATCCACGATAGTGTTCACTGACAAAGGAAGAAAGTAGGGACACGGCAGAAAGGGGCTTCTTCATTCATGTCCATGGGCAATTTCATCCCTTCTCAGAATTAACTCTCTACTTCAAGCCTGTCAAGAATTTGTGTTCCATGTCATTCATCTGCTCTTCCATCTCTCCTCTTAGCCCACCATCACTAACCATCACTCCTTCTTGGGTTTTGTTCTTTCTCTTTCTAAGCACCTTTATCATCTGCTAGGACGTTCTGTGTCATGTACTACAGGTATAGAAAAACTTTGTTCTTCAACATTGATAGGGTTAAGATCAAACTATCCCAAACATGGCACATCAGTTTACTGAACATTTTTAGCTGAAATAATTTGATAAATAATATGGATGGGGAGTTATGGGGATCTTGCCCTTGGTTTCCATCTTCATGATCTCTGTAGATCTCAGATATACACAGAGCATAGTGTAAACAGGTAAGATACTATGAAACACTCTCAGGTGTGAGAGTGGACAAAAACCAGAGAGACCTTTGAGTCAGCCTACATCTTAATCATTCAAACAGTATTTCCCATTTTTCTCCCCACTTTCCCCAAAAGTCACAGGTAATCCCTGCTCTGCTTTCTGCCTCTAAATATGACTGTTTTTGGTGTATGAGACACATGTAACTACATATTGTAGGCTTCTTCATGAATGACTTATTTTATTTTTATATAATAGTATTGCTGTCAAGGCTCATTCTTATTTGTGATACGTATCAGAATTTCAATTATTTGTTTAGGGCTAAAAATATTCCTTTGTTTATGTATGTTACTGCACAAGAATGTGCTTTGAAACCCTTTCTTTGTACAAACATGTTTATTTTTGATTTCTGCTATAAACACATATTAGTTTGAGAACTTTAGGAAAATGCTTTGGATGTAAGAGTTTCCTTATCATTAAGGCTTTGTATGTTGGCAAACATGTGGGATGTCCATTAGCAAATCCACTGGCTTTGATATCTCAGATTCCCTATGTTAATGTTTGCTATTAATTTATTTATTTTAAAATAAGGTCTCCTGCAGCTCAGGGAGCTTTTTTTAATACCAAGTTATTTATTTTCTTACTAAGGGTTTATCTGGGCTCCTTCCATGTTTGGAATATTAATTCCATATTGCAATTTTTTTTTCTGTTCTTAAGGTTGCTCTTTCCTTCTGTTGATTTTGTTTACTGCTCTGCAAATGATTTTTATTCTTATGTAGTCCTGTCCGACTCTGCTTTATTTGCCTGTGTTCTTCACAAAATTACCCGACAGATATCAATAGACTCTCTTCCCTTCACTATTTTCATAGGATCAGATCTTATGTTTAATTTTGTAATCCACTTTGACTTTAATTTGTACACGGAATGAGATAAGAGTCCTGGCATCTGAAGTATGCAGATCTTACCAATAATCCTTTTTAAGTCTTTTTAAAGTGGGTATTCTATATTCTCTTAGTTTTTCTCCTCTGTTGCTGCAGAGGCTTTAATGGGGCTTGAACTTTCTCAAAGTATTTTGCTATGTGGTTATTTGGCTGTCTTCAGTCCACCAGGGTCTGTTTGTTGGTTGATTGGTTGGTTGGTTGGTTGGTTGGTTGGTTGGTTTGATGGGGATGGGAAAAAAAGACTGGTCCCACTTCAGGGACAGGTCCTGATAGAAGGACCTGGGGGGAAGTCTAGTTTCACACTAAGGACTGCTTTTGTTTTTGCTCTAAGAATATAATAACACAGTCTTTAAGTAAGAACTGTTTGTTACTGGCTAACAAGTCATTTCTATTCTTTACGAACCACTGATGTTCAAAGAAAGACCCTAAAATACATAAGGATTTTTTTCACAATAATCTGATTTTTATAGCAAATTACTAAAGGTGATTATTTACGAGTAAGAAAAAAATGGCTTGCAAAATTTATGAAGCTTACTTCCTAGGGCAGTTTAAATGTAAAAAAAAAAAGAGAGATCTCCATGTTAACTTTTAGCGCTCATGCACTCGAGCACGCACACACACACACACACACACACACACACACACTATTAACTTAATTAACTAGCTAATTAATTAACTAAGGGCCACTATGATGGCTCAGTGGGTACAAGGTTTGTTGCTAAGCCTGAGTTTGAGTTTTGGAGTTTTCATGGTAGAAGGAGAGAACTGACTTCTACAAGTTGTGTCCCCTCTCCAATCAAATAACTAATTGTAATAAAAAAAGCAAAATATTTCGGTATGATTAGTATGTACATAAAGACAACTTAAATCTAACTTAAAAATAAAAAGCCTACACAGTAATTAATCAGTGAGTATTTATTTACTTATTTATTTATCCAATAAGCTTCCTAGAGGCAGCAAAGAATTTTCATTGAATTAAAATAAACTGTCTGGGTCTAGGTAGGTAATTTCAGATTTTGGTCAAAGATAAGACTCATTCAATTTTTCTATAAAATGCACATGCAGAATAATAGATTAGAAATGTAGTTCTTTAGACATCTATGTGGAGAAAGAAAAACAATGGAGTACACATTCAAAACAATGCATACAAAACAGTATTTATGTGGCTTTTAGGATAAGAAATGACTGACCCCCACAAGGCATTTCCAAGAAACATTCAATCTGATTTTTATAGCAAATTACTAAAGGTGATTATTTACGAGTAAGAAAATTACTCATTGTACCTGTTTAGATTGGCTTCCATCAACTTCACATTAGAAAATGAAGTGTTTGTGTGTGATGAAAATTCTTATTTTCCTCCACATGGAACTAAACTTGCTTACAAGTCACAGCTAAAGGAAACAAAGAGAGCACCCTGATTGGCTACCCTTTCTTCTCAGCTGGACATTATACAAGTCTACAGACCTATCTATGTGAACAGTACCCTGTCCCAGCCAGGAAGTGATATTTCAGAGCAAGTTTTTTTTTTTAAAAAAAAAAAAAAAAACAATACTCCATTTTCTGGAGTTTGTGGTGAAGCCAAGGCAAAATTTAGGTCTCTTCTGTTTCCTAATTGAACTCTATGATTCACAAAAACCAACTCTGTAAACGTCAGTTTACAATGTGACCAGGGCATTGGATTCAACACCACTGCAAAATATTACATTTAACAAGAGGAATGCTGGCCTCGGTGGAACACTTGCCAGCGGGCTCTTGCAATTACCAGGCAAGGCAACTGGTAATGAATTCTTTTAAGGTGGAATTCAAGTCTCCCAATTGAATGTTGCCCATTATTGGAGTTCAAAGGCAACTATCTCTAGAATTGTTCTTTTTAATGCTTGTTGGATGGTTTTCCTTGTTCTTTTCTTGTAGGCACACAATTGTTGTCTTGATCTTGTGATAAAAAGAGCTTCTGTGGGTCTTTGTAGTAAGCCCAGTTGGCTTGGTAACATGGCTGTAGTCAGAATTCCAAAGTGGGGAAACAAAGACTTAGAAATGACTGGCTGAGAAACAGCTTGTTCAGGACTGTGGGAATCTTTCCCTGGCTTGTGGAACCAATGGAATCTTCATTAGCTCTTCATTCACCCAGAAACAGGCCCCCTCTCTGCAATTTCTTGCCCTTTTGTCTTTTTCCAAACTAGAGCTTTAACCACAAGAAAAATAATGTGGTAAGTTCTTCTGTAATCAGTTCCTACCAAAATTCCCCATGTGCTAGAATCTTCTTCAAGGCATAGTTCCAAAAGAACAGCCCCAGGTTATTCAATCTTCCATTTATTTCCATAAAGAGGGTGAGTCAAAGGGTAAGACTTTACTTACTGGGTGGGGAGAGAAACCCAACTGGCTGCCTTTCGGCCTAATTGAATGGTGATTGCTATGTCTTCCTTCTTCCTTTGTGGAGTAGTCTCCCCCTGCCCCCACCCCTAACTTTATTAAACAAATACCAAGCAAAGTGACCATTTTAGACAATTACACATAAACCATTCAGTCGGTACTAGGGGAGAATTTAGTTAGATTAATTTGACTCAGGAAGACCTCATACACGGAATGAGAAAACAATATTTTACAATATTTTTTTCCCTCACTGGCACTGAGTGTGCCCTTAGCACACTATGTCAGGAATTTTCCTTTGTGATTCTAAATAATGCAAGATGAACTCAGCAGCGTTCACATAAATACTCCAGAATCACAGGGCAGCTCTCTCAGCAGGGTGTCAGGGAAGGATGGGGAACCCTGGATAAAAATGTTTTAAAAAGCAAAAACCTTTCAAGTCTCATTTTATAAAAAAGAAAGAAAGAAAAGAAAAATGAAAAAGAAAGAAAAAAAAAAAAAAAGAAGGCAGGACAGCCTAGCAACAGCGTGTCCTCAACCTCAGCAGACCAGGAAACTGACTGCTGGGTGCTTTCTGAGATTGGAACTGAATGGGCTTTCTTTTCTCTTCCTTTCCTGCAATTGTTTGAGGAGAAATAGAAACTGTGAGAGAGGAAGCTGAGAAATAGGGGGAACTAAAGGATTCTAAGAAGGGCGCAGTGAGAAAAAGTCTAAAGAAAGGACTTGTATGCAGGCTTGCCCATGAACTGGGAATTCTGGAGGGCAAGCAGGCATTCTTTCCAAAGAGTTTCCACAATCTTTGTTCAAATCTGATGGAAGATTCTAACCAAAGTTGCCAGGAAGACACACAAACGAGGGTCATTTTGTTTCCTCCATCATCTTTGTTACATCCTACATATTCTTCTGAAATTCACAGACTCTTAATATTGTGTCACAGAAATTTGATGTGGTGTGGGCTTTGGAGTCACAGGTTGCGGCCTTTAAATAGCAGTTCATGGCTCAGTGCAAGAAGGAAAAGCAATAATGGGGAGAGGGGGTTGGGAACCACACTGTTTACCTTTGTGGGCATGATCCTAATGACTCTGATGATTGTCAAGGAACTTAGTGCCCAGTCTAAACCAGATCACCACAAACCAGATAAAGGGTCTTTGCACATGTGTCCTTCTCTTTTCTACCTCCCTTTCTAGGGGACTTGCATTTGTTTTTAATTGTGTATGTACTTGTTAAATTCTGTTTTGATTACTTTCTGAAAATAGTTACCAAGAAAGACATGTCAAAATTGCAAGAAAATGCATCACACATGTATAAGAAGTTTAATTAATATTTGGCTTGTGTTTGTTCCTTGTGACAGGGTATCTTTTTGTTCTTTTGTTTTGTTTTGTGTTTGGAGACAGAGTTTCTCTGTGTAGTCCTGGCTGTTCTGGAACTTGCTCTGTAGACCAGGCTGGCTTCGAACTCACAAACATCTGCCTGCCTATGACTGTCTAGTGCTTGGATTAAAGATGAGTGCCACCATCGCCTGGCTTGAGACAAGGCGTTTTTTAGTAGTACCAGTGGACTTGAGATTTGATGTTTTAGGTCAGGACAGCCTCAAATTTTCAGTGAACCTCCTGCCCCAGGCTGCCAAGAATTTATTAGGATTGCAGGCATGTGCCATGATACTTATCCTTAATAAAGTACCTTTGCTCTGTCTTCTTCTAGCTACCTTACATTGTTTTTTATTGTAGCTCTAAATATTGAACATACTTCCATATTGATTTCATTACATATTTTTTCTATTAGAATATAAAATGATAAGACCTGTTTTGTTAACTGAACTATTTACCCTACTGAGAACATGTTCAAGCAAGTGCAGTAGATGAGAAACAATATTGGTTGCATAAATGAATGATTGCTTTTAAATATAGGTAAACATTTAATACAAGATCAAACATCACACATTGAATCAAAGAAATTCAACAAATCTTGATTTTGTTTGTAGCACGATCAATCTCCAGAGATTACTTGATTCGTTTTTATAATTTTGGAAAGAAGACTGCTCTCTGCAGTAAATCAAAAATGCTAACATATAAAAGGACTTAAAGGATTTAATGGCCTTATACATTCAAACTATTTCTATCTTTCTGAGGTGCAGCTTGGCTCCCCTAGTGTAGAAGAAATACTTGCTAGCCTGTCCAAGGCCCATTCTTGAATTCTGCTTTAAACCAGCTTAACATTTTATTGGTTTCCATACTTGTTTCATGAGTTCAATATGATCCCTTACTTTTTTTTTTTTTTATTTTTATGTGAGAACAATAATTGTACCTATTTTTGAGCTTTCTTATTAACCAGTCTGGCAATATGCTTCTCAATTGAGTCTTATTTTGTCAAGATATGCCTTTGGTGTGCTTACTGGACATCTGGTTACTTCATGTCCTCGAATATGCTTGTTTTGTACATGAGCTAATTATCTGAGAAATACAAAGACATATTAGTAAAAGAGAGAGAGTGAGGGGAAGGGGAAGAAGAAGGAGGAGGAAGAAGAAGAAAATGAAGCAAAAGAAACATAATAATAGTAATGATGACAATGATGATGATGATCAAGATAAGAAAGTATAGTTGAATACATTGAATATTAAACCCTAAAGAGTGTATGGCACAGACATTGCCTTAGAAGAAGAGGTCCTTTATTCAAGACTCCTGAATCAATATCTACTCTAAGATGCTGTTTATGTTCACAGACCATGGCCAATTAGGTTTGATGCTTAGTTAGAATTTTCAAATTGAGAAAAATATTTGGATTTAGGAATATTAGAAAATAATTGAAACAGATCAGTTATGTATTAGAATCAGTCAAAAGTTAAAAAAAAAAAAAAAAACTTGTTCAAGGAGAAATATTTGTAGAGCAAATGTTCTTTGAAGGTCTGATGGGTAATAAGAGATAGATATGTTTTAGCTTAAGTAGCATGTTCTAATGTTAGTGGGAGGGAATATAAGTATGCCTATTGTGAAGATAATGTTGAAACCAACCAATGAACTATCCATATTCCCAAAGATTTGATTTCTGGAGATCTGATTCACAAATGACTGGGTGTGGTAGGAATATAGAAAATGGCATGTTCCATTGAAAATATGCAGTATTCAAAGCCTGGTCAGAATAGAATAAGGCTACAAAACAACAACGACAACAACCATAACAACAACAAAAAGACAAAAAAAAAAACCCTACTAACACAACCAAATTTCTTGTCATTGACCATACCAGCTATTGCTGTTGAGTAGCTTTTGATCACCATGCAATGACCAACCCTAATGGGCAGACAGAAACTGTAACCTCATGAAGGCACTTTTATCTCTAAGACTGAGGGCCACAAGAGGGTCTTGCACTGATAAGAGCCAGGTTGTTGCTCATATGTGTATTGGATATTGTTTGTTCTTCAATCAAGAACAACTGGCTAACATGAAATGAAATAGATTTAAATATATTTAATTTTATTTGATGTATATGTGTTTTGCCTGTATGTGTGTATGTGTGTGTACCACATACATTCCTGGTTCTCAAAGAGGCAAAGAAAAGCATTGGATCTTCAGGAAGTTGAGTTAAAGATGGTTGTGACTGCCGTATAGGTTTTGGGAATTAAATCCAGGTCCTCTGCAAGAGCAGTAGGTGTTCTTATCTCTGAGCCATCCCTTGCCCCTTTCACAAGTCTTTATGATACACATTCTTGGGGTTGCTTCTTGATGCAGCCAGGCCTTCATTCTGCATTCCTGAGTTTTAAGTTATAATTTCAAAGTTGATACAGAGAGATTCAAACAGCATCAAAAATAATTATCTTTGAGGAACAAATCACTCTATACAGTACTATTACAGTTTTAATTTTCTTGTTTGATAGTTTGTGAGCCACAGTACTTGGATATATGTTAAAGCTCATTGCCTGGAATGGATCAAAAGGCTGAAGACAGAACTGGAGTGATCTGGGAATATTTGTTGCTGTACACAATGGCTGCATCTTTTGAAAGCCAGACGCACATATTCAGAAGCAAAGGGTATGGCATCTGTTTATATTCATATCAATTTGGGGATTAGGTACCTACTTACATAATGTGTCTATATGCAGCCAGCCTTGTGTATTGTGTAATTCCTTATTGAAGAGATATTAAATCATGCCATAGCTGAGCTTTGTGTTGTCTATTGATTTTCTCTTTAGCCCTACATTTTAACTTGACCTTCTTCTCTGCTGAAAGGTTTATTAAATGTTAATAGGATAAGCATGACAAAGATGACGAACCAATTATTAAAATAGATGTGGGTGGGTTTGAAGTAAAATTTAAAAACCATTGTGCCAAATGAGCTCAAGAAGCTCTTTTTTCCAGTCTCACCATGGCTACCTGATCATACCTCTGTCACAGGCAAGCTTGTTAATGGCTGTGTTCCAATGCTTCTTCCCTACTTCACTTATTAGTCACATAAACTATTTTGCAATATTGCACCAGAGGGAGATTAACAGATTTTCTTACCTATTCCACACAATACTCAGAGCAGTTCTATCTATTGATATTCAAATATATTATTTGCCATGTTTCTGGGTTGGACATGATTCTGTGCTCACAGATGGTTAAGCCTAGCCTAAATCTTACAGACACGGTCCTGAAAACTTGTGTGTGTGTTGTGTTTTTTTCTATATATTCTTTGAGTTAAAAAAAAAAAAAAAGCATCAATACTAACTAATGGGTAGTAGTAGCATATGCACTCTTAATCATAGCACAGGCACGGGCAGGCAGATCTTGGTGAGTTCCAGGCCAGCCTGGTCTACCGAGAGAGTTTCAGGACAGCCAGGGCTACACAGAGGAAACCTGTCTCCAGGAAAATAAAGAAAATAAACAAATCAAAACCGAAACCAAACAAAAGGTATCAGTATTTGTCCCTAAGCCCATATCCAGCCCCACCTTTTCCACTCAGAATTAGAGGATCAACAATCCCTTGCATCTCTAATAAGCACATCCATGCTTTGCCACTGAAGCCCCTCAGCAGATGTGTTCACAGACACAGATCAACTGAAGCTTTGCTTCCTCATGGAGAATGATTTAGAACATGTTTCCCCGAATTACTGCTTGTTATTGCAGTCAATTTAATTAGCTAGCTAATGACAATATCTGTTCACAATCAAAGGAGTCAAAAATAACCGAGTTTAGTAATTAGACCATATAATTTTTTTTACAGCTCAGTTTGATAGTAAAAAAGCACTGTGATTTCAGCCAATTTTCTTCAAATAGTGTTCTCTATTCGAAATTAGGAATTCCATGGTGTGTTCTTGTGACATTTAAAGCTTGAGATGGAGTATTTAGGTTAGAAAGCATAGTTCCCTCCTGTATTCCATGTGAAATTGCTTGTAAGACAGACTACATTGTAAATCCACTTCCCCACCAACTGTTCTCAGAGTCTGACGTTCACTCTTTGCCACCAGAGTTCTATTCCCTAGGAGACACCACACAGAGTCTAACACAGGGAAGCAATTCACCTCCATTGGGCTATTTTAATGATTCTATAATTATAGTAAGCCATGTTCCCCTTCTCTATCAACTCAAATGCTCATTGGCATTTCAATGCCAAGACAAAAGGGGGGAAAAGGGAAGAGATTTTCTGTATTTTCATTTTAAGAATGTCATATTAACAGAATCTACAAAGCAAACACAGATAATGTCACCGGTGTGATATGACACATGGTGTAACCAGTGGCTGTGCAAAATTCCAGCCCGCAAGCACTAAAATAGGCTAATTTCATCTTTCCCAGCTGCCTGCCTTTCAATTCTTTATCTCAGCTATCAGGATTGAATAAATTTCATCTCCCACACTACAAGTAATGAGCAGGCAATGACTTATGAAACACAGAGACCGAGTTAAGACAGAATTAGAATACAATTTTAATGAGGCAGAGCTGCAAACGTGCAAGTGTTACTCCTTTGACAGACTTGGCAAAATATCCAATATTATTTCAAATGCTCTTTCCGTTCTACAAAGAAACTGTCAAATATTAAAATAAAAATGAAAAAAAAAAATCCAACACCCAGGGCTCTGAAGAATTCTTTAGGGGTAGATTATTAAATGTGATTATAAGGTAAAATGTAGTTATTAGAGGAGTCATTTAAGAGGTAGAGCAAACGTGACTTAATATGTAAACGTGTTAAGTGTAAACACTCCCTGGAAAACAACCATCTTTGACTTTTCTGGAAAGGTAACATTGTTGGGAAAAATCAAGAATGGAGAAGTGTTCTCTTTTTTTTTTCCCACTTAGTTAGAAGGCTATAAAATAATATTATTTTTGGTTTCACATATTCTGAAAACAAACTGAAATAAGATGGTGTAAAAATAAGATAGACTCCACATCTTTCCTTTCTATTATTTGTATTGACTACAGCGGGAAACACCTAGCTGATGGGGACTCACAGAGGCCAGTGGTCTTTGGCTAAGACAAGTTTGCATCGAAAGTAAAAGCATTTATGTTCACGCTTTAAAAAAAATAAAATAAAAAATAAAAAAAAAATCAGCTACCAGAGATGGGGTGGCTCTTGTCTTGAATCCTGGCATTCAGGCAGCAGAAGCAAGCAGCAGACTTCTGTGAGTTTGAAGCCAGCCTAAACAAAATAAAAATCACTTGGGGCTGGCTAAATGCATGATGGGTAAAGCCACTTGGTACTAAGCTTAAGTAGCTGAGTTCCATTCCCGGAAAGAAATGGCTCCACAAAGCTCTTCTCTGATGGTCACATGAATGTCTCGGCACTCCCACATATGTGTACCTCCACCGCTCTTAATAACTAAGTAAATAATTGTAAGAAATATATATATGAATGAAATTATGGGTCACTTGCTCCATAAAATTTGGGAGCCATAAATCATGACTAGAATACTGGACTCCTGACTTACCAGACAAGAAGAGCTAATGAGTGGGTGATCACACTCAGCGACTTAGGAAAGCTGCGTTCATTCTTTGATTAAAATCCATTCTTCCAGACACCTTCCATTAGTAAATGGTGTCTTGTATTAGTAAAGGGTGTCTTGTTTTCTGTCCTCCCCCCTTCCCCTCCTTTCCCCTTACCACTTCCTGTCCTTTCCCCTCCCCTCCCAGTTTCAGTCTCTTCAGTAATCAGTGATTACTTCCTGTTGGTCTTTCTAGCGCATAAAACATCTGTGATTTGCTTCAGGCACTCTGTATTTATAGGGAGGCTCACAGCAGGTGCCTCTTAGAGAAAAAGCCCCTGTTAGCAAGAGTGCTCAAGGGTTATGGGTCACGCTGCACTGGCTAACCGGTCAGCACGTACACAACTGATAAACGGTGTTTGTCTGGTTCGCCAAACTTTTTATGAAGTGATAAACATCTGCTTTTCTTTTAAAAGATATTTGTGTGCTTTCAAAGCTGTATGTAGATAACCAATTCTGTAAACAAATCACGCGTGCGCGCGCGCCACACACACACACTACACACACACACACACACTAGTACTTTCTATGTTGTTAGGCTCTGCCCGGAGGCTCCCAGGCCCCAAATTCACTTCCTTGACTTTGAAGTCTGGGTCTCTTAAAGTGGGATGAAATTTCCTGGACAACAACAATGCTGGGAAATCTTTGTTTTTACAAAACAAATTTGACAGCATGAGACCTGTAAACATAGTTTGCTTTTAGCACCCAGTAATGCTGACCAAAAAGAGGTGTGCTGAGTTTCCTTATAAATGCCCCATTCTGGAAATAACACAGAAACCCAGTTGAAGGGATTTTAATGGGGCTAATTACAGTTTGTGAACCTCTCCAACTTTCTCCCTTTCCCCACCCCCAGAGGGTTATTAGCCAGCACCATTCCTTTGGAGCATCAGAATTTGCTCAGTCAGAATCTTAGCCTTTTTTCTGTCTGTCCATGTACCTCCTTCAGGTACTTACAGTAACTTCCTGTGAAAAATCAGTTCCAAAAAGCCGAGGACAGACTGGGAGTTTGAAAACTGTTCTCTCAAGTGTGTCGAACCAGTCACATTTGGTGTTTCTAAGACAATCCTTCTGTGAGGCGCAATTAAACTGGTTAAAAAAATATGTAACATTTATTATATTATATAAATGATTTGACTTTGCAAGACGAGTTTCCAGTTTATGAAAGAATGGCCAAAGGCAATGAAATATGAGGCTGCTATTGTCTTCCGAGTTGTTCCCTGAGTAAACATGGGTGGGGAAGCTCACATTGTTGGTTTCTGTCCACTCAAGATTCCTTAAGGCATCGTTTCCTCAGTAATGTAAACGGAAGTAAGCTCTGAACATTGCTGATGTTAGTAAGGGAGATGAGCTGTGTTACATACGGAAATCTGCTACCGTTTTAAGACTCTTGTTCACAAAAGTCAGAGGTGAACTTCAGACAGGCCCTGGGCTTAGAGGACCGCAAACGGCTTCACCCTTGCCACTTCCCTGCCTGTGCTGTAGGTGACGCAGACCGAACACCCATCCTTCATCAACTCCTTCCAGTTCATGTTTCACTTAATTTCCTTTGACTTATTTGAGGCATGGTCTCGTGTAGCTGAGACTGGCCTGGAACTCGGATGATAGCCAAGGATGTATTTGACTTTTTCACTCTTTTGAATGCTAGGAGTACAGGTGTGCGCCTCCTTACCTAGTTTATGTGGGGTTGGATGGAACCAAGGGATGTGTGCACACTGGGAAAGCATTATACAAACATACACACACACACACACACACACACACACACCTGAACCATCTTAAGCCTTTTAATTTTTAGTAATTCTCTAGTATTAGACATATTCCAATGGTTGTGTGGCAAATTTCCAGAATTTTAATTCAATAAAACTGAGATTCTAAACTTTCTGATTATATTTTCACTTATTTAATTTAAAAGTGTGTAACTATTTGGTTTTTCTTTTCTTTTTTTTCCTTTCCTTTCCCTTCCCTTCCCCTTCTTTCCTTCCTTCCTTCCTTCCTCCTTCCTTCCTTCCTTCCTTCCTTCCTTCCTTCCTTCCTTCCTTTTTTCTTTTTGTTTCTGGCAGGAAAGTGAAGGATGGCCTTACACTTCTATATAGCCCAGGCTGGCCTTTGGCTCTCGATCCTCTTACTTAGCATCCCTATACTGGCATTATAGGCAGGTGTCACCTTACCTGATTGATGCTATTTATAATTGTTAGTTTGGGTCTAGTTTCACATGTGGTGGTATAGCCCTATGCATGTGATAATTATTACACTTTCTTTATGAAACAACTATTTCTCATCAAAAACACCTATGTTCACAAACGTGGTACATAAAATGCTCATTTTCTGCTACACATAACATTAATGGTGAGTAATCACCCAGAAAATAGGGAGTTTAAAGCTCATCCTCCACTGTAAGATGCTGGCTGGATATGTTTAAGCCTTGAGCTCTGATTCGGTTACAGATGGAAGAGGCAGAGTCTAAAGATGCTTCTCCAGGAAGGCGGTGATTATGATGGAGACAACTAGATTACACGCAGTTTGCACACAAAGTGACCCCCGAAATACTATCTGGATAATTGGGGTCAAAGTGATTTTTTACCACTTCTCTGCCTCATTTGGATTGTTTAGATATAGTCATACTGTCATAGGAGGGAGGCTATGTTATTTGAGTAAGTTACTTCTTAGTACACTAATTGTCACCCAACTAGCACGATTGGTGTCACAATGTCAAAAGAAGTTGACATTGAAAAGAAGGCAAGTTTTCTCCAAGCCCTTGTCTCTGAGATGGGAACGGACTTCCGTGGTACACGGCCACAGCACTGTGAGAACAAATATAAAAATAAATCCTCAATTCTTCATTCGCAAGGCCACAGTCCAGTTCACCTGATGAATGAATATTCATTTAAGCTGTGTATAAAAACCAGGGTCACAGTGCTTGGCATTGCTAATGCTTTTCCTCCTAATGATCACTAAATGCTTTTCTTTTATATTTATTTCCCATGTATGAATAGAATGTTGTTTTTTAAAAGATGTGTGTGTGTGAGAGAGAGGACAGAGAGAGACAGAGAATGTGTAGAGAGCAATGGATAACTGTGGGAGTCAATTCACACCCTCCAGCATATGAGTCCCAGGAATTAAACTCAGGTCACGAAAGCTTGGTGGCAATTTCTTTGACCCACTGAGCCATCTCAGCAGTCCTTATTGTGTTTCTTAAAGTCCAATCATTTTGACAAGTGAAGGTCACTTTACTTCAATCCCCCCCCAAACGTTCTTGTCCCTAGGAGACTGGGACATGATTAATATTTTGTCAAGAAGAACTCACGAAGGATGAAGTCTTTCTCAGATGAAATGAAAGCTATGTTCCACTGTGCACCATGAAAGCGATTATGTGTCCTCCATAGAGCTGAGGACCAGCTGCCAGCTTCCTGGTAGTGTGAACTCCTGATTGAAGCATCAGCTGTGATCCAGGGTTTGAAAGAAAGCTTGAAAATGGCTTTCAGAGCTGGCAAAAACCAAGCTATAAGAGCGGCAATCACTCTTCACTGGGGCGGGTTGTTATGAGAATGTCATCAGGAAGAGCAGAAGGGGCAAAGGGAGGCTTTCCTGGGATGTGACCAGCAGCCCTGAAGTCAAATGGTAACTCCACATAGAGACTGTCCCTTTTATCCTTTGGCTTAAAGACAAATCATTTCAGTAACAGCAAAACAAACAGAAGACTATTTCTTCCTGAAGCTAGCTTCATCTATGTAAGTGGATTTTATTTGGCGGATGATATTAATTAGACATAGCTTTTCAACATCTCTTGTCGTAGTAGCAGGTAGACCTCTGTGTCATTCACAGTAATGCTGCCCAGCTTTAAATTAAAGAGCCTTTGTTAACTGCTCAGTCATTTCTCCCTGAGAGAGTGGCCTGTTTCCTTTATGAGTCTTAGCTCCTGAACACTTAAACATTCTTTTTCACTTTATCCCCATCTCTCTCGCTAACCTTAGTAATTAAGAAAAACTGTGACAATTTTATTGTGTGTTACATTGCAGCAAAGCTATTGACAGGACACCCTTAGGACACCCTTGGAGATGTACAGTCTTGGATGTGGAGGCCTTTATCACTGCCATATGATGGGGCCTGAGTTGAATCCTGGACCTCAGATAGGCCCTAATAGCTGGCCACCAGACAACAGTCCATCTGCACACACACTAGATCCCCAAGTCCAGAGGCAATAGCTAAGCACAGTGTGGGATGTGCCAAGAGGTCTCAGGCCATTAACGGGACAGTGGTGCTCCATCCATGACAGAGAACCAGGCAGAGGGCAGCATATTCTCCTTAGCCATTAAGCACAGTCGTGAAGATATGGCCCCTCGTGGACCCTGAGAGGTTGGGAAGGCCTTTGCTGATAGGCAATGTTACTTTTGAAAACTCATCTTGACAATTTCAATGTACTCAGGATCATCCTTTTAACCTCAGAGTCTCTCCCTAGATGTGGGCTGGGCAGTTAGATACTGTTTATTTAGTGATCCGAGGTAAAGAAGATGAATTTCCAAAGACTCAGTTGTTTTAATAAAGATGAGTGGCAGAGCTTGTGGTGTGTCAAGGTACCTGTCTGCAGGAAAATCTTGAATGACTTGTGGTGTAAGCTGACCCTAGTTTCTGCTCCTTTTGAACACTGATGGACATCCATGGCAAATAGATGAATGCTCTTGCTGACGTATTAGATAGTTCTTTCCATTAGTTGGTACCTCACAGTGCAAACCTTGCAGGAGTCTGTGTATCATCATTTATGTTCTGCTTCTTGGAGCTTCTGAATATTCTGAGCCTCTCAGAAAGATGGGTCTCTTCCCTCCTGCTTCAGCTCTGCTGGCAATCGGCCTGCTAACAGTGCACTGCTCAGCCAAAGATGGAGTGCTAGTCTAGAGGGACTCAAAATGGCTCTGTCATTTTCTAGATGACAGCCCCTATTTTCCACTGGCTTTGGCACATGCGCTCTCATTCATCTCTGTCAAGAAGACACTTGTTTATCTGGTGTCTAGAAACGGCTTTTGTTAGAGACACGTGACTGTAGTTCATCAGTCTTCAGAGAGAGTTGTTGATTTTGTTAAACTAAGTTTAAACTCCACTGTGGCTTTCTGGGATGGCATCTATTTTTATTAGATATTGTCATGATTACTTATAGCATTCACAAAGCACAGAAAAACTTCAGAAAAGGCAAGTTTATCAGCTGCTGGAGTGAAATAAAACAAAGGCCATAACACGTCGGTATGTGCTTGCTAGTTTCAATTTGTTTATGGCCGTCCTTAATTAAGAAATAAATCACTTGCTAAAAAGGGTAGCAGTGGAAAATAAAACAAAATTTGATGGGCAGGTAGGATGGCTCAGTGGGTAAAGGCACCTGCTGCTAAGCCAACCCTGGGCACCCGAGTTCTCTCCCTTGATCTCTCTTGGTGGAAGGAGGGATTCTGCTACTGAAGGTTCGTCTCTGGCTTTTATATGAATGCTGTAGCAACTGTGTTTGCACATGTACACACACACTCCACAAGTTTCTTTTTAAATAAATAAATAAATAAGTTAAAAAACAAACAAACAAACAAATAAATAAATGCAAAAAATAAAAGCAGAACACACCACAATGTATGTTTCATAACAAACAATGGTGTGTTTAAAACTTATAACTCAAGGCAGACATAGTGATGCCTGACTTTCATCTTAGATCTCAGGAAGGAGAGGCAAGAGGATTTCTATGAGTTTCAGGCCAGCCTATTATAAATAGTGAGTCCCAGGAGAGTCAAGCTACATAGTAAGATCCTGTCTCAATAGAATAAAATGAAATGAAATAAAATAAACAAAACAAAACAAAAACTATTTGTTATGGTGCCTCCCCTCCTCCCTTTCTCTCTCTCTCTCTCTCTCTCTCTCTCTCTCTCTCTCTCTCTCTCTCTCTCTCTCTGTGTGTGTGTGTGTGTGTGTGTGTGTGTGTCTGTGTACTTGCACATGTGCAAAGACTATATGCAGGTTCAGGGGATAATTTTATGACATCAATTCTGTAGTTTCACCATTTTCTGAGTCCCAGGGACTGAACCCAGTTCACCACACTTCCTTGGCAAGTACCTTTATTCCTTGAGCTACCTTGCTGGGCCCATATAATTTTTATTTAAATTTGTAAAAAGTTTTATGCACATTTAGTATGACACATCTAACATTTTTATTTCTTGTTAATTTATGTATGTATGATGTACTGTGAATATGGTGTACGTGAGAAAGGCAGAGAACCATTTTGAAGTTGTCTCTCTCCTTCCGCCATCGTTTGTGGGGATGGAATTTAAGGCCTGTGTGACAAGAACGTTAACCTACTGAGCCACTTGGATGACCTACATTGTTTTTTTCTTTGTTGTAGTAGGGATTGAACCCAACACCTCACTGACATTAGACAAGTGCATCCCAACGGGCCATCTCCTAGGGCCTAAGGACAGTGATCCTGAATGTTGACATGGAAATCTGTGTCCAGCCGGCCTTTCTCAGTCTTGCCAGTCAGTGTGAACACATCCCCTTTCATCCAATCACAGACTCTAGACTCCTCCTGACAGCTGCTGGGAGTCCACTGGGTGGCCTTATTCATGAACATGTATGTGGAAGGAAGAGAGCCCGAAGGGACATCTCTTGGCAGCTGTCTCCCTTCAGCCTAAAGCTGAATGGTTAGGACAGTCACCAGAGACACAGATGGTCAGAGCTGTTTCAAGATTTACTGTCCACCAGGAGCCCCGTGATAGGCAGTAAGCGCTGACCGAAAGCAGGGAGGGTCACACAGGCTTCCTGGTGGTCCAGAAGGGATGCTGAGTTGTGAAGTGGCTTTGTGTTTGTTTTACTTGGGTCCACTGTTTCCACTTCTAGTTATCAAACTAGTGAAATGGATACAGAGGAAAGGACATGGTCTGTATTGTCACTGATAGCAGAAAATAAACATGAAACATCACATTTTAAAGAAAACCCAGAAATGGAGCATAGTGATTGAGGTGAGGTGGTGGACAGGCATCAACTGTGGCCTTCAGAAAGCAGAAAAGTCAATATGCAAGAGCCCTGGGTCCAATTCTCCAGCATCGCAGAAAGCAGATGTGCATACCCTGTAATCCTAGCACTCAGGTGAAAGCAGGCAGGTCAGAAGTTTAAGGTCAGCCTTGACTAACTAGAGTTTGAGAGCAGCCTGAGACCTTATGGGGACTGGGGAGTAGATTAAATTGACTTTGTTTGCAGCATATCTTTTTTTTATTTATTTAATTTTTTGAGAGAAGGTCTTATTTTGTAGCTATAGCTGGCTTAGAACTAATAGAGACCAGCTTACCTCTGCCTCCCAAATACTGGGTCTAGAGCAGTGAATTACTATACACAGTGAGGAGTGAACTGCCTAAAAAGAAAAAAAAAAAAAAAGAAGCAGTTTCAAGAAAAGTTACCTGATTCAACCAGCCTTCTCTCTATCTTTTCCCCTTGAGAGAGGGTTTCTTTCAAGCAGCCTTAAATGAAGGGGAAAGCTAAGAGAAGTTATATATCTTTTTGAAAACTATTACAAAAAGATTTTTCTGTCTTTTAAAAGCCAAAATTTATTTTATGAACACCTAGGTGCACAGTTTTGTTTTGTTTTAATTTTATGTTTGTATATGTTTTATTTTGCCTGCATGCATGTGTGCCTGTGTACTATATTCTGAGAACGCCAGAAGAGGGTGTTGGATCCCTTGGAATTGAATTTACAGATGGTTGTGAGCTGCCAGGTAGATGCTGGAAATTGAACGGGTCCTCTGCAAGAGCAACAAGGGTTCTTTTAAAAATTTGTTTGGTTTTAGAGACAGAGATTCTCCATATAATTCTGGCTGTCCTGGAACTCACTCTGTGGACCAGGCTGGCTTTGAACTCAGGGATTTGCCTGCTTCTGCCTCCCCAGTACAGGATGCCACCACCTCTGGCATCAGCAACAAGCATTCTTAACTGCTGAATCATCTCTCCAGTCCCTCAAAATTATTTTGGAAAAAAAAAAGTAACAGCAGGTGCCTTCTTTTTAGCCCGGATCTTGGACTTCTGAAATTAAATAAATAATCAAATTTAAAACCAAACACAATGCATATAAACTTCAGCCCTACTAGTTTAAGAAAGACTTTCCAATGGTAAATCTTTTACAATTTTGTTATTTTATTTTTAATTTTCTTTTTGTTGTTGTTGAGAAAGTCTCATATTCTGACTGACCTGAAACTCCAAATGTAAACCAGGCTGGACTTGAACTCACAGAGATCTGTCTGCTTCTGCCTGCCAAGTGCTGGGAATAAAAGGTTAGCAGCACCCTGACACACACATGCCTTTGGACATATGCTGTACCACTTGATGATTCCTTTCAAGCATTTCTTCAGTCAAATCAGGCACAATGGGGACGACTGGTCATATTTTGGATGATTATTCTCTAGCTGTATGTTTGTTTCTCAGCTGGGAATAGGGTTTGAAGGGTTATGACTGGGTCAGGATAAGCCTGTTGACAGGTCCACCATCACGTAGTGCTGAGCCTGGCTTTCTCTCTCCTCATTGCATATATATCAAGTCCTGTTATTATTTAGAAGATATCCCTTTCCTTTATCTCTTCTTCCCCTTCCTTCTTTATCAATCTTTCAGTATTATATAATAGTGGGCCCTGAATAATTGAATAATTTCTACTTAAAGTATGCAGGATGATTTGAAAACATTCAGAAATATCAAATAATCAGAAAATAATATTTTAATTTGTGGCTTTGTGTGTGTGTGTGTGTGTGTGTGTGTGTGTGTGTGTGTGAAAATACAAGTTGAATCATGCTACCTAGAAATGTAAAGGCCCAGGGGAAATAAGCAAACAAAACCCAGATAAATGTGATTTTATTGTTCACAAATGTGTTTCATTAAATTCAATTATGGTAAGTAAGACTGAGCACAGGCATCAAATTAACAGGAAGTCATTGGATTTCAGTGGTCACATTGCCAGGAAGTAATCACAGGTCATTGATGGTTACTTCCTAACAACGTATCACTAGGGACGTAATCAGTGCCTTGGGCTCCTGTTTTCCTCTCTGTGGCACGTGAGCCAGGCTTGATCCCTAGGGTGGTTGTTCAGATGTCACAGCAGGTGCTGGGGACCCGTGCTGCATCAGCAGGCAGCATCTCCAGGTCCAGCTAAGGCCTCAGACCCTGCTCACTATCCAGGAAGATCTCATGCTCACATTATTACATCATTGCAAAAGCCACTAAGGCAAGCTAATAAGTTAATCTTTTAAACTGTTTGTATTAGAATTTTATATTTGTATGCAATGTATTTAAATCATACCTACCTCTTACCCTTTCCCCTCTTCTTAACCTCTACTGTAGTCCCAATACATTCTTCCTAACTTCATGTCCTTTCCTCTCTCTCTCTCTCTCTCTCTCTTCTCTCTCTCTCTCTCTCTCTCTCTCTCTCTTTCTCTCTCTCTTTATTTATTGAACAAACTACTGAATCTAGTTAGCACCTGGGTGTGGGACATCCACTCAAGTGTGATCATGATCCTCCTACTATGGAACACATGTGTTTACAAAACTGACTGCCCTTCCCCAGCAACCATCAACTGCTAAAAGCTCCTCAGGGGTAAGTCTTGTAAGCTCTTTCCTCATTTTCATGGACAATTGATTGGCTAGGTCTTGTGCAGGTCTTGTATGGGCAACCACAGCAGCTGTGAGTTTCTGAATGTAGACTGTGAGCTCTTCTTCCAGCTTTTATAATACACCTCCCCACTGCTCTGGAGTCCCTGACTCGTGTGTGTGTGTGTGTGTGTGTGTGTGTGTGTGTGTGTGTGAAATAGATATCTCTTTTAGGGTCCGCAGTCACTTAATGCTCTGAACTTTAACCAATTGTGAGTCTCTGTATTAGTCAACTTAGATTCCAAAGATGTACCCAATTGTCTCTTATCTTGGTCTTCAAGAGACTCCAGATAGATTTTGTATCTCTGAGAATTCACTAGCCCTTTGTCAGGTGTTACCATAATGAATAGGAGGCAAATATGTAGTTCTCTGTGATTGTTTGTGTGAAGCAGTCACCTCAGCTTTTCAAGTTTTGTGGTTTGAGAAAACACTCTTCAGGGTCAGTTCGGCTTCCATTGATGTTTCCCTAGCAAACACTAATTCTTTGGAAAGCCATAGTTAGCATTTTATTTATTACTTCCCTCAGCAAAGCTTCACTTCCTGTTTCATTTAAATTTGTCCTGGGAGCTGGCTGTTCCTCCATGGACAATCTGATGTAGTTAATTGAGCACCACTGGCTAAGCATTGCTTCCTCTATATACCAATTTTGGTGGCAGTAGACCTCTTCTTTCTATAGTCAGCTGTGGGGTGAATGTGACTGAGTGACTGTGTATTACTGACATGAGCACAGACACGACAAGGGCCCTAGTGCTTCAGACCAGAGGGAAAGGCAAAGCCTTCTCTGATTGAGGCTCAGAGGTGTACTAAAGCCTTCCCCTGGTATACTTGTTTATGATGGGTTGATATTTAATGCTAGTCAGCCTCATTCTTGTTTATGATGTTTCTAATAAGCACAGGGAGTTTCTGGGTTGCTCTTGGTGCATTTACACCAGCACATATGGCCTACTCAACCTTAGCTTTTCTGTATGTGTCCTCTAGTTATTTATTTCCCAGTCACTCCAGTCAAGTCAATTTCCAAATCAGGTCACGGGAGTCCACTGCCCACATTTCCAACTCTCTCACATGTGTTGAAGATGAAACACAGTTTACTGGCAGCAGAGTTTACAATATGAGAATGAGCAGCAGGCCTCAAGTGAGTTCTGCTGTCCCGGCATGCCTGGGTGACTGCCGTCAAATGCCCAATTTACTATATTTAACCTGTTCATTCACTGGCAGAAAGTTTCTTCTTGTCTCTACTCGTGAAGATTTAGGCAATTGTCAAGGGCAGGAATTGTTTTGCTTTTGGAAGAGATTTACAATTCTCTATCCTGACGTTGTGAATTTATAGTAAGATTGAACTTGATTTTGGCAAACATTTTACTGTCACTATGCAATGTTTATGAAAGCTTGGGATTTTCAATGCTTTTGATCTCAAATGCACATTTGTTCTGTTTTGAATTACAAGTGTTATATGCGTGTTGATGTTAATCAAAGCTTTAGTAAACAATTAGTAAGCAATTGGGACGTTTTCATTTAAACATCCACCACAGAGTATATTACCTTTTGTAATTATCATAACTCATGGAAATGTTTATCTAGTTCAGTTTCAAAGAACATTTTGTACATGACTCACACCTTTGAGATGTGTTCCACATTGGAGATGTGTATCAAACAGAGGTGATGTCCAACATGGCGAAGTTAATGAGTTTGCTTTTTTATCATGTGGATGAAGTGGCTATAAGAAAATGTACTGGATTTCAAATGAAGTTAATATGACCCATTAAAAGTACAGTCTAAGGTTTTCAAATTTCCTGATAAAGGTTGCAAAACACTTGTCAGTGGATTGTAGGAGTTAAGAACATAGAAATTATGTAATTAGCCGGGTAGTGGTGGCACACGCCTTTAATCCCAGCACTTGGGAGGCAGAGGCAGGCAGATTTCTGAGTTCGAGGCCAGCCTGGTCTACAGAGTGAGTTCCAGGACAGCCAGGGCTACACAGAGAAACCCTGTCTCGAAAAAACCAAAAAAAAAAAAAAAAAAGAAAAGAAATTATGTAATTTTGCTTATTTTTTCTTAGATGAATATATTTTTTATCAAAATAGTCTTGGGTGAAATTTTTCATGAACTTATTTTTGAAAAATAAGATTTTGGTAAATGAGTGAATTGAAATTTTAGCAAAGTGGTCATTTTAGTTTGTTGGCTTTCAGAAAATTGACTTTCAGGGAATTACGTTTTTCTACATTTTCCCTAAAAGTAATGAATAATGAAGATGATATGGTAGAGGGAAAGAGCAATTAGCAACACAATTAAGTGTGTGTGTGGCCGGGCGGTGGTGGTGCACGCCTTTAATCCCAGCACTTAGGAGGCAGAGGCAAGTGGATTTCTGAGTTCGAGGCCAGTCTGGTCTACAGAGTGAGTTCCAGGACAGCCAGGGCTATACAGAGAAACCTTGTCTCGAAAAACCATAAAAAAAAAAAAAAAAAAAAAAAAGTGTGTGTGTGTTTTCTGGGTCTAAAGGCTTTAACTATTGTCTAAATTCTGAATTTGGGGTATATATTCTTTTTTTTCTTATTGCAGTGGCAAAATACCTGACAACATCAACCTGTTAAAGGAGAATCTAGCTTAGTTGTCAGTTTGCATGTACTCTCTATGATGATAGGAAGTCAGGGCAACACGAGGCAGCCAGTCACACTGCATCTGCAGCAGAGGAGGATGATGATGAGCATTGCTCAGCTCACGATCTCCTCTTTATTCAGTCCAGGATCCCAGATCACAGTATGGTACCCATGTAGACCTGGAGTGAGTGGACTCACCCCAATTAAGTCTAAAAACTCCTTCACGAATATATCTAGAGAGTGTCTCATGGGCAATTCTAGATCCCATTAGGCTGCCAATTAGTATTAATCAATTAGGTTCCAAAGAAGAAACTTCCACATTTTATAAAAGTACTACCAATGGTGGATGGTGGGCTTGTCAACAATAAGACCAGCAGTGACTCCATCAACTGTCACCAACATCTTCTAGCTACCTTTTCATATACCAATATGGATTTGGTACAGTCTTCATTTGTGTGTGTGTAGGGGGCATACATATGGTATGGATATAGGAGGTATGGACATGAAGGAAACTGGCAGTAAATCAGAAGCTAGAAGAATCCTAGCAAGTTGACAGTTTTGACACAAGCACAGTGGGACCTGCACATTCTAGCTCTCTGAGAACTTGACTGTAATGTGCCATTCACTTGATGGGCTTGACTTATCTACAGAGAAAAAAGATGTGGATACATTCAAAGGACAAAATTAGTAGAACACCTTCTGGGGGTCTATTCAAGGGGCTGGATGACCCTCAGACCTGATGTAAACAGCTTTCAAAGGGTCTGGAGAAGAGGATTAGGTTCAAGAGAAGTTTTGCAGATAAGATTTGGCAAGAGTGTAGATAGATATGAAGCAAGAGAGAAGAATGAGCTGTCGGTTTGGGTAGTGAGTGAGAAAGTTAACTGAGAAGCTGGAAGTAAAGAACACAGATGGAATAGAAGAAGATTTTCTTGAGATTGAATTTCGGTATGGATGTGAAGGATTATGGAGAGGATAGTAAATGGACAATTTTCTCATCTTATGCACACTTAATAATTAAATATAGAGTTAGAAAGACACATGTGTCTTCACAGGAATATTTGTATACATTTATATGTAGATATATTTATTGTATTTTCCATGTACAAAATGCCATGCACCTTTGAAGAGCATTTTAGCATTTATAGATCAGAAGCTGCAAAGTGGCAATGTCACGTTGAATAGAAGCAGTGGAAAGTATGGTTAAGAGTCTAGTATGCCTAGGTGAGGAAGATCCTACGAAATATATTTTGTTTTTGACTATTTTTAATTGCTTTGTTAATGATATATTTTATTATTACCTTTCACTTTAATATAATCACAAGAGATTTACGATGTTTATTTTAAACAACACATTAAGGACATTTTCTTGAAACACCGATACCCATTTGTGGTGAAAAATTGGGAAATGCAGACGAGAATAAAGACAATGCTTTTCAACATTAAAGCTTACTGAGAAATATAGACAAAAATAAAGAAAATGCTTTTTTAACATATAGAAATTTTATTTTATTTTAGTGAAGCTGATGCTTTGTTATATGTAGATTACAAAAATTAAAAGCTGGTTGAAATGAGTGGTCACTGCTGATGTTTACAGATCACCCTAACCTAATCTCATATGAGTTTGTGTGTATGCAGTGTGTATGTCTATATGTTGGAGGTGATAGTGACATTTTTCTCTGGCTAACAATGACAGCTCTTGTGCTCTTAGTAGGAAAATAGAAAGTATGAGTGTGTCCCAGGTACATGACAGTGAATTATTTTTGTTCAATAGAGACAGATATTACACAAAAATTGTGTCAGAAGTAATCATGATGGAAATATTTCACTATGTGATAGTCTGTGTAGAGATACAAATTCTTTTTCTCTTTTAAGCTGACTAACTTCTTTCAGAAAATGGGAATGAAATACATGTATTTGAAAGCATTATGTAACTTAAAATATATATATTTCTTTATATATTGTATATATGTATATATAATCTAGAGACAATAATTTTTATCTACCTATATAAATCTAACAAATTTCTCTTCAATTTTTCAAGTTATTTATTTATTTATTTTTATTATGTGTATGTGTGCCATCCTGAGTGCATGTGTGCCATGTTTGTGTAGGTATCTTCAGGGCCAGAGGGCATCAGATTCCTTGGAATAGCTCTTGTGAGCTATCCGATATGGGTGCTGGGAACTGATCCCAAGTCTTCTTCTCCATCACAAGTGCTCTTAAGCCCCAAGTCCTCCCTCTGGTCTCCAATGTGTCTTTGACAGAAGAGCACCTGCAATACAATGAGCAAAGTTTTTTTTTTTTTTTTTTTTTTTTTTATTGAATTACCACTGGGACTGAAGGATATTACATTCTCATAAATGAACTTAGACATAGACCTTATTCCTTTATACAAATGAACAGAAAATGGATTGTAAACCTAATCATAAAGTACAAAATTATACAAACGAAGTACAAAAAAGATGAAGTAGAGGCTAACCTCAATGATGTTGGGTTTGACACTGACATTTTAGTATAACACCAAAGATGTGAACCATGAAATAAACAGTCAGTAAGATGGACTCTAGTAAAATAGAAAACTTCTGGACAGTGTCAAGAGAGTGAAAATTCAAGTAAGTAACAACTAGGGAAAAAATTAGAATAAAGAATCATTCAAATGTACATAACACATGTATTCATTTATTTTGAAGATAGAACAGGCACCACACTATAATATGGACCCACGTTTCCAGCCTGAGAACTTCAACCCCAACTAAAACTGAGCCAAAGACACTCATAAACTCACCAAAAAAGAGCACAGATGGTAAATAAGCATATGAAAATCATGTGTGTCACAGATCTAAAGGGAAACACAAATTAAGACAACAGTGAGAGACACCACGTACTTACATGAATGGCCAAGATACAAAAAGAAATCAAGGATCCCAGATGCCGCATCAACAGAAACACTCATCCATTGCTCTAAGGATGCAAAATGACACAGATATTCTACAAGTCAACTGACAGGTTTTTGTTGTTTTGTTTTTGTTTTTGTTGTTGTTTTGGTTTTTTTTATACAAAATGAAATCGTGTATACATAAGAACTGCAATCATATTCCTTGGTGTGTATCCAAAAGAAGTGAAAAACCTATGTCAACTTAAGAACTTGAAAATGGATGAATGGCTCTAACAGATTTATTTGTAATTGCTGGAACTTAGATGCAACCAAGATATCCTTTAGTAGAAGAGCTGATAAACTGATACACCCAGACAATGAAATATAACAGGATACTCAAATGCTGCCAGATGATAAGAAATGGAGATCTTAACTATGTAGTGCTAAGTGAATGAAGCTACAATCAGTGGAGTTGAGATGAGTTTAGGGCAGAAATCCACTCTGTAAGATGCTATAAAAGTAGATACATGTCACTACACCATCACCTAAACACAGGATCTACAATATATAGGATCTACAATACCAATCATGTACTGTGATACACACTAAGGACCTGTGAGACAGCACCATGTCAATATGGGCCTATTGGTTAAAACTGGACCACTCTGGTGGGAAGTCCTCTTAATAGGGAGGCTGTGCTTGCATTGGGGTGGAAGTCTATGTGGAATCTGTACCTATCAACTTTGTTACTAACCTAACCTTTCTTGAAAAATAGGACCCAAAATCATATATCTGGGACACTGTCAATCCATGTCATCTTAATCTGATCACATTTTATTCTCTTCATTTACTGCTGGGAACACAAATATGCAGAAAGGAATAGTTAAGATCAATTTAAATAAAGAGAACCTGAGGGTTTGTTTTTTTTTTTTAACTGTTTCCTTTTTCTTTTCTTCTAATATCCTTAGTAAAATTTTCCAGAGAGTTGTTAATGTACATCTTTCTCATTTATGGATATTTAGACAAATGAAAGCTCTACTGGTGTCCTGGATAGATTTATGCCAACTTGACACAAACTAGAGTCATCTGAAAAGGGAAACTTCAATTGAGAACATGAAGCCTACATAATATCCAGATATAGGGCATTTTCTTAATGAGTAATTAATGTGGGAGGGCCCAGCCCATGGTGGGTGGTGCCATCTGTGGGCTGGTGGTCCTGAGGTCTATAAGGAAGCAGACTGAGTGAAACAATGACAGCAAGTCAGTATGCAGCACGCCACCATGTCCTCTGCTTCATCTCCTTTTCCAGATTCTTTTCCTGTCTGAGTTCCTGTCCTGACTTCCTTCAGTGATGAACAGTGCTGTGGAAATATTAACCAAATAAACCCTTTTCTTCTCAAGTGTCTTTGATCTTAGTGTTTCATCACAGCAATAGAAACCCTAACTAAGACAGTCTGCAGTAGTTTCTCTCTTGTTATTAAATTGTTAACTTTTCAAGGTTTTCAAGTCTCAATGCCTTATACTTAGAATTTCAATGTAGCCCAAGTCAATCCAATAATATATTAACTCCAGCTCTGTGTAGGAAGATATTATGAATGAACATATATGGATATTTACCATCTGTCTAGCTATGTATCTATCTTAGATCTAGTAGTTTAAAATCTTTAACTCATCTGTAGAGTGTTTTGATATTGGGAATGGTGAAGGCAGAGAACCAGTTTTAACATACTGTTTGAAACATTAAGACTTTAATACCATCTTCCTCCTACTGTAAGAGCCAATGGTTTTGGTGTCCTGCCAGAGGCATCGGAATCCAAACATTGTGGCTTTATAGTAATCTGTGATAATCTCCACTGTAGCCTCAGACTCCTTTTCTTTTCATATGGAAAGGCTCAGGCTATTCATCTTCACTTAATGTCTTTTCTCTTTTAAGTGGAGAATTGTGTGCAGAGGTTTATTGGGCAGCTCTTTTATGAACAGGATCTTGAAAGGAGTGGCCAAGGAAGTGCTAAGGATAGTAAGGGCAATGGGTTCATCTATTGTTTTTTTAAAAATGGGGTCTTGGGATTATGGTTGCTTTTTAGATGTGTCCAATTAAGGCAAAGCAATGGAGGTTTTTAATGGATCCCCATTAGAAAGAGTGAAGAACTTTGCATGAGACATTTTCTGCAACAGGAGAATTTCTACTAAGGGTCTGAGCTGTGCTCTACCAGAGAGCGATTATCTTAGCAGCTGTGGGATTTATTGTCAGCGCTGAATTGCCTCTCTGGGTGGGCTACCACAGTATCCACTCCACTGCCAAGGAGAAATGAGCTGCTGATTAATTTTACTGTCATCTTTAGATTTTGTCCTGCTTTGGTTCTACTCCAGAGCCTGTGCTCTGCTTTGACTGTAAGATTGCAACAGTAATGTATGGGTATGCCTGGTAATGCTTAGCTATGCTGACCTTGGCAGTCAGTTTCAAAGCTGTTACTTCATCTCTGACTATCTAAGGATAAGGATAATTTTTAAACAGTTTGGATATTTAATGTCTCCTATTCATACTGTTATACATATAGAAGAAACAATTCCAGAGTGAAGATCTAGGAGCTGAATAGAAAGACAGTTTCTAGAAATATTCCAGATGTTGGTGTAGTTTCCTTACTAATCATACTGAACATATTCTGTGCAGATATCCAGGGCTTGATGAAGCAGCAGAAGATGTAAGGGGAGGACACCGATCCAAAAGAGACTGGAGAATTATTAGGGATTATAAAACACCTTGTCCAGTTTTAAGGGACAGAGAAAGAAACCAAACTGGATAAGTAAACTGTGAATTATTGACTACTGTTACTATAGAGTCTATGATCGACTGGATGTAGAATGTCAACCTTTACAATCTATACCTAGCATCTTCGAATCTTGGCCCTCGGCTATCACTTGTGTCAGCTAACATCTAACATATCCTCTTGATGACAGATTCCTGCCATGCTTCTTCTACCATGAAATGTCTAGCATCCTGGGCTCTTCTAATGGACAATTTCTGAAAAAAAAATGGATTTGATTTGAAACTCCTTGGTGAAAAGGTAAAACATAATGACCATAATAATTAATTGCCACAGGACTCAGGTTTCATACTTGAAGTATTTAACGTACCTACATGTCCAAAGAGTCAACAAGGGTGAGTTTTGTCAATGGAAATTAGTACATGATTGCCACATAAAAGAGGGAGACAATGCCAGGTAATAAAAAGGACAAATGGCTTCTGAAGAGATCCAGACCATATATTTAGATATTTATTTAATTGATATTGACTGAATATCTCCTACATCCTCTCCATTGTATTAGATGCTTGGGTAGGGGCTGAACAAGACAAACATTCTGCTTTCAAACATTTCAATTATAGTGGATTTAGAAACAATATATAAAGAGATAAATATGGGCTGGAGAGATGCTTTAGTGGTTGAAAGCACTGACTGGTCTTCCCGAAGACCCAGGTTCAATTGTCAGCACCTACATGGTGGCTCACCATGGTTTGTCATGATGAATATGGTGCATGGACATATTCTGGCAAACCAACAATATACACAAAATAAATAAAATTTTAAAAAGATATAACTATGTAAAGTGTGTAAACTATCAATTTATTGTTTTTCCAAACCCTTCCTTCTTTGTTCTTCTTTAAATACTGGAGCAAGACCCTGTGAACATCTTTCCTTTGTCAGTTCACAGAGTGTTAAGCAACAATAAGAAACGCAGGACAAAGCAATGGAAGCAGGATGGAATTTCCTTTCAATGGCCCAGGCTTCCGTTTTCAGAATTCATAGAGGAGGTTCAGGCATGTATGCAAAGTGAAGCCTTATGCTTCAAGTTTTTTCACCAGCATCACTTGCCCATACCCTCTAACAATAGCTTGCTGGACTGATCATACCCCTTGGCCACGATGGGCCAGTTCTAGAGGCCAGTTCTGATTTTCTACCATCTCTCAAGGTAAGCTAATCACTGCTAATGACTTGCAGTAGCCTATACCCATTGGCAAGTTTGTTTTCTAGATTCAGACTCCATGTGCCTAGCTATGGTAACCATGTCTTCTTTGAAGAAGCCTGAGTCTTGGTCTCAAGGGAGGTGAGCTTCCTTGCTTTCTGTGTACTCATTCTCTACTCTTCTTCAACACAGAACTTAGAATTGTTCTTCCACACACACAACATTTAGGCCTCCTACCATCTTCTTCGATTTATTGGGTAACCATTCCTTACCAGCTAATAATACCTCATATTGAAATTTTGCTGATGAAGTGTCTGTGTGGTTTCTGTCTCATGTTTGGACACTGACTAGTGTAGACACCATGCAGAGGTGAAGTGAGGCAAGGAAACATAGGTCTTATAAAGGGAAAGGGTGGAACAGTTTTGGATACAGTGGTCACTGAATTTGGAGGAGGAATATGAAACTTGTAAAGAAGTGTTCTCAGTTGAACACATAGTATATAGAAAGGTAAATGTGTAGTGAGAATCTTGGTCTTAAAAATGCAAAAATGCCATGTGAATATGTTTTTGTTTTAATCCCAGGTGTGGGATATGGGGTTGCTTCAGATTGTCCACAGCAGCTAACTGTAATTCTATGGTTTGTCTAGTGCTCTGGCAGTGGCATGATTCTCCCAGCTGACAATAGTTTGCATTTGGAATTCTGGGACCTCTTAGGGAGTATAAAATTGCCAGAGCCTCAAGAGGCTGGTCCTATTCCCCCATCCTACCCCCTGCTGTTGAGGGTTGCTGTTATTGCAGTTGTGATCATGAGTAAAGAGAGAAGAAGAAATTAGATATCCTGATAAAGAAGACTGAATTTGCCTCAAAGAACTCAATGCCCCTAATCAGTAATGTTGTCTATGATTTGATTCTGATGGAGTCAGAGGGGTCTGAGGGAGGTTTTATCCTAGGGTCTAGCAATATAGAAGTCAGTGGTGGCATTGGTGAAAGCTGTTTCTAGGAATGATAGCGTTCTCATGGGTAGGACTTAAAAAGGATTCCATGGAGGGAAGTAGAGATAGCAGTTTCAGCAGAAAACAGTGGAACTGTGAACATGGTCTAATTTACATGGTGTACAAAATGGCTTTTCTATTATTTGAACTCCATCTACTAGGAAAACTTAGGACTGGTTAAGTAGGAGTCTATCCTACATCTGCAAAACTGGCCCTGTACAGTAGTCTCAAGTAGACTTGGAGACATAAGCCCTTTGCATTACAAGTGTCTAGTATTCCATTGGCCAAAGATGAGTGCTGGAAAGAAACTTCTGATGGGCTTTTTGGTCAATCTACTTAGCTCTGCTGTGTGTTCATGGCAGCCATTTGTCTTTATTATAAGTGGCTATGGTCTGAACCTTTGGTGTTTCACACAGTTTGGGATAGTGAAGGAGACCATGGGAGAATGGTCATTGCTGCCTTCACTGGAGTTTGTTTTAATTTTCTAAGAAGATGCTCTTCATTGTGGATTTGATTAACTCAGATTCCACACATTTCTCTAGATAATTTACCCTTCTGTTTTCCCAAAGTATAGTTTTTACATTATATACTTCCAGTGAACTTCAGAATCTCCCCATTTCTTGCTCTCAAGGCCACTTTTATTTTTTTTCCAAGGAAGTATAAGTTGTTAAGAGAAAAGTTACCCACATGTTCTCCCTGAAGAATATCTAATCTACTATGGGGAGAAGAAAGTACTATAGAAAAGTAGTGTTTTCAGAGAAGAATCACTTTTCCCTGTGGTGGCCTAGACTTTTTTTTTTACAAATATGAACTGACCCAGTATTTGTAGTAGAAGTTGTTTTTTTTCCCTTCAATATACTTTCCTACTAAATTTGATGGCACTGTCTGCTGGCAAGGTGATTTCTTGCAATGCCCAAAGTCCTTAAAGGAACCAACAGAGGTTTGTTTGTCTGTTTGCTTTCTTCTCCCCATAGTAGATTACGTGATGGAATGTGGATTGTAAGAGAGGTTTCTTTTGCAAATTTATTCCATAATTATTAATGTCTATTTTCTCTTCATTAATGCTTTAGGTTGAGGTGAAAAATGATTCAAACAAAGTCTGTCTTCGAGCAAACATTCTTTTTTTTTTTTTTTTTTTTTTTTTTTTTGGTTTTTCGAGACAGGGTTTCTCTGTGCAGCCCTGGCTGTCCTGGAACTCACTCTGTAGACCAGGCTGGCCTCGAACTCAGAAATCCGCCTGCCTCTGCCTCCCAAGTGCTGTGATTAAAGGCGTGCGCCACCACCGCCCGGCCCGAGCAAACATTCTTTCCTTGGCTGAGCATTGTCAAGATTATGTTATTGAAGAGAACCTACTGGTTGGTTTTTCATGACAAATTTACCTGAGAATGCAGTTAATAGAGAAGTTGTACTACAATACTGAGAAACATACACTAGTATGTCAACTAGAGGCACTTGGTCAGGCCTTAAACTAAACCTATGCTTCAACTCACAGGTTACATATTCTTTAAGTCAATTTGGGTCAGATTTTCATTTATAAAATTGAAAAATGTCATATGAAAATCTTTAAATGTATGTACCTCCAGGTAAAATGGGAATCCTGCTTTGTGTAAAGAGTCTAGAGGAGGATCAGTGTGTGTGTGTGTGTGTGTGTGTGTGTGTGTGTGTGTTTGGTGCATAAATATATAAGTATAGAGACTATGTTATACAGAATGTGAAATGAAGTCTTAAGGACCTGACATTTGAGATGAGATCTTTGGAAGTAGATGGAGTTTTAATGGGAATCAGGAAATGACTTTCCAACAGTCAAAAGTCATGAAGTTCAAGAGTGCTTGCTGCATTCAAGCACCATCAAGAAAGTTACATTCAACACAGATGGTATGCCACATCACTAGGATTTGGCAAGAATTTATATTTTAATAACAGGGCACTGGGAAATCATTGTTCACTTTATAGGATAAGCATCAAGTTGTATGAATTGTATTTAAAAATAATACTCTGACTATATTTTGAAGAATGGATTTTACTGAGGTAAGTGGAGAAGCAGTAGGAAACCCAGGTAAGAATTCATTAATCCAAATGAGCAATGGCCAAGGGACAATTGAGGAGTTGATTAGAGTCAGGATGAAATCTCAGTAGATTCAGCAGAGCCTTTGGATTGAGTATGAGTGGAGGGGAAGAGATGAATAGTTAGAGTTGAGGAATCTAAACTGAGTTCTAGGTTGTCAGCATAAGCCACTTGAAAAAACACATTGTTACTCAGAGATGAAGAATATGATGGGAAGAAACAAATGTCAAGATTGAAAAGTGGATTGGTAGAAAGATATCATAACTGCTATTATTTTGTGTGGGTTGAGATACAAATATTTCTTACTGTAAAACAACAGATGTTGGAGCAGAAGAGATGCTCAGAGGTTAATTTTGTTTGGTATTCTTCTAGAGTATAGGCAGCCGTGTTTAAGATAGCACCTGGGACAGTTGCAAAGTCCTATGACAAGCACCTGACAATGTAAGCAGCTGGCTTCCAGCATGACCAGCTCAGCTAAACTGGTAAACAAGTCCTTTGTGCATGCCTCGTGCCCCTCCCGAGCGGGCTTATGCTAATGAGGTATTGGCAGTCTAACCTATCCTGAGAGAACACGTCACCCAGCCTGCCTTGGGAAGATATATAAGCAGCGCATTTCTGCTGCTGGGGGGTCCCTGTCCCCGTCCCGTCCCCCATCCGTAAGTCAAGAGTCGTTCCTGCAATAAAGCTGACTGAGAAGGATCCGACCGTGTTGTGTCTTAATTGCTGGCCAAGGCGGACGCGACACTAGAGTACTACATTTTAGATCCTAGCACCCTCACTGGGTAGCTCACCATCACCTATAATTCTATTTCTAGAGGATCAAGTACCCTCCTCTGGTCTCCATGGATACCCTCACAGAGGCAACACACAGAGTTATCCACATACACATAGATAAAGATAAGCATTACAAACAGAAAAGCAGATGCTGTGTAGATTGTTAGATTTGTTAATATGGATGGAGCATGGAAAAGTGACCTATCTGAACATATGTGTTTCCTTTCAAACCATAAAATGTAATCAGATTCTCCAGGGGTCAGGCATGAATACAGAATAGGGTCTCAAGGATAGAGCCACTAGCATTTAGAATCCAGAGAGGAAAAAGAGGAGTCAGAAGAGGGACAAAATGTAATCACCATGGAAGCTATAGGAAACTGAGGCACTACTGACAGTCAAAGCTGTAATAGAGAACCTTAGTTTAGGAAGAAAGTCAGTGTTAAGCACTAAGCTCCATGGACTAGATTCTACAAGGACTGAGAATAGAATGATATTTTCCTGAGATGACTTTGAAAAGAGACATATTGATAGAGTGCCGGGGGGAGAGGGGGAGAAGATGAGATAAATATGGGGACACAGACAGATTATGGATAAATCTTTCAGGAAAGTAGAGAATGAGGGTGGTCACTAGAAATAAATATGTATGTATGTCATCATGGAAAGATTTCTTACAATAAGAATTGTGGACCAATATTATGTTATTATCTTCAGGGATACTCAGGATCAGAGGATAATGTATAGCTACACCCACATATCAATCTATGGCAAACATTTTGATCAAGAACATAGCCAATTTGGCAGTTTAAAGGAGAATTGCCCCCTTAGACTCATTTATTTGGATATTTGGTCCTCTTTTGGTGGAACTGTTTGGAAAGAATTTGGAATGTGGCCCAGTTGGAGTAGGCGTGTCACTGAAGGTGGGCTTTGAGGCTTCAAAAAGCTTACACCCTTTCCAATTCTCTCTCTCTGTCTCTTGGTAATATCCCAAGATGTGAGCTTTCAGCTGCTGACATAGTGGCATGTCTGCTTTTCTGCTACCATGATCCACACTGGTCTCACTCTCTGAAACCTTAAGTCTGAAACAAATGTCTTTTATAAGTTGCTTGGTTATAGTGTCTTAATACAGCATCAAAAAGTAATGAGGACAGCTAACATACAACAGGATTATGATTCAGTCAGCATTTTTGCTTAAGCCCATAGTCCATCTTACATGTGACATTCTCCTATTTAGACTCTGCATGTAGTAGGCAGCACTGACAGGTAATGTCACCTACAAAGTATTTGCATCCACAATAGATCATTCCGTTATTGTTGCTATTGTTCTGATCTCCAGGAAGCGAGCACACTTTTGTTACACTGTTCTTTAGTCCTTCCATATTCATTAGAAGATAGGACGGTGAGTAGTCTTTGTAACTGACACTGGGTTGATAATCCAGAATGTCAGCAAGAAACATATGTCTTTTTAGGATAAAATCTGGAGAACATAAAGTTTAGTTAGTTAATGACAGAAAATTTCAAAATGTAGAATTCTTTATTTCATTACCTAGTCAAGACATAAGGGTCAAAACATAATCTCTAGGTCTGGATGTTGAAGTGAGTTAACTTATTTTTTTCCCAAGAGTGATAAGAGCTACATGTTTGCTACTCTTTGGAATTATATAGTTCTATTTTCAGCATCCTTTGCTATAGTGGATACAGGTACACATTAAAGCAAATATTCCTGGGCTAGTGCTGTTATAATTCATTCATGGTTGCTTGTCATTTGGAATTGTATTTTGAATATCTTTATTAATGTCTAACCTTTAAATTCAATGCCATGTGTGCCTGCTTTCTGAGATATATTTTCTTCCTTTATAATATTAATTTAAATATTTATGAATTTTAAAAATTCCATTCCTTCATATTATTTGGTTGCATGTTGATGACCTTGAATTTGCCAGAGATCCTTGGCTGCTGTGCAGCGTTGACTCCATTATTTCTTTTGGACCTAATATAGCAATAGGTGCTAATAATCCAACCTCTACTCTGTGGTCGTGTGGAACTGAAGAACCTGTCAGATTGATCCTCCCATTTCAGTCTCATGGCTGAACTGGCAATCAGCAATTTTCATTTCCTATAGTATGAGGTTCCAGGCTTTTTGTGATATGTCAAATGTTTCAATTAGTTTGAAGAGTTTTGATTTCAGGGGAGGAGTAGCATTCACTAATCTTAGAAGAGTGTTGTGAAAATTAATTAGTTAATATTCACAAATACTTTGAAGATTAAAATACCCAGTGTAAATGCTCATTATTCTTTTATGCACACCAGGAGCCTAGCTGGGCAGGTGAATGTGATTCCAAGAGATGAAAGAATTATATAACATAGAAAATTGTGGGTTAGTGCTGTCGGGGTTGGCAAACGGGTTCTTCAGGATCACAAATGTGGGAATTATTCTCAACAGAGCACCAGTGTTCCCAGGCCTGGGGTTAAGTCATCTTCTACAACCAGGATTCGTTTTCAAAGTATTTCAGTGAAGACGAATGTCATTTAATAGCACTGAGTATGATGATAAGTAAGAATCTCAGGTAGAGATGAATGTAAGGACAAGGGAAGCTTCTAGGACTCTGAGAAGCTAGTGCTGCTGAAGAGCATTCTCCCAGCATGCCTGGATGATGGGTTGTGGTGGTGATGGTGGTGATGGTGATGATGTGGTGGTGGTACTGGTCCTGGTACTGGTAGTGGTACTGGTACTGTGGTGATGGTGATGATGGTGGTAGTGAGCCCTAGCTGACTGGAATCATGCAAAGTCTGTCTCAGCACACACTGCATAATTCCAGCCAAACCAGGGCTAAGATACACAACTTGAATGCAATTGGAAGAATTTAATCAGGACAGGTATGCTAGAGAATTAGAAAATAATGTAGCATTTTTTCATTCAAGAAATTATCACTAGGAATATTTATCTAATTATTCTACTGTTGTTAACACTTGTACAAACTTAAGGGATTATTGAAACATGTTATGGCTAAAACAAACTATAAAGAAATGACATGTTGCAGATAACTTTTATTAACAAGATATTTCAAAAATAGATTACGTTGCAGAAAATTGAGCTACTTGAAGTGTATTTTTGCTCACTCCTTCCTTGTTTATCTACCTTCAATGATTACTGTTATTATAATGAAAATAATTGTTCATAAAAAAGAAAACATACATTTCCTATCAATGTTCAAAGGGAAGAATATATGCAAAATAATAAGCCTTGAGATGTATACAAAACCTTTGTAAAATATCCAAAATACGTAACTGTAAGATAGTTCCATTATCTCATAGTTTATAATGCCTCTTAACCTCACTCTAAACCCCTCCCCCCCAATCCTTTGGCCACATGTTTTCTTCTTATTGGCCTCTATAGGTGACTCTTCTTGGCTCCACATCAGATCCCAATAGAGCCTCTTTCTGTGCAGGTTTCTAAAATTCTTTCCTTTCCTTAAGCTAAGACTTGACACATTGAGGATCTACTTCATATTCACTGGAAATACAAACCAGCCAATCATCAAGTTAGTGCTCTGAGGATACAACTTTGACCAGTAAATGATAAGTGCCATTGGCTTTCTCCTTCTTCATCTGACTATACCATCCTGACCTGCATATGCCTGCCAGAAGATTTCAGGGAAGGAGCAATCCACTCTCAGCTCCCATAAGATTCTTTCTCTTCAGGTATATAATTATAAGCTCTCTAGTTAGGATAGATGGTAGAGTACTTTATCTAATTGACAAATACGATGGACTGGATATTAATTGTATATCATACTTTGTAATTTACATAATTGTTATGGTTATACTTAATTTATGTCTGTGAGAAGAGCCCCTCTTTTTAATTTGGACAGAAAAGGTGAGATATTGGAGATTGCTTCTAATGCTTTGAATTAATCTGGCCCCCCAAACTAGGAATCTGTGTGTCTGAGGTCCTTGTCCTCAGTTGGTTTTGATGAATCAATAAAGAGCCAACAGCCAATGGCTAGGCTGGTAGACTGTAAAGGACCTTTAGGTTTGTGTGGGCTAGGGACTAGAAGAGAGAGAGAAGGGAGAATAGCCATGATTTGGAGGGAGATGGATCAGATTTATAGCTGCACAAGTAAAATCATCCAAAATGTAGGTGAGAAGGATGGGGCCCCTGGAAGGGCTACCCAGAATCATCTTAGGCAGCAAAGATTAGGGGGCTACCAAGAAGGAGCCAGGACCACAAATATAAAATACAGAATTAGAGGGTGTTAAGCCAGGAGTACTGGAGGGAAATGTGTGTTAGCCATAGGGAGGACTGGAACTGCCCAGCCTTTGAGCTAGTCAAGGCATATTAAAATTAATTGGTGTATGTTTGCAAGTGTGTGCGTGTGCATGTGTGTGTGTGTTTGTGTCTTTCATTCTTGAATCCAGATAGCTTTTGGGTAGTAATTGTGTTCCAGCCATAAGAAACACAAAGTGATGTAACTATTTATTGCAACAGATGTGGACCTGTTTGAAGTAGTTCTTTAGGGTGATTCCAATCTCTCTTTCTCCGGATACCAGCAGTCCAGTTCAGTAGGCAAAGATGAATCAACAGCAGTAGCACAATCTAGTAGAAATGGCCAGACCTCTGCAGAATCTGCACGAGTCAGTGGGAGCCACCAGGACCAGCTGAGAATTCATGCCTCTCTCAACTAAGTGAAATCAGCATTGTAAAGCTAGCTATGCAAGTAAGCTGTCACTGTCTGTTGAGTCCTATTTATACTTTCTCCAAACATCATGTGTCCTCCCACAGGTCTTGTCTCTGCAAAACACATGAGTGTATCTTAGCAAAACACCAAATGAGTCTGTATCACCTCACACATCCAGAAACTTCCACTTCAGACAGCTGTTCAGTTGCAGTGTCTGGTAATCAGCATCTAACCTCCTGCTCCCCCTATGAGAGCTGCTCTTTTTTGACTCCTGTTGGGGTTGGCTTCTCAGGGGTCTAAGGAGTCCTGTGGAATTGAGATGCAGAAGAGTCATATTTGTTCTCTCTTTGAACTCATATTCTCTCTCTCTCTCTCTCTCTCTCTCTCTCTCTCTCTCTCTCTCTCTCTTTTTCTCTCTCTCTCCTTCCCTCTCTCCTCCTCCCTGTGTGTGTGTGTGTGTGTGTGTGGTGTGTATGCATGTAGGTCAGAGGACAATTTGTGGGCTATAGCTCTCTCCTTCTATGGAGTACAAGGTACTAAGGCTTGAACTCAATAATCAGGCTTGGTGGCAAGCCCTTTTACTCAGCTGTTTCTCAGCTTCCTCATAACCTCATACATGTTCTTGATGAGCAATCATATCAGTTGACTAAAATATAAGACCTTGAAGGTTTATAAGGAGGCACTTAGAAGACTTTGCATCTGTTACATGACAAGTTCCCCAGTGGAGTTGATCTGACATTGAAGAATTTTAATTCAGAGTAACTGTGTATCACTCATACACTAGAGTAAAATTAAATAATGAAATCTTCCTGTCTAGTTAGGCTGGCATTCCTTTCTACAAGGAAAAAAAAAGATGTTATATCCACATGGGAAGAAAATCTGAATATTAGACAAAGGAACATAGTGAAACATTCATGAAAACAAGTTTTTTTTTTCCTTTGCTTCCTGAGCTAATGAAAAAGAATACAAGCAAAACAATGGTGTTTTGCATGTGTCTCTATGTATCAGTTGCATGACAGATACTGTCGCATGGTTGGTGAGATTTGAACCTGCACCAGTGCTCTTCACCATAGAGCCATCTCTCAAGTCTCATTTTGTTTTTCTCAGTAAGAACTACCAAGGCATGGAGCAAACAAGTTTTCAGTTGAGTGGATTTTGTTCTCAGGTAAGCTGGGTCACAGCCTCCTGGTTTAAATTGAGAGTCTCCTGGAGAGATTTCTCAATTGAGTGGAATGAAATAGCATGCTTATAATTACAGGTGCTTGCAATTTCAACAATTAGAATTCCTTTCTTTCTTCAAATAAAAGCTTTGGGGCCTTTTTATGAGTTACTTATTAACATGCAAATACTCAAGGGAGACATAGCAGCATGGATTCTCTTCAGATAATTTGGTAAGGAAGAATCGATTTAATTTAGTTCATTTTAGTTCATTTGGCTTCAACTGAATTCATCTGATGCCCTACTAAGTGCAAAGCCATTTTTGCTAGCTCTTCCCCATGGGGAGAAAAGATGAATCAGGAAAGTTTCAGGGTTTTGTTAACTTCTCATCGGGAGAGATAGTAAATATTTGGGGCTTTGTAGGCTATGTGGACCCTGGTGCAAAACTCAATTCCAGTTGTAACCAGAAAGCAACATGTATATAATGGTCATGTTCCAATAAAACTTGATCAATCAGCATGTGATTACATACTGAGCCCTTGGTAAGCTACAGGTTTTAATAAACCAAAATTTACTTGATAATTTTAAGGTCACTAGACTTGACTAGAAGTCACTGGAATCTTGTGGAAAACTTGAAGCAATAAGCCTGCCTGGGTTGCCTACACAGGACTAGGCATTCTCCTAGAACTGCTCAGGGGTATGATATGGAATCAAGGTCCTTTATTGCTCTCCAGATGGTACTAATACTCAACAAAGTTCAGAGGTACTGATGTGTGGCCATATGTAGGCAATATTCTTGGATGTATGGCATTCCCTTATCAATGTAGGGCTGGCAAGATGAAGAATTAGGAGAGTGGCTCAGTGGAAAACTTATTTGTCAACAGGCAAGAGAAATGGGAATTTGGGTACCTAGCACTTCCATTAGAAAAAATGTTTCCTTAGCATGCCCAAGGCCCTGGGTTTAATCCTGAGAACAATTAATGAATGAATGATGAATGAATGAATGAATGAACAGATGAATGAATGAATAAATAGCAGGTGGGCTTGATGGTCTACCTATATATAATCCCAGAGCATGGGAGGCAGACACAGGGCAAACCTAGGGCAAATGGCCACGTAGACTAGTTGAATACTAAGATTCCAGGTTCAGAGAGAGCCCACCTCTGTAAATAAAGTGGAGGATGACTGAGAAAAATACTCAATGTCAACCTCTAGATATATAGGCTTTTACCTATATATCTACATGTATGGACACACAAACACCCAGGCATGTACCCCTCACCCATACACATGCAAAAAAAAAAGGTAAGAAACTTTATTTACAGAAAGTTAAGTTACTAACTATAAGCTTGATCCTGCTTAAGCTTGAAAACTATTGCTGTTCCTGTCCCTGGCGTGGTCAGATTTATAATGTCTGTATTCAGATATGGCTTGGCTAAGTTTCAAATGTGGCCATACCAAAGTTCCACAAACTGTGTGATCTTCAGCAAGAGAAGAAGCAGATGTCATTCTCCAGGCTAAAAAGAAGCTTTAAGTCAGTAGGGCCCCCTTCTCTTTAAAGTTTCCAGAGAAGAATCAATTCCACTCTTTATCCCTGCCTGCTGAAGGGTACTGGTTTCTGCCTTGGGAGTGCATTATTTTAATCTTTATGCCATTATATGCAATTTTATCCACCCCCTTCTCTTTCTGTGCATATGTATGTATGTATGTATGTATGTATGTATATGTATGTCTTTCTAAAAGGACACCAGTAATATTGGATTAAAAACTTACCCCATTCCAATGTGACTTCATTTTATTTATTTCTAATTGCATCTTCCAAGAACTCTTTTCAAATTACATTCATGGTTGTCCAACTCCAGGGATTGAACCTATTTTTATGGGGAAACACATTTCAACCCTAAATATCACCTCATGAAGTTTCCCCCTGTATATGAAGAACAGAAGTAGCATGGGCTGTATGAGACTTCAATCTAGAGGCAGATCATGGCCTCATCTGTGAAATGGGACTGAAAATTGGAAAGATTATGTTTGGCAGTCATGGGAAAAAGCCTTTGAAACAAATTCTTTTAAAGTGAAGTAGAAAGAACAAAGGAAAACTAAACAAAATAAATTTAAATTGTCACTATTGTTAATGAGCAATCTAGATTTAATTTAGAGACAAGCCCATGGCCACATTTGAAGTATATACAGTGTAATGAAATTCTAGTAAAGGCGCCTGGGTTCTTGCTTTCTCCCTCCCACTCCGTCCCTGTTCCCTTTCCCCTCCCCCCTCCCTTTCTCCCTATCCCCCTTCTCAGACAGTGTCTCACCACATATCCAAGCCTTGGCTGGTCTAGAATGAAATGTGTGGACCAACCTGGCCTTGACCTTACAATGCTCAGGCTGCTTTTGCCTTCCCAGTGCTGTGGTGAAAGGTGTGTGCCACCACACTTAGTTGTACTTGTGTTTAGTCACAACTAACAGCACTCTGGGTGTACACCTATTACCTCAGGAGAAGAATTTCAGATAGGACAAATGTCCCTTTCATTTCTAAGAAGTCACAAACAATTTGTTTTCAGTTTGCAATATGCTGCAGAGGGGTAGCTCCTCTGGCTAAGTCACCTACCACCTTTCAGTTTTCTACCTAATCACACACTCGCAAGTGACTTCACGTGCAGAGCATGCCAAGTCTCGAGAGGGAAATTTCTCAGGACAATGGAAAGTAGGAGAACTTGTACTTCAGGTTGGGTGAAGCATTGTGGCTGTAAGGGGACACCTCTGCACCAGAGACAGACTGTGGGAGTTTGCTGAACCAGTATGTAAAGACTGTAGCCAAAGACTGATGGTCAATAACTTGAAGAAAGCATGGGGAGGCGGGCTTGGCATTTTAATTCTCTGCAATTCTAAGGTCACTTTAGGACAGGACATTGTCAGGGGAGATGAAACCCTGTGAGGATTCTAAAATGACACTGCAAGGAGCTCAGTAGTGCCCAGGATGGAAGAAAACAAGACGCAGCTAACGCATCACAAAGCCCTGTCTCCTATGTGTCATAGTCTCAAGCAGAAAACGTGTCATGGATGACCAGCGTTCAGGGTCACTGTCAGCTGGCTCTGCTCTAGCAAAGAGCCCTTCTAGAGAATAGGGTGGCAGGTGGCAGGTGCTGTCAAGGAGGCCCCCGGTCAATTTGAGAAGAGTTTCTAAGTGGCATAAGCACTTCTCTTTAGTGGGAGAACAACAATAAAGCCAGGGCAGGTAGGCTATTGACTCTTCCTCTACAGAGAATTTGAAAATAGATCAAGGTCATGCTGGACTTTTCAAGGACAGGAAAAACAATCTGTTAATTCATCTGTTTTCACTCGTTTTTTTCCCCCTCTCCCAACTTTTTGTGAATGCTGCCATCTTTGTCCCTTTGTTGTGTTGCCTGGCCACACCTCCCAATTAGGCATGTACATTCAGGGAAATTGAAGAATCAAAGGTCATGGGACTAAGTTTTTCATGAAAGTGAGCCCTAAGGCTATGCTCAATGAAATGATAACCAGTTGTTGAGTATACACATGTCTGGTTGCTTTTGTTGTCTTTGTCAGGGTTACTATTGTGATCAAACACCATGGCCAAAGCAAACTCGGGGAGGAGAGGGTTTCTTTGGCTTCCTCTTTCATGTCCCAATTCAAAGGAAGTCGGGACAGAAACTCCAAGCAGATCAAGAACCTAGTGGCAGGAGATGATGCAGAGGCCATGGAGAGGTGCTGCTCAATGGCTTGCTCCCCATGGTTTGCTCAGCCTGTTTTCTCATAGAACCTAGGACTGCTTGTCCAGGGATGGTTTCATTCAGACAGGGCTGGGCCCTTCCACATCAATAACTAATTAAAAGATATCCTCTAGCCTTGCCTATAGAATGATCTTATGGAGGCTTTTTATCAACTGAGGTTCCTTACTCTCTAGTGACTCTAGCTTGTGTCAATTTGACATTAAGTAGCCAGCACAGCCCTATCAATTTAACACACTTGGGAAGAAGAAGTCTCAGTTGGAGAACTGTTTCAATCAGATTGGGCAATTCTGTGGCCTGTCTGTGAAGCATTTCAATTGTTAATTAATAAATTAGTTGATGAAGAAGGGCCCACCCAGCCCAAGGGGAGAGGTACCATCCCTAGGCAGATGGGCTAGAGAGGTACAAGACATGTAGTTGAAAATACCAGAGGAGCACGCTAGCAAGCAACATTCTATGGGGTCTCTTGAGTTCTTGCCTCTGCGGTTTCCCCATTGCTACAGTGAGGACTGTAACCTGCCTCTCCAAGTCACACCACTTTTAGCCATGGTGTTTATCACAACAATAGAAAATCAAACTAGAACAGCCTGCATCTGCATGCATGCACCCATGCATATGTATGTATTTGAGGAGGTGCTGAGTGTGTTTTCAGGCCTGTTATTAGGCAAAATGAGTTAGTGTTTGGAATTCTCATACAAACACAAACAAGGAGGAGAATCTAGATTGTGAGGTATGATCATTTCAACCTATCTTCTCTTCTCCTCATCCCACTCTTTCTTGTGAGATCAACCAGGAGTAGAGTAATTGCAGGGCAATTAAAACGCCCTGTGTGAAAGGGTGAAATTAAAGGGTCTGTTTCAAAGCAAAGGTGACCTAACAGGCCTGAGGCAATCAGGAAAAAAGAGGACAAACTGCTGCCAAGCAATGATGCTTGGTAATTCTCATTTCCTTCTGTCCTAAAGTTTGGATGCACACCAGCCTATGAGAGCAGGAGATGGTGACAAAGGAGACTTCTGTTTTGTTTGCTTTTGTTTGGGTTTCTCTTATTAACAACTTTGGGTTTGAAAAGAGACAAGTTGTCAGTGAGAAGTGTCATGGAGTAAAATGTTGATTCTGAACTGAATATTCAGTGAGGTGGAAACTGAGCTCACATTCCAATGAGGAATAGACGTCAGTTCCAAGAGGCAGGACTGAGGTCAGTAGCGATAGGATCCTAGGATAGGACCAGCATTCTTCATTGGACTCCTGGAAAACTACTGATGTGACCAGCACTTGTGACTCAACTCATGAAATATTAATTGACAGCGCCAACATCTGTGACCCATTCACATAAAGCTTGCCCAGGAGTGTAACAGGGATCTAGGAGCCCAAGAAAGAAGGCAAAGAATTGAGGCTGGAATTATGGAAAGAGAGTATTTCACTCTCAGGGGAATATTGGTCATTGAGCCTGGTGCACACAATTCCACTGTAGTGGAGAAAAATGAAACTTCAATACTACTGTAACTTCATCCCTCTTGAACATAGTGAATGCTTCCACTGAATGAATAAAGCTTTTAAAAAATTCAACCAATGAACTAATCTTAGATACACAAGGACCAACATAAAAACACAATAAATATGGGGAAAAAATCTAGATAACATGACTCCTCTAAAAATGACTAATATCACAGTAACAGCTTCAAATGAGAGTGAATTTGATGAAGTTTTATACAGAGAATTCAAAGCACAAGTTTAAGTATCACAAAAGAAAAAGGGCAGAAATGGTCTTCTTAATGTGTTCCCAAAGAGTATAAGCAAACACGTGAATAAATGAGATAGTGAAAACAGGATATAAAAGTAGGATTCGATAAAGACAAACAATTGAAAAAAAAAAACAGACAGGAATATTGAATACTTATAAGTCAAAGGAAAAGCTGAAAGGAAAGCTTCTACAGAATGCATTAGAGTAAGGAGAGAATCAGGGCTTAAAGGTAGAGGCAAATCTAAGCTTTTAGACAGTGACAAAGATAAAAATATAAAAAGAAAATACAAATAGGATATTAAAAATCTAAGGAGCTCAATGAAGAGATCAAATCAATAAATCAGGAGTACGTAAAATTCTCATGCTAAAGGCATATAAAACACTTTCAATGAATTCTATCTTAAGTTTTCCCAAATCCGAGGAAACAAATGCCCATCCTGATACAAGAAGCATTTACAACACCAAAGAAGACTAGAAAAAACAACAATGACAAAACACAAAACAAACAAACAAACAAACAGCACTCTATGTCATATTATAGTTAAGCTATATAGAAACAACAATGCATCTAGAAAGCTATGAGAGAGATACAGGATGTTACATATAAAGGCAAATCCATAAGAATCATACCAGATTTCTAAATAGAAAGTTTAAAACCTAGAGAGCTTAGAAGAATGTATTTCAAATTCTGAAAGAGCACAGCTGCCAATCCAAAATACTATACCTAGCAAAATTACCTGTGAAATGGAAGAGAGAACTACTTTCCATATAAAAACAGGCTGAAGAAATTAATGAACTCTAAACCATGTCTACAGAAAATACCTGAAGGAATCCTTTGAAATGAAACTAAACAGTAAGCAAAGGAGGACTAAGAAAATAATAAACACAAAATCAATTAAAGATAAGAATTAAAATACAATTAGCAATAACTCCAAATATGAATGATATCAATTCTATAATCAAAAGACATAGAATATCATATTAAATTAAAAACAAATAATAACCTCAGGTTCTATCTAGTTATTGCCTTCAAAGAATTTTTTACCATCAAAGACAAACATAAGAAACAAGCATGTATTATTGTAATACTTCACAAAATAACTTCAAACCAAAATTAATCAAAAGATATAAAAATGATCACTTAATAATGGAATAGTTTCTTAGAAGGACATAATTCTAAATACATACACTCTAAATATGAGAAAATCCAATTTAATAAACACTATACAGATTAACCCCGACACAACACTAGTGTGTGATTTAATATTCCTCTCTTACTAATAGATATGCCCATTTTTTAAAAAAATACCCATCAAAGGTAAATGGTGTAATAGATCAAATGAACCTAAGTGCCATGTAGGGAACATTGCATCCATGTACTACAAAATACATGGTCTTTTCAGCAGCCCATGAAGAACATCATAAATTAGGACACAAAACAATTTTCTTAGAGGAAAAAGTATAGGAACATTGAATAAGGTCTACTATTGTTTTTATTGGCATGGAATAAATCTAGAAATGAACAGCAAGAGAAGCTATAGAAAACCTACCAATTTATGGAGACTAAGCAGCGGCAAAATCATATGATGATGAGCAACTCAAGCAATCAAGAAGGAAATAAAACAAAATGCTAGAAGAGAATGAGAATACAAACGTATATGCCGCACTGAAAGCACCTTTAACAGGGAAGCTTATAGCTCTGAGTGCCTGCATCAAAAGCTCAGAGAGAACTCAGACACCCAAGGAAACTGGTGCCCAGTTGGGACCTTAGAGAACCAAGAACAAGACAAATCCCAAACCAGTAGTTAGAAATAATTAAGGCCAGGGCAGAACTTGATATTAGTAAACAGCATAGTGAAGGCTATGGATGAGAAACAGTTCTGACATTATGGTAAATGGGCAAGTGTTGCACATGTTTCTGCTGAGATTAGCTTCAGTGTCTACTCTAGCCAGCCTTCCAATGCAGTGCTTGAAGTCTTAGCTAGGGCAATATGACAAGAGAAGGAAATTAAATGGATCCAGCAGCAAAACAAGAACTAAAAGCACATATTTTCAGATATGAAAGACCTTGAAGACTCCACTAAAAAATGCTTCGATTTAATATACCCTTTTAGTAAAGTAACAGGATACAAAATTAATCCACAAAGCCCAGCAGCTTTATTATATGAAATAGCCAAAATATTTGAAAGTAAATCTCATTCCCATTTACCCTCAAAAGACAGTAAGACAAATTAAACCTATGACAGAACTTTTAAATAAATCTTACCAAGCACGAAAGTCCTCTACAATAAAAACTGTAAACCACTGTAGAGGGAAATTCAGGAATGTACTAGATGACAGAGTAATCTCAATACTCATAGATTAGAAGCAATTAAATAGCAAAAAAATAGGATTATCAAATGGCTATACTACCAAAAATCTACCAAAATTCAATGCAAAATTTCATGCCATTCTTCACAGAAACAAGATAAAAAGCTTTAAATTCATGTAGAAATATGAAATACTCTAAACAGAAAAGGCAATCCTGAGAAAAATAAATAAGCTGGAGGTTTTGCCATGATTGTCTTCAAGTTACTACGGAGTCACCATAAGGAAAAAAATGTGATACTGGTACAAAAGCAGACCTCCAGGTCAGTAGACTAGAGTACAGGGCTCAGTGGACTGTGACCTGGAATATGTAAGCCAAATATACCCTTTCCTCCTGAAGTTGCGTTTGGTCATGTTCTGTATTATCAACAGCAATAGAAACCAAACTAAGATGGTGGACACTTGTTTGTATTTTATTTCAAACTCATTGTTGGGTTGTGTTATAGTTCAGACCATTCTTCTTTCTCAGTCCCAAACTGAGGGGGGTGCTTTTCTAATTTTTTTTTTTTTTTATGGTCTAAACCAAAGTAAATAGTTTTGTAGTATCAAATGGGATCACATGGCATTTCTAGGATGCAGATGTGATCTCATAGTGGGGGAGTCCCTGAATGATACAGAACAGTGATAAATTTCCCAAAAGTATGGAGGCATGAGGTTGCTCTGTTTCCAACTATCTGTGTGTAAGGTCACCTTGAGCTGATGATGCATGTCATCTCAAACGTTTGTGTTCAGAAGTGCTGTGTGGCTTATGCTAAAGGCTTGCCTTTTTTCTTTGCCTGTCCTAAGCAGAGGGTGACCTGATGTCTAGTACCAAGTAAAGAACATTGGACACAGGCTTTCTAAAGAGGTTTCCTGGTAGACAGCCCTTCACATTATTGTCAGGGCTCAATGTTAGAGGAGTATGTCCTTGTGACTTCATAAGATGTTTTGACCTGGTTTCTGCTGTCTGTATCCTTTTTATCTTCTTCCTCTTTTTTTAAATGTCCTTTTGATGTAAGAAACCATAGCCATGACTATAAGGGTCCTGTGAATTCTAGTAAGCCTTCAGATCACATCAAATTAGGGGTTCCTGGGGACCCCTGACACTTCATGAATGGGGAAAAATTGAAAGCTTCAATTTAGCCAGGAAAATGAGATCTTGAAGTGGTCCTCATGTAGATGATACACATTTCCCTCGAACAGCTGCAGTGAGTGTGGCTGTACGCCTTTGAAAGTAACAAGGGAGAAAGATTAGGTTGCTATTGTCTGTCTGAGCTCTCTGATTACCACTGAAAACGAGAGTCAGCACTTTGGGCCTCTTTTTAAAGAAACAGAAGGTGAGTGCCGTGGAAAAGCAAGACACAGGACACAATTTAAAGGAGGCAACTATGTACACTGGAAACATTAGATCCTGAAGCCTGCTGAGCTGCCCAGTGATAGGTGTGTAAGGGTGACAAGTGGCTCTGTCATCAGTCCTGTTCCTGTCCTTCATTTTCAATTCCCAATCTGAATCAATACACCAGTGGAATTTCCTCCAGTTTTTCTTGTGCACTTGATACCAATCTCCTACAAAAGCTGCCATGACCTTCAGTCCTGGCCCTCTCTGGGCTGCCCAGCAACAGACCTGAATCCACTTTCTTGGTGCTCCAGCTGTGTAGTCTTCTCTATGCTACCTAGTCACTGTCTTTCTAGGTCCTAAGACTATCATAGAGTTTGTCTTCTAGAACCTCCACCATGGCCCCTCCATGTTGCCTTTGATTGGCCATCATGTAAAGGAATATTGAACAGCATCAATGGTGACTTTGGTTTTTATCCATGTCTAATGCTAACATAAGAAAAGTACTTCAGAAGTCCTGTACTGGATATATCAAGTGCCAGACAAAACACCAAGAAGAGTCCAAGGAAACTGTGGCTGTTTTACCTGTATTATTTACCTAAAGACCACACTGTGACAGGGTGGCTTAACATTAGGAATTAATTTTCTCTCAGCTCTTTATACTAGAAGTCTGAAGTCAATACTAAGGGATCTTTCCCTGGCTGGAGGTCACAGTTCTTCCTATGCCTCAGGTGACATTCTTCCCATATGTTCTGAAGCTAGGAGTGGGGATATCTATGATGTCCCTTTCCGTTTTTCTTTGGACACTAGTTCTGTTGTACTGAGCTCTGTTCTTAAAGGCTGTACCTCCAACACAGTAACATGGCAGGCTGTGTGAGTACTAAAGCATTAGCATCTGGATTTTGGGGATAGCATTGCCCACCTTGGAGAAGTCCAACCACCATGGTTTTGGTTTATTTTCTATAATGATGGGGATACCGCTGTGTACAGCAGCACTCTATCAGCAAGCATCATGCTCTGAGCCCTCTATGCTTTCCTTCTTTCAAAGGTCCTCTGAAACTTCTATCATGAATGTATGTATGTATGTATATATGTGTGTACAAATGTGGATGTACATAAGAGTCTACACTTGTATGTGCACATATGAGTGTATATATGTGCATATGCATATGTGTACATATGTATGTTCATGTGTGTGTTCATGTGTATGCATGTTTGTGTGTGCATGTATGTTTATATGTGCATATGTGTGTATATGTGTATGTACAGGTGTATGTGTATGAAGGTGCACCTTCCACTGTTATGTCCATACACATTTCTTACTTCTTAAAGTTCTTTCTGAAGCTTTTCAAACCCTGTAGTCACTAGGTTTGTGGCAACGTCATAGCCTTACTTTTTAAAAAATCCCTTTCCAGCTACTTTAATTAAGAAAACATTAAAAACGAGAAAAAATAATGAAGGTTGATTTTTTTTCCACCTTATCATGTTATATTCCATTTTTTCACTAGTATCCCCTCCTAAGATTTGTTTTTAGGCAAGTCCTGGACTAAATACAATTTGAACATGAATGTATCATAATTTTTTCTTAAATATAATGACTTATAAAATTACAGCCACAGTACCATTACCACACCCAACATGATTAACAGCAATCACTTACTATCATTCAACATCCAGAGAGTGCTTAAAACTTGATAGTCTCATAAATCCTTTGAAGTAGCTAGTACATTCACATCATGGTCCTAATAAAACCAAAACATGGGCAGGTTTAAAGTACAATTCTGGCATCTTTTGAACTATAGATGCTTCCTGTCTCTCATTACCTTTCTCATGATATTCATTTGTTGAAGGTCGCAGAGTGTTTCTTGGAGTCTCTCAAGTTGGGCTTCTGTTGATTGCATTCCTTGATGTCAACTCTGGGAACTAATAAAAGAATCTGGAGAGGCGAGAGTACATTCAAGTTCAAACTCTGCTGACAACTGTTGGCCATTCCTTTTGCTTGACCACAGGCTGTTGTCTCAAACGTCCCCCACCCCCATCTCTAGGCCTTAGCTTTTCCACCTGTGCTGTTTAGGAGCAGTAACTTCCCCTTACATCTTCCATTCATTTCGGAAAGTGTGTTAGAATGGTAGTGACTGTTCCCAAGATGCTCTGATGGAAGAAAACTCAGTCTAGTCAGGCGAGGCTTCCAGGAGGTGTGTTCAGCTCCAATATTGAAGGGCAGTTTCTTAACAATGTAATGGTATTTTGGAGAGAAGGGGCAAGGAGCAAAAGACAGAGCGAAGGAGGGGAGAAAGAGTGTTTTTTTAAATGGAGTATACCATGGAACTACCCTGCTTAGAATGACATCTGTGTGTCTGTCTCTCTGTCTGTCTTTCTGCCTATCTATCTACCTACCTACTTATCTATCATCTATCATTTGTCTTTCTTTCTCTCTATTTATCATCTTTCATCTATTTATCATCTGTCAAGAGATCCAAATTGGTTCTTAGAAATATAAAGGGATGCTTTACTAGCAGAATGAAGAAATATTGATTCTTGGTAAATTTCCAGAAACCCAACAAGCTAATATTCAACAGCATTTTAAACCCCCAGTTTTCACATTCCGTTAGCTAGCTCTATTGTTGTTAGCTCTATTCTTTGAGTTAATATTTATTGAATATGCTGTGGGCTCTGTGTTTCAATGACAGACATGCCATGTTTTTGAAGCAGGGAAGGGGGGCTGTGGGGAGTCATCAGTCACACAGACAGATCACAGTGGCCCTGTTTTTCACATACATTGGTGCTTGATATAAGATACAATGGGAGCATGTGGGCAGTTTCATTCTCATTAACCATGTTGCTCATAAGTCATTTGAGGTTCTTAGGACTTGAGGCAGTTTCTCCTACCTTTCTTCCCTCTGTGCAGCCTAAAATAGTGCCAAGGACAGTGAGCATCAACGTGTCTCTGTTGAATGAAGGAGAATCTAACCCTGCACCTCACACAGGCACATCAGATCATCTGTCCTTGAGCCCGAAGGCTTTCTGGAGCTGTGTTCTGGAAAGCGCACATTCTTGCCCTTGTGATCTGGTGCTTGTCCAGCAAACTCTCTCATATTACTTTCTTCCTTCTGTTAGTGAAAAAGCCCTAGGATGGAAACTTAGTGAATTTTATTGCAGTTTTGCAGTACCAAGTCTGGGAAGAACAAACTACCATGTGACCACTTGCCAGAATTTCCCTGACACTACCACACAAGGTCTCCTTCACATCTGGAATGGATTCTTCTTGCAGTATGGGGTGTGCATAGCTTTTGTAAGCAAGGGAAGCTCCAGATTTGGGAACAGAATAAAAATTATTTAATCTCTTCAGGAAAAATTACTCATACCTAAGAGGGTCTTTGCTCCAGTTGTGATCACATAGAAATTCACAGATGGTCAACTAATCTGCTTATTGGCTTCTCTGACTCCTGCTATCTAATTGGGGGAGTTGTGTTGTTCTTTAACCCTCAACAGAGTCACAGTCTAAAGTTAGATCAGAGCATGTCCCTGTCCTGGTCTAAGAGCTTGAATGACTTTCATTCCCAGTATGGAAAGCAATTTGTTATGCTAAATCCTAAAGACAGAGCAGTGAATCTTACTCTAGATCAAAGGGATTGTCTTAAATGGTTAGCAAGTAGAGGCAACCTAATCCTCACCTTGCAGAAAATAAAGCTTCCTCTTCTGACAAAACCCAAAGAGCTGTGAATTTGTCATCATGATTTGCCTTACAAAACTAGTTATTGATATTGTGTAATTTCTGGAGAGATAGAATATAGAATTTCCAGGATCCTTTTGTCTCATTCTTTGTAGCCTTCTAATTTGTCTCTGGCTACTTTTCCTTTCTTTTTTTTTTTTTCTTTTTGTTTTATTGAGACAGGTTTTCACTGTATAGCCTGGCTGTCCTGGAACTGACTCTGTAGACCTGGGTGGCCTTGAACTCAGAGATCCATCTGCCTGTCTCAGGAGTGTTGGGATTAAATGCATGCTAGCCAATTGATATGGCAATACTCACTTATTTTGGCAGAACATAGCATGTTGCAAAGTAATACTTCATTTTAACGGTGTAAATAATAAGCTTGCAAGAAAAGAAGAGGGGATGACAATACCAGTATTCAACACAGGAGGAAAAAAATAAGAGATCTCAATTCCATGTGAGTTCTGTAGATGTCAGCTCTAGGGCCAGGAAGAACTCAAGTTTAACTTTTATCTCAGATTTCATCATCTTTTCTCAGCATCCTTCCCTGTGTTTACTGAGTGTGCGCCATTCAAACACGTGATGCTCATAGTTGGTATGTGAGGGACTCTTGAGTGTACTTACCTAAAGGTAATGGCATACTCAGAAGGACTGACCCAGATAGACACAGCCCTCTGCTGTATGAGCAGCAGGTGAGAATATGGGCATCAAGCCTAGAATGTGTCTCCACCCAGGCAGATGGACAGGAATCTCTCTGGAGAGTGGCCAGGAGGCCAGAAGGTTTCCCACAGGGGCAACGGACTGCCAGGAGAAAGCCACAATGATTCTATTTTAGGCTTAAAGTGCATTATGGCCACAGCAGGGGTGTGGAGCCCTGTATCCGATGCTGACACACAATCCCACACAAGAGCTTCTAATGCAGACAGATGATGTCTTGCTGTGAAAGGTGACTCCGAAGCTTCCTAGTTTCAGCTTTCGGTCAAGCCTCACTATAAACTAGTCAGCAGAGCCTGTGGGATGACAGATACCTGTAGATCTTTGCTGATGACAGTGGCTGGATAATTAATTTGGGCATAAGTCATGCTTGAATCGTTCTGCCAAGACATGCTAAGATTTTCCCCTGATGGCAGTAGACAGACTGTTAATTTCCACACCAATGTTCTTTCCCAGTCATAGAGCCATGGTTTTGAAGAAGAGGGCCAGTGGACCACTACAACACCATTCTCTATAGTTTTGCCCTATGTTAGGAGTGGCTTTGTTATATGATGGTCGAAAAAGGTTAGTAGAAATAAAGAGCGATGTTTAGGACTTTTTTTTTTTTTTTTTTAATAAAGACAATTGACTTGACTTCCTTTTCTGCTATATGGGATGTAGGTGTGATGTCTGGAATTTAGAAGCCAAATTGTGACCTTGGCAGAAGGATGATATCCTGGAATTGGGGTGGAGCTGACAGGAAGGAGCTGAAGTCATCAAAAACGAAGTGGAGCTTGCTGACAGTGCTGGTCCATTGACCGCTATACTTACTTTAATTGTGGGAGAAGTAGACTGATATCTTACATAAGCCCCTATTGTCTGGGTGCTTTGTTATTCTGCAGTTGAGACCTCACCTTCAGTGATAAATAAATAAGTACCTGAGGATAGAAGAGATCTACAAAGGGGTGAAAATACAGTTGAGGAATGCTTTTAAATGTATCAAAGAATAACTAATTTAATGAAAATGTCATTGGGCAATATTTCACTCTGTGGTTCCCAGGATCTTTCTGTTCTACCTGTTGGCCTCACCACCTAAGCATCACTGTCTACAAAGAGACCAAGGCAAGAGGAATAAAGAGTCCTGTTCTTGGCTTCTAAAAGTACATGTAACTTATACAAGCATAGAAAAGGGTTCTTTTTTTTGTTAAGAATATGAAATTTATTACTGTGTATTCATTGTCAAAATTTATGCTCTCATAATTTGATCTTTGCTTTCTTGTACAGAGCCCAAAGAGACTCGTTGGCTTTTTTAGCAACCTTAAAGCAGACTCCAGGAACATCACCTATAGCATGACCTTTTGAATAAATCCAGCAAGCAGAACTTCATCATTTTCCGTTGCTATCACTGGGCATAAACATTGTGACTGTCTTGCCTTTCTTGATGAGTGGTCTTCGTGTCTTGCCTAACATAGCAAAATCTGGCTGTTTTGCTTTAAGCTCTGCTTGTCCCAGAACAATTCCCATTTCATGAGGAGGAGGGTTTCTCTTCTTCTACGTTTCACAAATCAGTTATAGTGTCATGAAGATTTAATTTTGATTATAAAGAAGTACATGGCCTGGAAACTCCTGGACCTCTTTCTGTTCTTGACTAGGTAAAAAGGTCTTTACTGCCATTGTTATAGTTTCCCCACCTACAACCTATGTGTATGTTTGTTTCAGGAGGATGCCAGATGATGTACAGTGTATGGAGGAAGCCACTTGATTTAGTTGTGTTATTTTAAAGAGTCTCATGTGTGGATCATTTTGCATTTTTCTAGGCTCTCCTGCATACACACCTTGTTTTTCTATACATACATACTCCAGATAAAATTTAATTAATAAAGTAGGTGCATTAAGAGATTAATAGTTACAACAATATATTATAAAATTGCCAGCACAAGGATCTTTGCATTTTTGAGTTGATCTGTACATTACAGTATCCCTCTGATAACCAAGACAGCTCTTAGGGATGGCAGATGGCAGGAAGATTATATACCTTGCATGATGGACTAGGGAACATTCATTCTCTGGTTGTGAAAGTGTATAATGGGATAAGATTTTTCGTATGCTACTCAGGATATGATTCTGCATAAAACTTATGAATGATTTATTTCTACAATTTTCCTTTTAGTACCAAGAGTAACCAAAGAGCAAAAGAAGCACATTTTGTGATCAGTGCATAAGTGTGGTATATGTCATGTTGTGTTCAGTAGAAACAAACCTCCCTTAAGACCATAAGTAAGGATGGTATAGGAGAATTCCTTCCTAACTTTTCCACCATTGGACTTGCTACCCACAGTCCCCTGACTATTCATATGATCCTTGAATGGCTACAAGGCCTAAGTCAACCAAGAAAAAATTTTCTTGAGATTTAAAAATTTTGTTTTGCATTTACAGTGATTGAGCACTCTTATGTCAGGTAGTAGACCTGAGGACATGCAACATACTGGTTGGCACAATGTTAGCTTTCAGGAAAAAACTCTCAGGTAGTAAATGAAGGGGGAAAAGACAAGAACATCCAGGTTTGGCTCCTGGTGATTCTAAACCTTATTCCATCACTTTCCTTATGACTAGGATATGCTGGAAAACAAAGATGATTTTTGGCATAAACTCTACATAATTAACTTTAAATTGTAACTCAAAGAATAACAGTGAGGAGAGTCAGTGGAATATAAGCCTGACCCACCATATATACACTAAAAACTAAAAGGGAATATGATATTTGCTATGAATTCCTGGGTGTCCAATATATTTCTTATTGAGAGAGAGAATACAGATACTTTTACTTGAGAAAAAATATAAGTAAACGAAGAACTTTTGTTTTTTTCTTACACTTTGAGAATGATTGTTCTGTGTGACTGTGAAGCCCATGGTGTGCTCACTTCTCAAAGCTTGGTCACTTAGGCATACTGGAATAGACAGCATTCCTTGAAAATTATCATTCTAAGTATGAAGATAGAAATTCATGTCTCTTTTGGGAAACTTCAAACAACTTCATTTCTACAACCAAGCTCAGCAATTCTCCATGGGTCCCATCTTAGTCATTTTAAACCTTAAAGGGCAGAATTTTGACATAGGGGAGCTGAAACTTCCTCTAGGGGGTACAGAACCCATCCTGCTCAACACCCTCTTGACTGGCTTAACTTCCGATTTTGTGGGGCTGTGGCAGACTTGCTTAGATGAACACTAGATACTGGTTGTGGCATGGTGATGTTAAAATCTTAGAATAAATGGTCCGCCTATAATTATCCATCCACATCTCCAGTTCTACAGTTTAAAGTATCAACTGTCTGTTTGATTTCTTTTCTCTAGAAATAGATGTCATGCTTTGAATTTAAACTTCAGTCATGAAACATGAAAATTTTCTCTGTCCTTTTCACTTATGTTCATGTTCTAGTGTTTGTCATTCCATCAGCTTGCCATTCCCGACATCAAATGGAAGTTAAGTACCATGTTATTCAGCAGGGCGAGCATACTTGACAATTACCGAGTAAGAAGAATGGAGGACGGAGAAAGCCAAGGGAGGCACCTCTGTCTAGCAGGGTGGTGGAACTCTCTCAGTAGTTCCATGCTCTGCGGTCTACTCGGGAAAATGTTGCCGGCATGACATGCTAAGTCATCACCATACATTTTTATGTTTCCCACTTTGGAAAACAACCATGTCTAGTGTATAATTTCTCCCTATTATTATGACATGTGAGAAAGTAGCCAAGACTGGCTATGTTTAATTATCCCCATCAGGTTATTTCAGATGTCAGTGTCTACAATTCATTCACAAATGGTCAGAGGGATGAAACATGTTAGCCCGGAAGAGCCATGCTTGTTGGAATGGAGAAGCACACTGACTCCCTTCCTCTGTGACCACGATGGTGAGAGAGTGTGTCCTGGGTGTTTGCTTTGTGAGCTCATGGCTTAAGTTTAGAAGGACCGTCAGCTGACTGGATATTTGTGTCTTTAAATAATCTTTAAAAAAATGTGACCCCCATGTGGTATTCATGTTCCAGTTTGAATTAATAAGACAGCAATGCTATAATTGTCCTGACCTCACCATTTGCTCTTGTTTTCCTTGTGGCACTGTTTTGCCCTTGAGTCTGAATGCTCATGTATTCTGATTCTATGACCTCATCTGAATGTGGCTGTTGGACAAGTGGAATTTGTCCTTTTTATATTTTGCAGTGTGTTTATTTGACACACCCTGGACAGTGAATGTGTTCTGAATGTCCTACATTTAGGAATTTATAATAATTAGCACAAACCTTTAATTACTATTTTAATATAGATACAATTTTTTTTTTTAAAAAAAGAGCATAGTATGGTCATATAATGAAATAACCATATAACTGAATATTCTGATATCAAAACACAAGATGTTTATAAAGTAATAAATTGTATTGTATAACATCATGTCATTTGATTTAGTTAGGCTATGAAATACATATTCTATAGAATGTGATAATTCTGAAAATGTTACTGTCATCTTAGCAGAAGCATTCGGCCCCAGGTCAGACACAAAAGGTCCTTTTGGGATGACAGCAATGACAATAGCTGTGGTGTTAGCATTCTCCCTAGTTTCCTAAACCTCAGGGAGTTTCTATGGAGCTACACAGAGAGCACCTGATACCTGAAGTCATAGCGGGCTGTGTTATGGTGGAGAGTCTTTTATAATGGGAATTATGTATGGAAACCAGATCGATATTCCCCTGATCCCCATGGGAGGGAAATGCTGTATTTTCCAAACCTTTCCAATATAAACGTTCTTTTTAAATATTTTTAAAATTTTCTTTAAGCATTCTTGAATATCTAGTTTAGAGAAAATTTGGAAGATTGCTCCACTTTCAAGATACCAAAAGCAGTGAGACAGCAGTTTATTCACGGAGTGGTTCAGGCATTGAACTGTGTTCTCTATTTCTCTGTAATTAAGCTAAACTTAACTTTGTAAGATCTTTTTCTTCCTGGTGTAAAACTTCAACTGCTAAAGGTTGACTAACTTCATTTAAAATATACTTTAAAATTAAAACAACATTTATTTATTTTTATTATAATTTTCATACATGTGTGTGCCTGTGTGTTGGTGTGTGTGTGTGTGTGTGTGTGTGTTTGTGTGCAAGTGTGTATATAATACCAGGAGTCATAGAACAACTTTCAGGAGCTCATTCCTTTCACTGTGGCTGCCAGGATTTGAACTCAGGTCATTGGGTTTGTTCTCATCAGTCCTGAAATATATTTCTGATGTCAGTTCATTTTGCATTCCTCTACTTTTTCTGTGTATTCCTTTAAGACAAAGCAATATAACATGGTAGTAGTAAATGGAAAACTGTATTTACACTAGCCATGTGATAATGATCTTAACATTTTATAGAAGTTAACTTAATCATATAAGTGGACCACATGCCATTTCCAATACATATATATATATGAATATAATGTATGTATATATTATTATAGAAAATAAATTATATGTATATTCCTATATCTATATTATATAAACTAAACCATAGGGAAGCCATGTGGCTGTAAGTCACCTTAATGGTAGATGTGGGATTCTAACCCAGGAGTCTCTAAAGCAGGATGCTTCTAATCTACACACTATTTCCTCTCTCATATCTCAGTCTCCTGAGCTCCTTATATCACAGAGGGCTCATATACTATCTATGTATCTTATGTGTTTGTGTTCAGTACTGTGTGTTCTTCCTTCTCTTGTGGTATATTGTTCCATAGCATTGTTACAGTTTTTGTTCAGTTCATAGCTAGTCTTTTTTTCAAACTGTGTGTACTCTCATCCACTGAACAGCTGCTTTCCATGTTTGCAGAGCTCAGAGACAGAGGCAGGGGGTGGGAGCACTAGCTATGTGAGGTTTCCCCTCACACATTACTATAGATTGGGCAAATGGCTCCCAAATGCCTAGCTGTAGGATATTTGGTCACTACATGAAACTGCTTCATTTAGGAAATGCTATGTTCCAAACATGGCTTTAAGCCTTACTCCTACCCCTGCATTCGGCAATGTGGTTTTTCTCTATTTCTATTTCTGTATCTTACTGCTGTACTTGAGATAATATCCTGTAGTTTTCAAAGAGTTGACATAAAGATTAAGTGAATTAATTTGTACTCAACAGAAAATATGGATGTGGTAATAGTGGCAATAAGTAAGACAGAAAGAAAAATTTCCACACCTTATCTCAAAATGTGTCACCTACTTTATGTAAAATGTTTCAGACTCTTATGAAATTTGGCATGTGCTTTAGAAAAGGAGTGTTGCTAGATTATTAAAGCTAGTCTTTAGGGCTGAGTGTGCAGCTCCATCCGCTAAGTCCTTAGTCCTTGCCCTGATCCATTTTCTATTTTTGTTTTCTTTCTTTTCTTTTCTTCTCTTCTCTTCTCTTCTCTTCTCTTCTCTTCTCTTCTCTTCTCTTCTCTCTTTTCTTTTTTTTTCCCCGCAATCAGGACGCTAAATTGAACTGAGTAAGGCTACTCACACCTGGGATGCCAAATTTAGAAAATGCCTCCAGATAGTCAAGATAAATTCAATTTTACTGCGCATGTGTGTGCGTGTGTGTGTGTGTGTGTGTGTGTGTGTGTGTGTTCATCAAATATAAAAATATAATACAAACCATAATTTTTTGTCACCTCTTCGGCTAGTTGTGGCACTGGCTGATCTCAGGATGCTTCTCCTTACTGTTATTGAGAGAATGGTTAATGTGTGTGGTGACCGGCCTCCAACTTCTGAGTGAGACAGCTAAAGTTCTTTTCACTCATTTGTGGGGTGTGCTCAGTTTCTGTTCACTGTAGTCTTTCCTAAGAGCAAACATCATCAGTGTTTTTTTCCTGTGAAGATCTGTTTCCACTCTTTGTCTTATGAAATCTCTGCTGATAAAGATAATTTCCTTCCTTCCTTCCTTCCTTCCTTCCTTCCTTCCTTCCTTCCTTCCTTCCTTCCTTCTTTCCTTTCTTCCTTTTTCTTTTTACAATTTTTTTTTTTGAGACAAGGTTTCTCTCTGTAGTCCTGGATGTCCTAGAAAGTGCTCTGTAGACCAGATTGTCCTGGAACCCAGTGATCTGTCTGCCCCTGTCTCTCAAGTGCTGGGATTAAAAAGCATGTGCCACCACTGCTTGGAAAGGTTAATTTTTTTTAGAGTTTCTATTTACTTTCCAAAGATTTTGTAACAAATGTAACTGTTTTTAATCCTTGATGATGATAGGAATGAAAAAGTTTTCCTTGAAAAGATAGCAAAAATTATAGGACTTTATTGCTAAGATAGAAACTGGACTGGGAAGATAGCTCAGTGGGTAAGAACACCGGGTACTCCAAGTAGGAGAACCTATATTTGAATCCTCACAGTGCATGGAAAAGCCAGGTACTCCTGAAGGTGCCTGTGGTCCTAGAGTTTGATAACAGGCACAGGCAGATTGTGGGAATGTGCTGGTCATACACACTAGCCATAAGCGTGAGCTTTATATTCATTAAGAGTCCCTATCTCAATAATAAAGGTAGAAACTAACAGAGGAGACCATCCACTTATTTCCTAGTAATTTCCTCTGGCCTCAAGGTACATACCTAGGTGGGGACACTCACAAACAGGTATGTAGATACACCATACACACAAGCGCACGCACAACACACACACACACACACACACACACACACACACACACCACACTCACATATGAAAGAAACAACCAAACTAAACTAAGCAGACAGTAGAGCATTGCAATGCCAAGAGCAATATACACGGTAGAGACAGCTGTAGTGACATCCTACGATTTCTTTGAAACTGAAATACAGTCTAGTGTCAAGTACAAAAATGTGGCTTCAAGCTGGAGTGTCTCATTGCTGCTTGCTTAGCTTGGGTCCTGTTCAAATATGAAAGATGATATATCACTGTGGGTCACAAGCAAGAACCAGTGAGACCAGAAATTCTGACACACACACACACATACACACACACACACACCCCCAGACAAGACTGGTAATATTAATAAGAAATGAATTTTCTTCTCACCTTGACCTCATAGGCCAAGCCTGAGGGCATCTGGAATTGTCTTAGGCAAGGGGTAGAGGAAAAGAATGAGTCACCTCATCACAATAGGGGTTCAGTCTAAGTATGATCCTATCAATCTAAAGGCTCTCTGATGCTATGCCTGATAGTCAGAGCATAGACAGAGGATAGAGGCTCCTCCCGCCTCACACTTGTTATAAGAAGCCTCCCCCTGCAACCCCCCGCCCCCATATCATCAGAAACTGCTTTTAAGAGCATTTTCTGATAGATGGCATTTTCTGCGGTGTCCATTGTGGGAGGTGGGGTAGGAGAATCCCTCTACTGCACAGGCAGTTTTTGTTGCAGTAACAAGACTCCTCCACCCCCTTCAAACCTGACACAGCTAGACAGAATACACTCACTGACTTGTTACCACTCGCCTTCCGTGGCCTGCGGGATTTCTCTCCTCAGCTGGGTTTGTCTATCCTGTGCCTCGCTCCAAGGCAGGAGTACTCAAAGCGGCAGGGCAGTGGCAAAGAAACAAGCCTGTGCTGTCTCTGGAACACAGGGAGCTAATGTCCACCCTCCTGGGTAGACATGCTGCCTGCAGTAAAAGGAGTCACTAAGGGAGGGATCAATCCTTACTCCCCCTCTGCCCCCCAAAAGAGTTTACTTATAGTGAAGGTGCTCAAATGCCTGACCTTGACAAACACTACTTCCCACGAAAGCAAATCTGGAGTGTGTTCTCATGATGGGAATATCGATGGTTTGCCTCTCCCATCCCCTAACCTCCTCCCTGCCGGAAGGGTTTATAAAGCAGACAATTATGTGCAAGTGTTATGGAAAAAGTTTTTGCTTTTTCTGGGGCTCAACTTCTCTTCTTTATTGTTCTCATTCAACAGGGTATTTCCAGGGTAATGGAAGGTGAGGTTTTTGTGACTATTCTCATATCAGCAGCATCATCACCATCATCGTCATCACCATCATCACCACCATCGTCATCATCACCACCATCTTTTTTTTTTTTTTAATAAAAAATGAATGGCCAAGTTCACTGTGTTTATTAACTTAAGGTATAAATTTCTTTAGTGCATTTGAAAGCGAATTAATACCCTTCAATACACTAAGAGGGCTCATTTTGAACACCACCTTCCTCTAATACACATGTACCCCCTCAAGATACCTAGATATGTTGTGTCTGGATTGTGTGGAAAAGGCCCTGGAAAACAAAAGATAGGTAAATTCCCAAAACATAGCTTCCTATGTTCTTCAAGGCTCAAAGAGATAGCAGTCACCCCCTGGCTGAAGGGCTGGCTGTCACGTTGTGCACGTATTCTTTTAGTTGCTGAGAACAAATGGAGCTTTTTACTGGCCTATTTGGTGTCCTCTTGCCTTGTGCAGGGAATCAAGGGAATTTTCCCCAAGGTAAGTATGGATTTTTCTCTCTGCTAAGTTGTTGCATACTGTGAGCAATTCACCCGGTGAAGATCTGTGCCGTCCTCAGGCCAATCTTGGACAGCTTGGTTCTGAGAAAATGACAGAAAACTCGCTGGGAACCCCCAGCCAAATCATGAGATTGTCATCCGCTCTGAAGTTTCTTCTTTTCCTTCCAAGAAGAGATTGATATTCATAGTGGGACACTTGCTCGAGCTAGTGAGACACTTCTAGAACAGTAGGTTGGAGAGGAAATGGTTTCCTGCCCTATATTTTAAGAATATTCTCTTTTGGCAGTCTATAATCTCTTAAAAATGATCTTGCTTTCAGATAGCTATAGATATGTCATTTAGTGCTATGGATATGAATGCGGGGCTGATAGATTGAGATACCCAGGATGGATTGCAGGGTTTTCAAGACCATAAATCCCTTGTCAAATCCTCAGCATGGTAGAAGCTCTTTGGTAGATAACATACACTCATTTATCAGCATGCTCTTAAACTAAGCACCACAGAAGGAATTCTAAATGTTCCATGTTCCAACACTCCCCCTTAAAAATGCCCTTCTTTATTAATTCATGATGTTCGAGATAGCTTAAGTTACCTCCGTGAAAAGAGACTGTGTACAAAGGGAAGGAAAGGCTGGAATCTGGAGGGGGATGGGAAGGGAAGCAAAAAAAGATTAAATTCTGTCTCCAATCCAAAGAAGATCACGTGCTAGCCTCCCTGTCCCCATTCTCTGCCCAGAGAATGTTGGCAGACTTCCAATTTGTTAAAACAACAATCCACAGCTGATCTTCCCTCCGAATACACGAATTCGAAGAACGGATTATTTACTCAAATGAACTGCTCAAGAACTGCTCGCTGAAGAATAAAAGCAAGAATGTATTTCTGGAGTGGTTGCTTCTGACCACTACACAAAAGTAATCTTGATCAGGGGGTTAAAAAAAAAAAAAAGAGCAGCCACCTTGCTGAGACTCTGACAGCTCAGGCAAGGTGGCTGACACCACCCCTACCCTCCCTTATACTCAACACAGGTATGCTTTTCTGTTAGAAGGTTTTCCTACCTGCCAATCAATGGAATACCAGAAACAGCTTTCTCTCAGGAATGTCCTCCTAACCCCTGAAACAAAATAATGTTTCACAGTGTTGGTTTCATGCTGGGCTTTCTGCCTGCATTTACCATCCAAAGAGAAGCCTCTAAGATTCAACTTCCTTGGCATATGAAACTGTTGAACTGAAGTTTCTCTGTTCGCACATTCATTGCCAATATGTGGGTGTTTATAAAGAGAAAATCCTGCATGTCCAGACTTATAAGGAGGATGAGGTGTGTCTTTTGTCACATAAAATCATATCATTGAAACACATCCCCCCCGCCCCCCCCGCAAGGTTAAAAGTTCTGTTAAGTATCCAAAGGGAAGCAACAACTGTCAGACTCAGACTTCTCACCAGGAGCCCTGTCTGAAGCCACAAAGCCAGCCTGGGGTGGGAGGTTTGCTAAGAGGGCTTTGTTTCCAGGTAGCATTTTGTAAATCCAAATCTTTGATAAGGACACAGTGCAGTGAATGGTGTCTGTGACTGAATAGTAGTAGTTGAATCTTTAAGATATGATTCGGCTCACCATGGAGAGAACAGAGTACAATAATATTAAACACCAGATGGGATTTCAAAGCCCTCAGATATGCATTAACAAAGGATAGGCAAAGCTGCACTTCTGAGAGAGAGAGAGAGAGAGAGAGAGGAGAGAGAGAGAGAGAGGGAGAGAGAGAGAGGGAGAGAGAGAGAGGGAGAGGGAATAGGAGGAGGAGAAATAAGAAAAGAAGGAAAGACAGGAAGAAAGAAAAGAAAGAAAGAAAGAAAGAAAGAAAGAAAAGAAAGAAAGAAAGAAAGAAAGAAAGAAAGAAAGAAAGCACATTAAGATAAATGGCTTGATTTGGCTTTATCTTGCCTGACTGTTATAGGAAAGCCTTCTGAATAGGTCAAATTACAACCTAGCCACCAGATCAAAGGATAACACTGCCCTGGTAGGTCAAGCTGATCTGAACTGTGTCAGCCAGATCAGCATGAAATCCTAAACTGTGGGCCCAGAAAACATGTCTCTGTCAACTGAGACCTGACTGGACCAATTAACCAAAGTATTTGCCTTTTTGCCTCAGAGGAAATCTGAGATGGTTTCATTGGCCAGGCACACACACACACACACACACACACACACACACACACACACAGACAGACTATACTAAATGCCACAGGATCATTCACTTTAAAATACTTCATTTATGGTGTGATATTACAGTTTTGTCTTTGTTATTTAAATCTGATGGCATGAGGCTGGTACAATGCCCTTGGTATACAGTAGGCATAGACTAATCCATCATCTAGAGATGACTGTTGGTACATAAAGCCTGTAGTAAATCCACACATTTAGACTCAAATGAACAAGACCAAGGAAGGGTCTCTCCATCACTCTCTAAGAAGCCTTGTTTCTATGTGATTTCATGGGGATTCCCCCAAGTACCACCCTTGGTCAAGCAGCTCCGAGACACAGAGTAGCCTCCTATCAATACCTGCTGTGTGCTCTCCCTTTGACGGGGGTTTATCTTGTTCAGACCTGCCCAGCTTTCTGTGCTGACCCCTCCCTTCATTCATGAACATTCTTTTATCCCTTGACTACCTGATGGATTTGGCTTTCCTGTGTGCCTATTTAGAATGCAAGAGGTGCCTGCTTTTATGTTAGATTGCAGCAGGCGGTGCAAGCATTGACGGTTTGTCTGTGGGAGCCAATGGCCTAGTTTGAGGTGAATAATCAGCTTTTACTTCGTGCTGTATCTCTTTTAGGTTGTAAACATTTGCTACCCCCCCCCCTTTTTTTCTTCCCAGAGTTAACTTACAGTGAAAAGGTACTATAGGAAAGCTGCAAGTGTCTGAACCCCTGGAGGGACACACCACATAGTCACAAGTCAAATAATGAAAAAGAATAACACTCCGGAGTACACACCATGGGGTTCTCTCGCAGGACACAGCAGCAAACCCTGCAACCTCGATGCCTCCATAAGCCAGGGCTTCAGAGCTCGTTTCCAGGACTGAGATCAGGTTTGAAATTCTGTCACGTCAGGTGAGGGAGAAGGTGAGCAAGGAGAAGAATTAATGAGGGGCTGGAGGCCACACAAACTGCCACACTGTTCTCCTGAGCACTAGACCGAGGAGCCACCGATTTTTGCCTCCAGGATTAGACTTTTATAACTTAAAACAAGCCCCTTTAACAAATCGGCATCAGGCAACATGTCAACACTTCGTTGGTTTCAGTAGAATTAGTTTTCTAAATGCTCTTTTCTGAAGCAATTTTTGTAGTTGAAAATGCATTACAAGGAACATTTACTATAGCTACAGTGTGGGGATCCAGGGTCTGGCGCGTAGGGTTTTAATCAGCACAGCTGCACACTGAACACGCAACATCAACATCGCCTAACATTGCCACGCTCCCCACCCCCTATAGGATCAGTGTCAATAAACCTAGGGATTTAAGGTTATTTTGTTTGGTATTTACTGTAAATAACAGCTTGGATTTTAATTGTTTCCACCCAAAATGACCATGGCTAATAGCCTTGAAAGGATGCCTGGGCAGGTTGTGATGTAACAGCCTTACATAACTCAGGCTCCTCACATACCCTATGCCAAAGAAACAGTGAGATCATTCTGCTAGCTGACTGATAACATGCCAGGGCTGGACCAAAATCAGGAAGCCACAAGTTTACACTGGACGACAGACTCGAATACAGCTAGACCCAGCCAGAGTTGCTGAAAACTCAGTGCTCCCCACTTCTAACTTGTTCTGCAGGTCATTTGACCATGAATATGAGCAGTACCAGAGTCTGCCAAGTGAAAAAAACCCACTTCCTCTGTATACTTTTCTCATCAATCCTAGCTTCCTACTTACTTGTTGTTCGTTGCTTGTCCATCCCCCACCAACTCCTCTATTAAAGAAATGAAGAACAGAGTCAAGTGCTCTGATCATAAGAGATTATGGGTCCTGATATAAAAAGTCATTAAACCAAATTTGACTTGTTTCACCTTTCTGGACATGACCAGAATCCAGGTGGAATTAGTATCGTTCATATCATTAATGTTTGCAAAGGGAGCTGGGAAGGTGATGGAGCCCTCAATGAGTGCATGTGAATATGCCCCAGGTGTGCTCTCTTCAATCCGCAAGCAGCAAGTAGAGACAAATGGTCTTGCTCTCACTTCCTCCTTAGAGACTTATTCTTTACATGTCTGTCTGCCTTTTCTCTTACACATCTGTAGAATGTAAAAGGCATAATATGGATTGTGAGCCTGGGGTGAGATCCTAGCCACATTGTTTCTGCTAACTTAAGCTGATGATGTAAACCCTCCCAATCTCAGTTTACTTATCTATAAAATAAACATAAAGTCCAAATTTTCCATCATTATGAAGGTTACAGGTAAAGGTGCCAACTGCTCAGAAGAGGAGATAAAAACTGCTGGCTGGTGTTACAATTCTTGTGATGATTCCAATGGGAGACACACTGCGTAACCAATATTGAAGACCAAATATTCAGTAGGTAGCGTGTGAGGTTGGAATTTTGTTCCTGTTGGAGTGGATTTCAGAGACCTGTTGGGAAAGTAGACAAGCATGCCTGTGATCTCTGTCAGAAGCATCTGGTGCCAGTATCTTCTAGTAGCTACACTTGAGTGGAAAGGTTAGTGTGAACATGTTTAACCTCAGAGGCCCCTGTAGTAGAAAATAACAGGGACCCAAAACCCTCTTCTGCCTTCTGGGACAACTGAACATGTGTGTCTATACAAACAAATACAAATGAAATACTTTAAAAAACAAAATTTCTTTATAAATTCAATTTTAACAAATGCAGGAAATTAATTCAGTGGCCATTCTTTGCCTTCTATTTAATGTTCACTGTTATCTATTTAGGCTAAAGAATTCAATACATAAGTAATAATGGTACATTTGTCCTGTTTCCACACCATAGAAAAAGAGACATCTTTTTATTACTCAATACAATATTTCGTGTGGTTGAATCTATCTTTTGTTATCTTATCACTTAGTTTTGTCTTTGTATGTTAGATCCATTTGACTTCCCTAAAATCAATTTTGAAAAAAAAAAAAAAAAACCCAATAGACCAAATCAAATTTAGGTCGATGTCATAATGGCCACTGGACATGAATGTCATACTCCTTTGGTGGCTTCTTGCCTTTCTTAATATTTCAACACCCTGGGGAGAAAGTTGGCAGTGAAATCAGACTTGATTTCTGACTGCCTATTGTTTTCTACACTTGAAGGCAGAGTTTGGCTCTGATGGACAGTATTGATAACTGGGTAGTTTTAAAGCTAATTTGTAGTGTAGAATAAAAACGTATGAATCAGTAAGGTTTAGTTGGATTCATCTAGACTCAGAATGATGATCATTTGATATAGGAAGTGTAGGGGGTGATATTTAGAAAACAGTGCCCAGTCTGGCTTGTACCCGGGCTCTAGCTAGATGCACAGGCCCTGGCAACCACGAGCGCCAGCATCCACAAAGCTCGGCTGAACCTCAGACAATATCTGCCATCCTCGAAGTATCTGGTAGAAATGAGACTCTTAAAGCTTAATGATTATCTAAAGGATTTATATTTTTAGAAATGCTCAATCAACAAGATGCCCACACAATTAGAGTTGTTACCCAATATCTAACCTTTTGATAGAAGCTGCTATCCAGAAGAGCTTTGGACCCATCCATGGTTCTTCATGGCTGATAGCCTCTGTCTTCTCCTCCCCTTCCTCTATTTCTCTCCCAGCTCCACCCCTTAGTCTACAGCCTAATCACTGAGCTCCACTGTGAATACAATGTAACAGAATAAGTATCCTGCTACAAGGAAGAATTCTCTATTACTTTCCTCTATCCTTGGTGTTTTGTTTTGATTTTTGACAATTTCACTGTCTGTCTGTCTGTCTGTCTGTCTGACTGTCTATTTTATGTATGTGAGTATACTGTCACTCTCTTCAGACACACCAGATGATGGTATCAGATCTCATTATAGATGGTTGAGAGACACCATGTGCTTGCTGGGAATTGAACTCAAGACCTTTGGAAGAGCAGTCAGTGCTTTTAACTGATGAGCCATCTCTCCAATCCCAAGTTTCACTAGTTTGCTCTGGCTGTCCAGGAACTCTCTATGTAGACCAGGCTAGCTCCCAGAGATTTGTCTGCCTTTGCCTCCAGAGTGCTTGGATTAAAGGCATGTGCCTCCGTTCTTGCATTCATCTTGCATTCAGCTGATTCTGTATGATATTGCAAGAAAGAAGATAATTGTGTATGTTTTCTTTGGTTTATTTCCTTCCTCCTGTGAAAACTGTGTTGACATCAATAGTACTAGGAAGGAAGGAAGCAAAGAGCTTTCTTTGGTTCAGGAAAATGGTTCAGTGAAAGCATCAGCAAGAAGGAAGAGAGGAGATTCATAAAAATGATTGTCGTTATTGAAATGCTAAAGGCCCCAGCCTCCTTGGTTTGATATTACCAATCCCCAGGGGTCTGGGTCTGGGTCAAATGTCTCCTGGAGGCTTTTTTGATCATATTCTTATTACCAACTTGTACCAACTTGGGATTGGTTTTTTTTTTTTTTTTTTTGCTCATTAAATACTAGTCTTCCTGAAAAGACACTTTTAAGTCAAAGCAAGAGGATTACATTGGACATTATAAAGAAAAAGAAAAGTATAATCATTTAGTCTGGTACTTGAAGTCCTTTACTCTGTGACCCATTTCTTATGCAGATTTTCCTTGACCATTCTAACAATTTTGGCCCCATCTCTGCCCCTTGTTTTTTTCTCAACAGTAGCCTATAGACTTATTCACATGTTCTCTGCTTCTCTCGCTGAAAAATCTACTATGTTATGCTTTTGTTTACTGACCAAAACTATACAGTGGAAGAGACAGAGGCTTGAGGAGCTAGAAAAGTGTCCTCCCTAGCTCTATGCAATTTTCAGTGTGTTTTAAAATATGACTTGACATTGTTTATGGATGCTACATGTCTGTCTGTCTTGCTGTCTCTTCATCTTTGTCTCTCTCTCTCACTCCTTTGTTTCTGTATGTGTGTGCCCAATTGGATGGGAATGGATGGGACAGGAGATCTTGCAGGAGTCATTTCTCTCATTTCACAGCCTGAATCTCAGGGACTGAACTCAGGTCATCACATTTGGCAGCAAGGGCCTTTATCCACCAAGCCAGCATTGACTTTTATGAATTTTTTGAATTTGTCTTACCAGAAAGGAATCACTTCCAATAATGACTATCTGGAGATGCCAGGGACTTTCTTTCCCAGGATTAGGTAGAGGAGTTAATGGCCTCTTCCTGCTTCCCCTCCCACCCTGCAAGTCACCATTTTAAATGGCTGTATTCATCTTACCACCAGCATTCTGAACTATGGGAGAAAAATCCCAAGTGGCAGAATATTCTAAAGGGTGCTTCCTCCTGTCATGATGACATACAGTAATGCTGACATGCATAGACATTCTCGTCGAGACTGTCATTTGCCAGATCGCATTGAAAACGAAGCAATGTCTTGAAGAACATCTCGCTCAAACTTTTGTCTTTTTGGCTCTCTTGATAAGAAGATAATGAGTGAAAGATACTTTTATGAATTTTTTGAATTTGTCTTACCAGAAAGGAATCACTTCCAATAATAACTAGAGATGCCAGGGACTTGCATTCCCAGGATTAGGTAGAGAGATTAATGAGCTCCTTCCTGATTCCATCCTTGACCTTCTCCAAGTGAGTCAGCGATGCTCTTTTAGTTAACTCTCCGAGCTTCTTTAAAAATAAGATACATTTAAAACATTTCCAGTGTCTAGGTCTTTTGCATCCTGAATAATGAATTGGTAAGACAGAACTGGGTACATTTACTGAAGTGAGGGTGAATGCATACAATATACTCTACAGCATGGGCAAGCACATGGCTGCTCAATAGCTCTGAGTTATATGGGGTTCTATTTATGAGTTTGAGAGGAGAATGGGACTGGTCCTCAGGGGCCAGAAATTTGGGTAGGTCCTTACTCTGATTGACAGGTGCGTTGTTTTAACTTTGGGACTTCTACAATGTGCTGGTTGCATATCCCATAATTTTAAGCCTGTGTATGGTCTCTCAGGTATACATATGAAATGATATTCAGTGATTTTTCTTTGATGGGTTGTTTCAAGGGCAACTTCTCTCACTGTGCTTCTCAATATTGGTTTAAGTAAGGCCTGTCTCTCTCTCCTTCTTCCAGGAACTATCTAACCCCAAATTCCTTATAGGAATTGAGATTCTGTATGTCTTACCTAGAAGGGCCAGACGTGATTTGCCAGGAGAGCTGTTCTGAGATGTGTCTTGTTGCGGTACTATTCCTATACAAATCAGTGTTCCTTCAGGATGCTTGCTTCAATCTGTGCTTGAATCCCCTGGAGGCAAACCCAACTACTTTTACCAAGATTGCCTTTGCCTGGAAGATTTACTAGTTGAGTTGAAGTTTATATAGCAGAATAGGTAGGATAAGTTTTATAGCATCTTGGCCTATAGATAGAACCAAGTCATAGAACACAAATGCAGTAACCCTGTAAGAAGCTGTCATGATTCATATGTGATGACAGAAATCTATATGTCACAAGAGGAAGAAAGGGTTAAGTATCGTTCTTACTGTGGGACCTGGCAATCGGAAAAACCATGAAGTGAGGTGAATGGTACAGGGTCAGAATATAGGAAGCAGAATACTTTGGGCACAGGTACACTTTGTTTGTGTGCCATTGGGCTAGCCATTATCTGGACACCATCAATAAAATTGACATTGTTCTCATCTGCATCTCAGCTCTTGTTTTGGTGAGAGGTTGTACCATCACAGACTAGAAATTTCTGGAGTTTGTTTTCTGTTGTGACTTGTCCCATGCTTATCAGATTTTCCTGCCCAAAAGGAGGCATCTGTAATTTAAGGATATGAGGAGTCACTCTTTCAAACCAACATCAGATTTAGGAATGTATGATTTTCCAGAGCCTGAGCTCTAACAGCCCCCAGATGTATGTAAGCTGTAATGGCAAATCCACACAGATGTCTCTGATTGCATCTAGTTGGTCTTAACATCTTTTCTCATCTTGTGTGTTCCCTTCATTTAATCGGCTGTAAATCAGCACAGCTTTGATTTCTTATTTTTTTTTTAATTTTTTTGAAAAGGAAGTTTGAGGAAAATCAGTGATGAGAATGTGGAAAGAGTTGACTTCATAAAGTTATTCTGAGGTTCCACAATAAATCAGGGTGTATTAGAGAATCAGAGGAACTTGAAGGCTGACATAGTCTCTAGCTTGTCTTTTTCTACCTCATCCATTTTTTCCCTTGCAGGGGATCACTTCTTTCAAGTCATAAACATAATCCCTATTTCTTCCATTTAAAACAAAAACAAATTAAACTCTTCATTTGACCCCACATCTCCTCTACCCACCACCCTGATATTGTGCTCTCCTTTAAAGCAAATCCCCTTCATTTGATGAATTTTTCCTGGAGCTAAATTCTTTAGTTGAATTTCAGGAAAACTTACTTTTCTGTTTTTTTTTTTTCTTTTTTTTTGAGGGTTTCACTAGTCATTCCAGTGACTTTTATGCCAATTGTATCTTATCTCTTAAACCTTGACACAGACTACTTAGGAGAATTCCTTGGAACATCTGTTTTCTTGATTCATTCTGTTGGTTATCTCATTTAATACCTGTCTTAAAGTTTAAATTTCCAAAAGGTTAAATCATTACTTTCATGCAATTATATAATGAATATATGGCCAATATTTATTATACCCATTAATCAATGAGGGGACCCGTAAGATAGTAAAACTATGTCAAAGGAACAGTTGAAGAGTTGTGTATTTACTGGCAAGTCAGGAAAAGAGTATATTGTAGAGTAAAATATTTGACTGGCCTTTGTCTCTTGTTTGAAAAAGGAAATTCTATGTCTCCTGAATGTCTTGAGTAAAAGGAACATCTTTCATATGCCTGGTGACTCTTGGGATCACACTTGAATTTCTAGCCAGGAAATGACTCATATCAAGCCAATAGTAATTTCAAATGACTGGCCCATTTTGCAAAGATCAACCCTATGATTAGCCTCCAGACCACATGATATTGGCCTGGCCTAAGCAGAAGGAAGCTGGAAGTTGATTCCTTGCCTATGTAATGAAACATCAGCAAAACTCTAAACACTAATAGTTAGCTGAGCTTTCCGTGTCATTGACACACCAATGTACCAAAATGTTGACTCGTCTTGAGCTTGGGACATACAATTGCAGTACAGTTCACCAAGTAGCCCAGACTGACTTAGTTCTTATGTCTCTTCATCGTGTTTGCAGTTTTCATAAATAACTGTAAGACTGTGTTGAGAATGTGTGACCCTAAGACAGAGATGAACGGTTGATCAGCCTAGCCTAACCTTTACCAGAAATGGAATGTTGTTTGGAGTACAAATCCAAATGTACTCATTTTTTTTTTTCAGGGGTTCTCAGTGTGAAGCATATGACACCACTGTAGAATTCAGACAAGCTTCCATCTTGTCTGGACTGGCTTCATGAGCCTTGGAGAACTCTAAGGTTTCTACTTTTCCTTGCTGCCTATCTGTTAGTAATAAATCTGCTTTATGTAATTTTATGTGACTATTATGTTTCACTAGACCCTAGCAACTTTGCAAGGGATGTACAGTGGGCCTGTTTCACACCTAAGGTTCTTTTCATTTCTTTAGCCCTAAATTATTATGAAAAAGCCATCTTTCATAATAAAACCGTAATTGTACAGAGAGTGTTTTCATTTTGAACTCCATAGAGAATCTCAGTAAATTATCAAATGTGAGAAGCTCCTGGAACTCTGACATTTGTGTTTAAAGTGAGGCGATTCCTGACATGACTGTGCTCTGGACCTGTCACATCAGGTCCATATACTCTTTTCACATGACTAGTGTCAGGTGTCAGAATTGTTTTCAACACACAGAAATTATTTGTCTCACTACCAGACAAAATTCTTTAAGTGCGTTGGTGACCACACTACATCTGGGATCTTAAAATCTCTGTGTTCTTTAGGGTCGTGGTCCTAGGCATTTCTTCTTAGTTTTAATCTCAGTTCCAATCTTTAGTCTAGGAAGTGCTATTTTGTTATCAAAGAGCATGAAAACAGTCACACTGGAGTGAATCCCAAGCTTATGTTACCCAATATGCTCAATACGCAGTTTTATGTTGCTCTGAATGGCCTATTGATCCTTCCCGTGCTCATCTTTGGGTTCTTTCTTCCTATTTCATTTCCAGTCCCACCTGGCACCAAGTTCTATTGAGTTCTGTCATCTAATTTCATCCACAGCTTGATCGGGTTTCATCACCTCCCCGGCTAACCTGTGTGGTCCTATGCATGCTTATCGTCTTGTTAGGTGAATGTGTTCAGTTTCCAGCGAGTCTCCCTGTGCTTCACACCAGTTAGTATGTTTCCAATACAACAACTATAATGATCCCATTAAAGCCAATCAGATCAATCAGATCATATCAAATACTGGAAAGTCTTCTCATCTCACCACAATAAAACCATCAAATCCTCAGAGAGGGCAACTTATGCTGGTCTTCACCTGGCATCCTGATCTCCAGTCCTGCTTCTCTTTCTTGCCTTTTGATGGCAGCCATTTGGCCTTTTTGATGACATCACTTTGCCATCTGCTTACATTTACTGATGTGTTTCTTTCTCTTCACAGTCTGTAATTTCCCTCTTTAACTGTTTCCTAGGGAGATAGCCTCTAGTCAACCTCCTAGGAAATTCTACCAATTGCTTCTACCCTTCTGTTCTCATTTTTTGTTCTAAACTTTTATCTTCATAGCACTTATCACCACTGACTATTTATTGTATTTATTTTCTTTTTCATTGTTTCCATGTAGGAGGAGACAAGCTCCATTGGCATAGAATGTTTTTTTTTTTCCATTCGTTTGTTTGTTTCTTAGTTTGTTCTGAAAGAGGGTCTTACTCTATACCTTAATTTGGTCTCAAATTCACAATCTCCCCGCCTCAGCATCCCAGCTGCTGAGCACTGGGATACAGGCACGCAGCATCATGCCTGGCTTAGGTGAGCATTTCTGCTTCTCTCTCCCCACCCCCGTCCATCTTTCTTGTTTGTCTAATTCACTGAAGAAATTCTAATGCTCAGAAGAAATTTGGACACATAAGAATTTAATAAACATTTATTGGGTAATAAGTTGTTATATATTTAAATTGCTGGGAAGTAAAGACACACATCACTAGCAATTTTGTATGCAAACAAAAGCTGTTGAGCATAGTGTTTTGGTGGCATGGTAATTATTTCCAGGGTTTAGAATTGATTTAGGAGCCAGCTTGCAAGTCATTAATAATGTCAATTTAATTACTTTACAGTTACAGCTCATTTTGGACCCTAAACTGAATCACCCATCTCGAACACCACCTTATACATCAGGCTTAGCTCCGGTGATGATGTAGTGAAACTACTATTTATTATTTTCTGCAATCTTTTCCCTTAGTCAATAGTTTCTCATTTGCAAGTAGTTCATCTGCACTGGAATTATTAAAATGATCTTGTTTGTTAACTATGTTAATTTACTTTATGCTTTTGTTGTGCCGTTTGTTTCTTTATGCAGCCTAGAAAAAGAATATGTAGATGATGCTCCCCTTGTCCTGGCATGGATGAATTTCAGGGACACAATAGGGTGAATGAGAGATGCAGCCCAGAGGAAGGCAGTGCCCTGGATCAGAGAGTGAAGACAGGAAATAAGAGGTTCCAGAGGGTTTCTTTTTCTTTCTTTCTTTCTGAAAACTAAAGAAATGTCTATACTTGGAGAGCATTGAACACATAATTGCGGTCACTGTGGTGTCCCTCAAGAATGTGACTTAGAAGACAATGTCTGTGTAGTGACTCATGGGCTAGCTTTCAGAGGAAAGACGTGTAATGCAGTGTCTGGCTGAATTCAATGAAAAGAACAAAGTTGAGTCTCGTGAGGAAAGAGAGTTGAGAAATATAACATCTGTCACGAACCAAGGTGAATGGAGCCACCACCTCTCTCTCTCTGAAGCTGGATTTTCGTTCTCTGTTTGAAGGCTAGGTCTGCCTGTTCCAAAAATGAATTCATGTCACTCCACATTCCACAAAGTACACTGTTCCTGGAGGGAGTCCCTCAAGTCACTCTAGCATCAAGACTTTTAAATTGCCATTTCTTCTCCTGGGGAGTTGTGAGAAGGCACCAAGAAGAAAGATGGCACAGCAAGTGAATTTGTTCCTGTCACTCTGTCTTGGAAGTGTAGTAGCCAGAACCCTGCCATGACTCTTGGAAAGATGAGGTAAGATGACTCTGTCAGTGCAATGTCAGAGTTGTGATACCAAAAGCTTTAATGGGGAACGAGGATGGGTCCTTAATTAGCAAAGAGAAATATGTGTCATAATGATGACTCATCAAAGATACATGTTTAACTCCTGTGTGTATGGTTATGTTGACGGAGTGGGAAGTGCCCCTTACTGCTATCCCAAGACCCTAAATACAGATTGTTTTGTAGATTTCATAAAAGAAACAATGAGATAATAGACATATCCCTCCTGAAGAACAGGCTTTAGTTCCACGAAGAAGGAGATTAGCTTACCTCTATGACCACAGCAAACACTTAGATTCCATAAATATGGATTACAAATTAAAGGTGAATATATCCTAAAGTTCTAAAACATGAGCAGTGTATAATTTCAAATATATAGTCAGCTGGAGTAGTGCAGATGATGGTAAATCATGAAACACACCCTGCAATAGGAGATCATTATTTTTGTTTTGAGTATGGAAAATATCTTGGCTAACAGGTATTTCTTCAGAAATCCTGTACTTGATTATGTGTTCTAGAATGCCTAATGTAAGATCAGTAAACCAGCATGAAATAACCAGAGTAGCATGGAAGCTACTGTGGACCCTGAATCATATAGGAAAAGAAATAAGTTTACAAATCATCTCAGAAGTGCTTAATAGCTCAACATAATAAATAAAGTTTTCTAAAATCTTTAGATTCTTAAATTCATTTCCATTTTTGCTGATAGCCTAATATATTTTTGTGTGTATAATAAGAAGAAAAGGAAATAATAATAAAGAGGAGGAGGAGAAAGTGGAGGAGGAAGCATAGGAAGGGGAGAAGGGAGAGAAGGAGAAGGTCGAGGTAGGGGGAGGTGATACAGTGCACAATACCTCTAGTTTGGGATTCCTGATTTTTGCTCTCCATTATTTTGGTCCTTCCTGATAATGAGACTCTTTATAAAACTCTCACTTTCAAGCCACAGGATCATTTGTTTTTATGATACATAATTTGTTCCTCTGTGAGTACTCCTGTGCCTCGAGGCACAAAATCTCAGATAGCTGTGTATTGCTTGACTCCAGGACTAACTCTGGCTAATGCATCTTAACTTTAAAAAAATTATTCGTGTGAACATAATGGTTCTTCTTGGTGACTTTAATAATTTAACAAGTTAAGGCAACTTTTTCAGGACCAGGGTGGTGCCAGAACACTGGGAGTGCCAAGAGTACTGAGAAAGTGAGAAGGGTCACCACCATCAAAGGCCTTGGAGCATTGATTTATATCTGCACTTTATTTGGAAAGCTCAACAGCTTACTGCCTTGGCAGGGAGTAATGCGAACAAAGTAGGGGTTGCAGAGCCATCAAAAGACATCATGGATACTGCAAGGAGGTGGAGAGTTCTTTTTTTCCCTCATACACCATTTCTTCTTTTTCACGTTTACTTATATAGAGAAGGAAACTATAGTCTACTTTGCAAAAAGGTCACCTTTGTGTGATCTGGAGACTCAAGACCTTGAGGATTTTAGATTAAGCATCCTTGGTGTATCCATCATCGAACACAGTAAGAAAATGTCAGTCCAGGCTTGCTCTTTCAGAGTGTGTAATCTAACAAGAAGAAACAAGGCATGAATGGGTAACCAGAAGTAATTGAATAATGAAGCAAAATATTCATAAATAATAGAGCTTTAGACTGGAGAAAGCATGAGTACACCGGGGAAGATGTTTGGTAACCTGCGCAATGAGATGCAGGGATTGTAATAGAGAGGAGAGCCAGAATGATGTCATTCTCCTTGTCTTGTCAAGACTGAAGTCTCTGGCCATTTCTCAGCAGAATTATAAAAGATTACAGTTTGGGATATAAAAGATATATAGTTAATAAATGATAGAGTTATCAATGGAGGACATTATCACAGTGGGATACAAGGAATGTTACAACACTCATCCTACAGTTGATTTAATGTTCTGTTCCTTGTATCTCCAAATATTACATGAGAAAAAAAAAGTAGGTCCCTAACAATGAGACCTTGCATCAGTGCATCTACTCTCATACTGCAGTTTTATATATATAAATTATATATATTATAATGTTATGTAATATTATACCATGAAGTAGTTTCAAAAAGTCAAACTCACTCTTCTCTCGGTCACAATGCTTAAGTGGCCAAATGTACCAATCATCTTCTATTTAAATGTGTGGAGTGTTTTGTGGTTTAGTCTTTTGAAATTTCTTAAAAATATGATCACGTGGCCTAAATTAAAAAATGCTCCTGCTGTGTTTCAATGTTAAGTACGAAGTCTCTTTTGTTAAAAGTAAATACCAAGTTGGGAAGTAGAATTCATAATTTTGAATCTGTTAGTAAGTTTACAATTTGGGTTTACGCGCATGACTTACTATCTGTGGGTTCATTACAGAACATGTATAGTTTCACAATTATATATAACCCAAGTTCCTTACCAGTCTTTTTATTTCTTCAAGGTGGCTCTACTCACTCATCTTTGTACTTATTGAGGACAGAGTCACACAAATGTGATCATGGGGGCAATTAAATTAGAACAGTCTCAGCAGTACCAGTTAAAAGGGAGAGGACCCTTCTTGTTCAGAAAGCTTTTTTTTTTCTTAGGCTAAAGCAATGTATTTGAAATAAAAGTATAGCCCAACCTTTGAAGTAAAGTTCCTGGGTTTTGCTTTGAACTTAAAAGGACAAAGGTTCCCCCCAAAAGCTGAAAAAAGTATACCAGGCCCCTAAGGAATTCAGATAAGCAGGTGAGCAGAACAAAGAGTCCTCAGAATGGGACAATGTACAAGAGAAGACAATAAAACAACTGTCTCCAGCAGGAGCAATGTTAAAGTCAGGGTTAGTATTATTCCGTTCTGCTCAAAGGTATGTCCATTCTAGGGAAATAAATTATGTATAGACTTAATGGCAGGATGTGTTCTAAGAAATGCATCAATAGGTGATTTCATCTCTCTCTCTCCTCTCTCTCTCTCTCTCTCTCTCTCTCTCTCTCTCTCCACACACACACACACACACACACACACACACACACACACACCTCAATATGTATGCTCACAAACCTGGATGGTGCAGGCAGTCCCCACCCCCTGCCAAGCACACAAGTTCCCAAAGCTGAATGGTACAGCCCCCACTGACTTAGATATCACATATTCTAATGGGGCCAACATTACATATGACATAGGTGGTTAAAAATGTATCCTTACATGGGGTACAGCTTTATGAAATATTTCATATTTTATAGCTGAGTCTTCTTTGTACCCTTGTTGCATTTCTTCTGAATAAGCTCAGGCATTGCAGTACCTTAGAAAAAACTTTCAGCATTGAAACAACATTATTTTTCCTTTAATTTTATTATTGGTGTGTGTGTGTGTTAAGTAGATAGATCCTTGCAGTCAGGTTTCTGCTTTCACCATGTAAGACTCAAGGGTAGGACTCAGAAACTCAGACTTGGCTGTAGGCACCACCTCATCAGCCTCAAGAATTCTGAATCTTAAAGAATAAACATGTAGCTACTTAACAAAGAATCAGGTTCCTCACACGTGTCAGGTAGCACTATTTTAAGTACTTGAAATAAATAAATGACAAAAATCCAGCTCTAGTGCTGGAAGATTTATCTTGTTTTCCCATTCAGTTTAATTGGGTTACACGCCTTATTTAAGAAATGTCTGAAGAAAACTGTGCTCAAGTAAGTTAAATAGTTTTGCTTAAAAATTTGTAAATGATATAAAGGAGAATATACCTGTTGATGTCAAGTAAATAAGTTTTTTTTTCTAAATAAAAGGCTCGTTTTGGTTCAGCTTCTGCCCTTCCATCATCATTCACCCGCCCTTCCCCTACCCCCTGTCCTCAGAGGCCAACCTTGTGCTCAAACTAGATGAATTTTAACAGCCTCAAACAATCTTGTCTCCGTCTTTCTTCCGAAATAGCTGTTAGATTGAAACTTTATTCTCCCTCTCCAAAGAGATTATATTTCCACACTCTCTGCCTCAATGTCATTTGGGTGCAGTCACCACGGAAACATTCTCTTAGACAGGCAGAAGTGGGGTGGAAAACTTGGCCACTCTCTGTGTTCTGGAGAGCTCACTGGAAATATTGCAGGTCAGGGTCAAGAGAAACCTGCTCCAGCTGAGGCTGCTCAGTTGTTTTGTTTTGCTTTTTTTTTTTAACCTCTATAAAAGGATTTCCCCCTTTCAGTATGAGAAACGTGGCTCAGAGTAGCCATGGTTGTTCCACCTATAGCTTGTGTCGTCTCTCAGCCTAATCTATGTTCTTAAAAGCAAACAATGAACAATTAGGATGGAAGAAAACATTTTGCATTTATTTTGAGTAAATGAGATATTTGTCTTGAGATACACACAGACAACACACACACAACACATACTCACACACACATCTATGCATTATAGCCAAGTAGAATTTGAGATTATTTCTGATATTTAATTTTGTATAAGAAAACTCACATATATAAATCAAACAAAGACTTTACATATTTAATCCATTCGGGGGTAAAACTGTTCTGTGCACAGTAGCTTAAGATCTGGGTGCTTGGCTGAGGCTTAAGAGATTGCTGATGCCAATTCCAATTTGCTTAGTTCATTTACTTTGCACCTAAGTTGTAAATTAATCATTGCTAGTAACATCAATTTAGTTGTAATTAATCATAGAGGATGGAGGAAAGCAGTCGCACTGGAGCCAGCCATATTAGCTGCCTTATCTGATTGCTCTTGTGTAATTTGCCAGCACTTTGATGAATACCCAAGGCAGGAAATACTTTGGGGGCTTCAAAGGAATTGAATGATGAAGGGGCAGAGTCAGAGTCAAACCCAGACTTCTATTTAGAAATGCATATGAATGCACTATAAATAGTTGATTATTGTACACACACATATAGTTGTTGTTACATAGTTAACTTTCACAGGTGTCTATTACATATGTAATTTACACACACACACACACATTTTCCTTGCATTAGATAAATGTCCTGTTGATGTTTCCACAACAATGAAAATTAAAAATAGAGATTTTATTGAAGTTTTGGTTGAATGCCCAAGTCAAAGTGAAGTAGATTAAAACTAAGAATAATCAAAGATAAATTCCATTTTGCATAGTGTGAATGTTGAGATGAGTTTCAGGTTGACACAAGGTGATGAGACACAGCTTAGAAGGTAAGTTTTTGCATGTGTTCTAAGGCAAACCAAGGCAAGGTCAGTAATATCCTGCCTGCTGGCCCCTTCCTGTTTTATATGGAAAACTGGCTGGTCCAATCTGGTGCTAGCATTCTGGATGCTCAATCAGTTCTACACTCCTTTCATTCACAGGTCTGGCCTTGAGTTTGGCCATGCTTGGTCATAGTTTATGGCTTCTTCAATAATATCCCCCATTTTATTCACACCTTTAAGTTTAGGAAGACCTGGATCTTGCACATCCAATGACCAAGCAAGAAGATACTATCATGTTATTGTAAGAATACTCATTACAACAAAACTCTGTTTCTTAGTTAATGAACAACAAACAGGGTCAGAATTTTTCTAGAAGGTCTGAAATTTACTCAGTGTTGAAAGAATCCAACCAAAGAAAACCAAACCAAACCAGAAATTGTTCTTGAGCCTGTCTGGGGATTTTATAGCTGTCCTTGAGGTTTAACCCCAACAGTAAAAGGTGAATTACCTTTGATATCTCACTGTTTTCTTTATTTTCTCCTTCTCTACAATTATCCAGACTGAGAATATTCCTCCTGTTGATTCCTGTCTAGGAAGAATTGTCTCTGAAAAACATTCCAATGAACTTCCCTAGCCTGGCAATTCATATGCAGAGGCAATTTCTTTTTAGCATTTGGCAAAAATTTCTGTCACTATTCTCTGAATCAGACAATAAGCTGGAAGTTGAAATGTTTTACAATTTGAATGGGAAACGTCCTCCAGTTTTCTAGTTGTGAAACTTCTGAGATATGGCTTGGCAGATACAGAACCTTAGGGGTTAGACTGGGAGATCCTAAGCTAGTTGGTTTCCCGGTTACTTTTCGTTTAATAAGTAAACTGTAAGCTCTCACTTCCATGGATGAAGCCCTACCCAACATATTTCCGCCACCATATTGGACTGTATCCTTTTCAACTGTAGACCAAAATGAATCCTTTCTCCTTCAAGTTGCTTGATATTTTGTAATTCCCGGGGAAAGGACACTTCAAAAGGTGACAGATGTGAGGAAAGCAGAAAATTTTAAATCAGTTAAATCCATATTAGTCAAAATTTTATGAGTTTTATTGTGACATTGTGATATTATACCCTGTTTCTCATTCATCTCCTGCTGGATCTCCAGGCTTCTTTCATTTTCTGACTGTTGTGTTACAGTGAACATGATGTGTAAGTATCTGGTTCACTGACTTAGAGTCCTTTGTGTATATACCTAGGATTGGCACAGGTGGGTCATATGGTAAGAGTCTCTTTTATTCTCCCCATGTATGTGTGTATGTTGTGCATGCATCTAGGTAGGATGCACCTGGGTAGGTGGGTTTGTTTCCTCCTGCAACCACATGAAGAGTCCAGTTCTGGGTGTTAGTTGTCTTCTCCTAGAGCTGTTTGCTTTATTGTCTTGGACCAAGGACTCTTTCTAAACCAGAAGCTTACCGTTTTAACTAGCCTGACTTGCCACCAAGCTCTCAGATTTGCATGTCTCTGCCTCCCAAGGCTGAAGTTGAAGGAACACATAGATATTCTGTTTGTATGTAGGTGCTCGAGATTTGAACTCAGGTCCTAATGCTTGCAGAACAAAAATTCTGATCCACTGAGCCACATACCCAATCCTAATAGTTCTATTTTTAGGTTTTGTCTTTTTGTTGTTGTTCTTGTCTGTTTCTTGAGGACTCTCCATACTAATTTCTATAACAATTGCTTTGCTTTACATGACTACTACCAGCATATAAGAGTTCCTCTTTTTCTAAATACTGTGCAATGTCTATTGTCATTTCTTTTCTTGATGATAATCATTTTGATTGGGGTGAGAGAGTACCGCAAAGCAGTTCTAATTTATATTTTTCTGATCAATATTTAGTAGCCATTTATAATTCTTGTTTTTCATTTCATTTTATTTTATTTTATTTTATTTTATTTTATTTTATTTTATTTTTATTTTATGTTTTGAGATATGGTCTGAATATATAGCCAGGACCTTCTTGCTTGGAACTTGTTATGTGGACCAAGACAGCTTTGAACTTGCAGAGATCCATCTGCTTCTACCTCGCTTGTGCTAGGATTAAAGATGTATATCACCACATCCAGCCTTTGGAGTTTGTGTTTCTTACTCAGACATCTGTCTACTCAACTCAATAGCCCATTTATCGACTGGATGGTTTTGGTGTGCAATGTTTCTATCTGTTTGTATATTCTAGATATTCATGTCTTATCATATGCACAATCAACAAAGATTCCCCCCCCCCCCACACACACACACTCTACAGGCAGTGTCTCCACTCTGCCACTTTTTCCCCTTCCTGGGCAGAAGCTTTAACACACTGTCAACTCTTAGGATTTTCTGTGCTACCAGAGTCCTTTGCATGAAGTCCTTGCTTCTACCTTGATGTGCTTTGCTTATGTTTTTCTCTAGGAGTATTAGAGTTTCAGACATTTGACCCATTTTGACGAGAGATGCAGATCTAAGTTTCATTCTTTTACATAAGGATGCTTAGTTTCCCAGTGTCATTTGTTGCAGAGATGGAAAGGGTATGACCTTACCCTGCTTGCTTGAATCTCCTAGATACTCAGCGACTCTACAGAGACCATCTTTATTCCTAATCTAATGGCTTTACTCACAGAGGTCTTCTATTCCTGTATACTCCTGCACAGGGACACCTTCTTTTTAGGAGGATTTGCAGTACTGTTCTGTGTTTTTCACCTTTTATTGATGACACATTTATCAGAGTATATCAGCAGCCATACCACAGAACTGGCACTGTCTTTAGGATGGAAGCATGGTGTTCAAATATAAGAAAATAACATGATTATTTAATCAGCTCTTCCATTAGGTTGTCTCTAGTATAATTTGTAAACAATTCAAAAATAAGCATTTCTCAATAAATATCATGTATCATATAATCTATTATCATTTAATTTGATCTTTATTTCTAAATAATTATCTCTGTTTACTTCTATTCATTCTTTTGGCCAGCTTAAATGTATGATAGAACTCTAAATATTTACATAATTATGCAAAGAATGTGTAAGGTTGAATTTTTGTTCATGGTTTGCATTTTGTACTGAAGTGATTAAAAAAATCTCATTAACTTGAGCAAATCATATTTCTTCCAAAAAGAAAAATTACAAATGACGGCAATATACTTAAAGGATAAAATTATACTATTGAACCCATGGAAATTAGTCTTGTACGAATATGTCACAATTAAACATTAAGCATGACTTAGTCAGGACTCATAAGAGCAGTGTGACAAATGTCAGTGTCTCAAGTGATACGTAAGGAGACAGAGACACTGTAATTGGGATGTAGTTTCAACAGATACAATTCTAGAAAGAAGGACATAACTTATGTTGATTTTTCTACCTGGTAATGTGACTTAACATAGTTTTTAAAGATTAGACTGATCCAGGGATTAAGTTAATGGAACAACTTAGCAGCTATATTAATCCTATCTGAAGAATACTAGCTTGAGCCTGAACTGCCAGGTTCAAGTGACTAGGTCAAATTCAGTACAAGATTGCTAAATCAGCAAGGTAAGAATATGGCAGTCTTTATGACCTAGAGTAGACAATATTAACACTATAGGTTATCTTGCAATCAGTTCATTTTATTAGTTCATGTTTTATGACATTTTTAATGTACAAAATGATATGTACACATGCAAATTTACATAGCCCAAATGTGCTTTAGAGTAAACTAACTGTCCTTCTCAAAGCCAGGACCAGGAGAAGTGCTGTGTGCACCTCAGAGGGGGCCTTTTGGGAATAGCTTTGGCTTTCTTTTGGTCTGCTGTGTGTCTTGTTTTTATTTTCTTCATTTTTAGTGAGTTTCTTCCTGGGTCCATATATGCTTTGACTCAATCTTTTAGGACTTATGTGTCATTTGCCATTGCCATGTTTTCTTTATAAAATGTATTATCATTTTTACAGAAATGAATTTATTTTCAAAAGTCAGTTATACAAAACTGAAGTCATTGGGATGGAAAATTATTTTGGAACGTTCCTAGATGTTAATCATTTCTCAGAAGTTCAAAAAGAATATGGAGAAATGGACATCTTAGCAGATTTCTATCTTTCATAAGTTAAGTATATTCAAACGTTCATCTGATCCATCCTAATTTTGAGAATCAATAATGCAGAAATTGGAGTTCCTGAGTGAATGCAGAGACACGTGATCAAGGATTTCAATCAAAAACCTCTTCAGTGTAGATAAAAGAGTATCTCTGCAGCAAAATGAACATATCACAGACAAAAATGATACAGGATGCTGTGAAGGTTAGAATGAGAATTTCCCCCACAAGCTCATCTTTGAGAACTTAGCTCTGGTTGTTGTTGATGTTTAGAGAGGTTTAAGAGGTGTGTCCATGGTGGAGGAGATATGTCATTACAGGGCAGGCTTTGATAACTTAAAAACTCATGATACTTCTAGTTCACTGGATTCTACTGTGATTTCACAGGTCCAGCTGCCATACCTGCTGCCTTCTGCCATGTCCTCACTGTCCTAGACTGTAACCCTCTGGAACTGTAAACCCAGATCAACTCTTCTGTAAGCTGTCTTGGTTGTGGTATTTTATCACAACAACAAAACACTAATACTCAGATTAAGCTGTGTTTTTAAAGGTCTATTTGAGTCAGATATGTTGACACATGCTTGTAATCCCAGCATTTTTGGGAAGCTGAGACAGGAGGATTGCTACCTCAAGGCTAGTAGTCTGGGTTGCACAGTGAGGGTGTGTCATTCGAAAAACAGCAAAACCAATTAGCAAAAGAAGAACAAGATGTATTTGAGCTACCACTACTGACATTCAAGGAATTTTTAGAATAAACCTTTAAAGGAGAATAACAAGTGGGAATACTGTGGTATAGTATAAACCTATTTTTCAAAGAAAGAAACAAAGAACCACCTGTATATTCACATATGAAAAAAAGTTTGAAAGCACACACCGCCTTATGACATTCTCTTTGTCAGCAGGTATATGAATCACAGTGACATGATCAGGCAATGTGATTATATTTTCTTTAGAATGTATGTAACAAGCCATACAATTATGTGTTACTTTCATCACTTAGAGAGTAGAATAAAGAACATGTCAAATTGAAGAACACATGATTGGAAGAACAGATTTTACAGAATATGCTTCCTTATTGTCCGGGAAGGCTCAATGAATTTAAAAAGAGAGACCTCAAGGTCTAAATCGCAGAAACAGAAACAATGGGTTGCTATTAGATGTTGTTCAGTAATATGTCATCATTGTTTTGATTTTTTCCCTACAGGAATCTGGACTCTTGCTTCAAACTAATTATCCTTCCTTCCCATTAAAAATTCCAAAACAAAACAAAACAGAACAACAACAACAACTTGCTAAAATGAGGTAAGGTACAGATCACATCACTATCAGCTGGGCCTACACAGAAGTGGAGGAACTCTGCACCCACCTCAGCAGCCATGGCTTTCTTTTTGCCTACTCCATTGAACAGTGGTTCTCAACCCAGGGTCATGACCACATAGGTTGTCTAAGACCATCAGAAAACACTGGTATTTACATTACAATTCATAACGATAGCAAAATTATGATTATGAAGTAGCAACAAAAATAATTTTATGATTGGGGGTCAACATGAGGAACTGTTTTAAAGGATCCCAGCATTAGAAAGGTTGAGAACCACTGACCTAGAGGCCTAGAGAATAGAATCAGAGCAGATTAGACCTCTTACCTCTTAGAAAACAAGTCTCCTCTCCTCGATGGCCACTTACCCTAGAGTAAGAGGATGAAGTAAGTAAGGAAACCCTGTTTGTTAGAAGATCAAGGTTAAAAACTAAACAAATAAACATAAAGGGATAGCCTTTCAAAATCTGAAGCGACACGTGGAAAGAGAAGAACATTAGCCTTCAACTACTTTTTTAAACTTTGGGGGGGCGGGGGCTCAAGAAAATAAAAGCCATATTTTTCCATGCATTTCTGGCTTTCTCAAACCATCTGTGCTTTAAGGAACGTTCAGGCCATGTGTTTTTAGTTAATTTACACTTAACTCATCAAAATGTTGACTTGTTATTCTAGCCATTTGATGTCTCAAAAATCTTACATGCACTTTAATATACATTCAAAAGTCTTTCCTGCATTTGGATGGGAAGTCATTATTAGTGAGTAGTAAACAGAAGAGAGGCGGTCTTAAGCCTGATTCTGAATTAGGAAACAAGGAAATACCAAGTATTTCTTTCTTTCTTCTTTTCTTTTCTAAGTTAGCAAACTCTTTTCACGCACATGGTCACAAAATCCTTAAAATGATAAAACAGGAGGAATAATCAAAGAACATTAAAATCATAACGAGAAGAAGTGGAGTATTGAGAAAGGGAGTTTCTTAAATGAAGGAACTTCTGAGGTTGTACCAAAGTCCACCCCACCCTTCAGTCCCTTCCCCACATTGATTGTCTCCACCAAAGACCACAAAGAAGTCAGCCGGCAATTTCCCTCAGGAAAAGGGAAAAGGCAAAGGGGAAAAGGGACAAATGATATTCTCTGAGGTTTGGGTGACACTTTCTTTTAAGGAAGAAACCAAACCAAAACAACAGCATAAAGACCACTTAACACATACTAGAAGAAATCTCTTGTGTCTTTGTGTTGGAAGGAAATATTTTATTCTTTCTCATGATATGTAAGTTTTTGACCAGAATACTTGGCTGAAAGCAGGCAAGCTTAGTGTCGGCTTATACACTGCATGACAATAAATCCCCAGGATATACGGCCTCAGATTTCGAAGAGTCGTTTGATCAGGGAGACTTTGTGACTGGAAACAGGAAGGGGTTTGAGAGACCACAAAACAGCGAACGATTTTCTGATCCCAAACTCATGCTGAGATGGAAGGAGTCAGTTCATGTCCGAATGTCAATTATAGACAGCGGACTCCTGATAGTCATGGATCAAGTAGGATCTGGAATGGAAGCAAGTTCATGGGAAGACAAAGTGAATAAACAGGAGTGTGAAGCTGGGGAAACTGAGGCAGCTAGGCAATTACAAAATATTATTGGTGAAGTGTAGAGACAAAGGTGGAGGTCTGTCACATTAGAGTGAGTCACGTGATCACAGATTCCCTTAGTCATCTGGCTCTCTTTATTTCCTGTTGAGATGGCAGCCTATAAAGCATACTTTCTCAACATGTGTGTTGAGAACTCTTTGGGGGTTGAAAATCAGATATCCTGCATATCAGATACGTACATTCATAACAGTAGCAAAATTGCAATTATAAAATAACAACAAAAATAATTTTATGGTTTGTGTGTGGGGGTGTCACCAGAACACGAGGAATTCTATTAAAGGAAGGCAGCATTAGGAAGGGTGAGAACCACTGGTATTAAGTAATGAGATGTCAGAGATAGAAGTGTACATCATGATCATTTTGGCCAAATGTGGAGACATTCCAACCTTGTTCTTTTTGTTATTGGTTTTTTGTTGTTGTTTTTTGGGTTTTTTGTTTTTTTTGCTTTTTGATTTTTTTTTTTAATAAATCTGAGGTTTGTGACTCAAAGTGGAAGGGGAATGTGTTCACTCCACTGTACCTTAGCTAGTAGCAGAATGGTAAGGAACGACTAGCAAAACCCTCTCTGCACTTCTTGTATCCCATTCTTACGGGTCCCCTCCTTGTGGAAGTTCCTGCTTTCTTGTTTACTTTCCCTTTGCTTTATTCACTCCTGCTTTAACTCTAGATGAAAACAAAAAATGACACAATGTCACTCCCCAAAGCTTAACTGGAGTTATTTTTAGAGAGGGTCATGGAGCATGCTTGTTTTGTAAAGTTTTAGGCTTATTCTTAGCACATGAGTTCAGTGCTGTGCACCGACCTTGAACCTTGAGCCATGAGTCAACATGACGGAACCAAATAAAAGGAAAAAAAGGCTCTGAAGACTCACTCGTAGGCGGTTCTTGGTTCTTTTCTTCTTTCCTTTTCTTTCTTTTAATTTTTTTTAAAGAGAACATTGCGGTGAGTTAAGTGTAAATGAATCAGAAACACAAGGATTTTATTTCCCTTGCCACATGCATGAGTTTAAACATTAATGGGAAAAAAATGCTTAGCACAACGTGTTTTGAATTTTCTATGTCCTTTTCCTCTTATGATCCCTGGAAGATGGAAGCTGAAGAATGTTGAAGACAATGTAATCAAAAGCGAGCATGAGTCTTCCCTGTTTCTGTAGCATGTGCAGCTTTGTTAGACTGGCTGACACAGAGCTTCCCTTCTGAAAGCCAGACAGTATTTTTAGTCTTTGACCTAATTATATTACTGAAAGAAACTTCTGAACAGACTTGGATCTGAATATATGGTGCAGGAACTGGGCACCAGGCTGAGAGACATCGTTTTATGAACTTGAGGAAAGTTTGCAACTGGGCAAAGGAACCAAAAAAAAAAAAGTAAACAGCTTCATTAAAAATTTTACAACTTAATAAAAATAGCCCAGCTTATCTGATTGCGTATGACCCTGTGTGTGACCCTGAATATATCTTGTTTTATAAGTTTACAGTGATTTGCTTTGTAGAGGTTGAGTAGAATTATTTTTGGAATATTTTTACTAAGAAAATTACAGCCATTTTTAGGATTCCTGGCATCTGGTTTGACCCTCACTCATGATGGACAGTTCGATGGGGAAGCATTTCACAGGGCTGATCTTAGTTAATATTTTCTGTCTAGTTACAGGAACGCTAATAATTAGCTAAATAAGCCTCAGATATTCTCTCTAGGTAGTGCCCACAAACATATCTTTTACTCCAACTTGCATCCATGTCCTAGTTTACCCAGAAGCTTCTAAGAGAGCATGCAAGTTTAAATAAACCCTCTCTGGTTAACCTGTGGTTTGTCTTTTGGACACCCTCAAATCATTTAAATCAAATCGTTCAGATGCTAGCGTTGAGGAACACACAACAAAGCCACCCTGGCAATTTTGCTAAAATGATAAGTTGGTTAGAACACAACTACTCAGTTCTATGGACCGCTAAGAGAGTGTCTCCTCAAAATATCCCATCTCGAGTGCTGGTACTGGCCTGGACCACCTGGGAAGAGGACACACAAGTCACTGTCACATCCGTTGTTAACTATGTGATCAGTTTTACATGTTGCTCCATGTATTTTAAATAGAAGGAAAACTGGGCTCCATTTCAAAATTTGAGTATGGTACATGAAAAGGCTGTGTTCACATTTAATTAAATTACAGTCTATGTGCCATATGTGTAATCAGACGTTACCTCTATCCCAGATGGAGGTGAAGAGTAGGAGTGTGGAATAAAGATTCCCTTTTGCCTCCTGACAGTACACACTGAAGTGATTTTCTAAGGAATGCCATCCCAGTGACAGACTCTTTGCCAACTGCTGTGACAGAGCCCTGAAATGATCACTTTGTGGTTCATTAACTCCCAGTGCTGTAAAGATGGCCCCTGTGAAGAGAGGTGACATCCTTACCTCCAGAAGGTAAGACTTCAGCTATTTTCAGTTCTGCTGGTTGGACTTCCTATGGAGCTCGAAGCCCCACCTTTGTAAAACCCTCCAGCTTAGAAAACAGAGAGGAGCTGCTCATTCGTCTCAACATGTAAACTTAGGTTACGGAAATTTCAATGTAATGACTAATGCAACTTTAACTGAAAACTGAACACCACAGTGGGCTCTCTGATCCTGAAACACAGAATACACTTTGTTCAACCCTGAAGTGTGTGTGCCTTGGGCAGGGGCGGGGGAGGGAAGAGGCCCTTTTTCATAGGAAACCAACACGTGTTTTTCTTTCCTCTGCTGCTCTGCAGTTTTTTGCTGTATTTTCTGAGTTTCATACCTCTAATCAGTTTGGTGGGAGTGTGGATTTAATGACATTTATTTTGGAAAACATGCTCTGCTAAAATGTTGTAGTAATGTAAGCCGTTTAATTCTAAAATTGGCAGCTGAAGCTATCGCTTAGGCAGCTACTGAAATGCTTCAGTCAAAAGCATTTTGGAGCACAAACGGTTGAGACATTGTTGTTGTTTCTATGTACTTTCAAAACAGGCTAGAGTGGAGCAGGAGCTCGTCTCCAATGTCAGGCACATGGAGCTGAAGATAAACTCTCCTGGCATTACCTGTCTGTGCTATTTGCCTTGTATACAGACAGTTCCTCTGTTGGGAAGGGTGGCGTGATTGTTGTCACTGGAAAGAAATGAACAAACTCAGTACAAATGGGGTCCCAGCGGCAGAAATGATCACTTCCATCTTTGTAGATCAGACAATGGGTTAGAGGGGGTTGCATGAACGACTTGGGGTGGCTACATCATGGAAGAACAGCTGTCTATAATCACTTAGATATTTTAAGGGAGGAGCAGGCCTTGTGTAACCCACCCACACGATGGAAAATTAATAGGCTCATTCTTATGCAGGTCTCCTGTGGTAATCTCAGGAGCTGAGCATTCAAGGGAACAATGACCATGTCACCCCTGGAACCTGGAGGCCAGCATTTCACAGTTGTAATCCTAGCACTCAGGCTAAGAGGAAGGCCCTAAAATTGAGATCAGCTTGGGCTACAAAACAAAAATCATATCTTTTCCTTTTAAAATTTTAGCTTTATTTGTGCAGATGTAAATGCCATATGTTTAGGTACTCTCAAAGGACCCAGAAGAGGCTGTCATATACCTTCAGACTGAAGTTAGAGGCATTGGGAACCAACCAACCAAAGTGGGTGCAGGAACTAAACTTGGGTCCTCCTGAAAAGCAGCAAGAGGTCTTAATCTCTAAACAGCCAAACAGACCATTAAAAACAAAACAAAACAAAACAAAACTATATCTTGTTTTTCTTGTTTGTTTGCTTTTTTGTTTGTTTGTTTGTTTGTTTTAAGAAAAACAATGGGAAATAGAGGGAATATAGGGATGAATATTCTTGGTTTTAGAAGTAGTCTTGGGGCTTGTGTACGTGAATGTGTGTGTGGTGTGTGCATGCGTGTGTGTGTGTGTGTGTGTGTGTGTGTGTGTATGTGTGTGTGTGTCTGTGTGTGCATGTATGTGTATCTGCTCTGTAATTTGTAGCAAGGAAAGAGCAATCATTGGGAGACATAGGTGGACCTAGCAGGATACAGTAGACTCAAATTAGAATGATGATCTGTTTTCTCCAAAGGCTGGTGCCAGAGAATTCCCTCCATGTAGGTGTTCTCCAGCTGCCACCACAGTCTAGCTACACCAGACCTTGTGAGTCACTATTCTACCCCAGATGGGTAAGCAGCACCGTTCCTACAGAAACACAGGAAAGAATTTGCTTTACTTGTCACAATCACACATTAGCAAGTGGGCGTGGCTGAGACCTAAAAATGGAGTCAGATCCCTTTCTCTCTTTTCCACATTAGGATAGAGATGAAGTGATGGGGCAGATGCAGCCTGGGAGGAGAGGGAGAATGTGCAAGTGAAATGGATGGAGTTAAGGTACACCTGAATCTCAGTCTCAGGACTGCTATGCTTCTGGTTAAGCCATGATTGTCCTGAATCCTTAATATAGGATAACAAACTCATGAAGACTTACAGTGGTCTCATAGTTGACAATGACTAAATTTACCCCTTCTGAGATGGCATAAAGAGATATCTATGGAGTCTTTCTGGAATAGGATCTGGAGTCCTGGTCAGTACTACCCTCCCCTTCATTTGCTGTGGCACACTTTGCCCTGTCTTGGTACTTTTGTATTTATCTACACAAACTTTAACAACTATTTTGCCATACAGGGTCTGCAGAGTCACACTTCACACTGGAATCTCCCTTTCCAACCCTGCTCATGTCTTTATTTGCATTTTCCATTTCTCCTCCTAAGTATGCGCTGTATCTGGCTACCCTTTGCCATTCCCAACATCATGCCATCAGTACCAGGGCTTCTTTGAAATGTGAGTACTTTTGACCTCTAAGCTTTTCCTCAGAAGTTGGAATTTATTTCTAGGTTTTTGGAGCTGGGCATTAGGTATGCAGCTTCACGCGTATAAGCAAAGTTCTACCACTGTGTGTTTTAGTAGTTCAAATCTTATCCCTTCGAGTGCCTCTTGATATCCTCCAGAGACCACAGAATTGAGAAAAGACTTGTGCACAAGACCTCTGATGATGTGGCCATGGCTCTCAGCCTCATTTTCTATGACTCCCTTCTCTTGCCTGTGACTCAGGCACATCCGTGTTCTCATGCTTAGTCACAGTCTTGCCCTGTTTGTATTCTCTGCAATTGCTCTTTAGTCGGACTACAGTGCAGTCTCTCAAACCTCTCCCTTCTTCTATCATGTCTCCTTTAACTCATGCTTTAGCTAATTCAGTATCTCCTTCTGTGTCAAGATGTCATCTTTCTCTATGTCTTCCATTACCTACTAATCTCTTATCACATCAAACCAAAACGATGAGATTCTTTCCTGTGTTGAGGTAAATTCTGTGAGGGCAGGGCTTCATCTCTCTTGCTTGCTACTTTATATGCATCACAAAGAGTGGTGTTTGTAATCCAAATGCATCTCTGTTAAGTAGGCCATGACTAAACCTCTCTTTTATCAGTTTCTGGTAGAAGAGTATGGTCATCTTAAAACTCTGACATTTGTTCTGCCACCATGTCTTTTTTCTTAAAGTCCCTAGTGACACAATACTGAGTTTACTGAATGTACAGATTGTATATATGTTGACACTCCCTAACTATTAGAAAGAAGAATGGCTTCTCATCATATAAAAATGAACCCTTTTCTCCTAGGCAAACTAGGGAGTTCTAAGATGGAGTTAGATGATCCAGGTACCTCTTACTTTGCTCCGGAATCTTTAGAGAAACAGAATCAGCCATATCTACTCATGACATTTATAATTTCAAATGCAGATGTTGGAGCTTTACATATACAAAATACTTGGGGGAAGGAATCAACTCATGTGGTTGTGGAGGCTGAGAAGTCTCACTGTCTGCTCTCTGCTAACTGGAAAGCCGAGAAGGCTGGTAGTGCAGCTTGAAGGTCTGAGATCCAGAAAATCCATGGTGTAGCAACCATGGGTCTATCTAAAAACCCATAAACTATGTGTGCTATGAATGGGAACCAGTAGATGTGCCATTTTTAATAGTTAAGCAGGAAGTAGATTCAACCTTCCTTTTCTTTTTGTTCCATCCAGACTCTGAATGGAGTGAACGATGCTCATTCACCATGGCTGGGAAGGACCCATGGTTTACTTGGGTTACCAAATTCAATTGTAGCCCTGTCAAGTTTGCTTATGGATGTAACAATCCTCAACTCTTTACAGTTAGGTCTTTGTCTTTATTCTATCTCAACATACATGTGTCAGGATTCTAGGGATCAACAAGTCCCATGTTCTCCCAAACATGTAGCTCATTTGTGTGACCCCTATTATATATAGCTCATGGAAGTTACTCAGTGGTGAAGAAATATCACTGACATTTTTGAAGAAATATCACAGATGCATTTTCTGTGTCATATTTCACATGTGCCACTTAAAGTTACTACCAACATTCTAAGAGAAAATAAAGCTTCAAAGAAATGTAAGTCACTGCAATTGTGAGGCTTTCTAAAATGTTATAAATGTAATTCAATGATTTTTAAAAAGCTGCCACTTATGGTATAAATTGAGATAATATTTCTATTCATTTACCCTATCAGGGATCTATTAATGGAGTGCCCGCACACATGTGTGTGTGTGTGTGTGTGTGTGTGTGTGTGTGTGTGTGTGTTATGTGTGTGTGAATGTGTGTGTATGTTTGTATGTATGCATGTATTTGTTTTTACTATGGACTTTTAAAATAAAAGCTGTATTTAATTAGTTTAGCTGTGTGTTTATCATTCTTGTTTTAGATTTATTTTGTTTTTTATTTCTGAGTAATGTGTATATGTGACTTATGTATGTGTGCTCACGTGTGTTGGGGTGATTAGATTAGAGTATCAATATTCTGGAGTTGACATTGCAGGCATTATGGGCTCCCTGAAATGGGGTCTGGGAATTGTACCCCTGATAGCTGAGGGAGCATCAAGTGCTCTTAATCAATGAGCCATTTCTCTAGCCCTGTGTTCTTATTCTTTGAGATCACACCAAAATACTATTGTATAAAGAAGAGAGAGAAAATACAATTAGCAGTGGATGACATGGGAAGTAGTACACATAAAAATGCTCCCTGATTAAAAAAAAGTAATACAATTGAAAATGGGAAAAATTAAAAAGTTGTACTTGTATCTGTAAATTGCTTGCCTAATACTTGTTTTAACAGTTAACATTGTGTCATGTAACTTTTAAGTTACTTGAGAGAAGTAATGTAAAGGTAAAATAATGTATTTTGGCTCACAGTTTCAAAATGTGCAGTCTCTATTGTTCATAGGCCTGTGATAAGGTCCAGACAGCATCATGTCAGATTTTGTGGTGGAGCAGAGTTGATCCGGTCATGGCATCCTGCAGAATTGGTGAGTGAAAGATATGTGCTTTAAGAGCACACCCTTCATTCATCCTACTCAGACTATAAATCATTCAGTGGAGTGAAGCCTTGATTAGGTTAGACTCCATAGTCTCAGGAAACATCCTCACATACATACCCAGAAGTATGCTTTACTCACCTCTCAGGTACCCCCTCAATCTAATCAAAGTGACCATCTAGATCCTGTAGGGATAATCTTGTGTATACTGTATGGAAGAATCATCTGTTAATAAAAATCTAATAACCAATAACCTGAGGCATGATGAGAAGGCAGGACTTCGGTCAGGAAAGGAGTCAGGTGAAAAGATGGGGGAAATTAGGAAACCAACCAAGTAGCTGTCTGCAGGTTAGAACAAACAGGATAGTAAGTTAAGTTAGTTGGGAATGAGTCAAGCTCATGGTCTAGGCATTGGTTACTAATACTAGGCCTCCTAGTTTTATTCTGGAACTGGGGCGCTGGTGGAAAAGCCTGTGGCTATATTTATCTCACATGGTGTATAAATTCTGGTACTTTGCTGTATCACCCCCAGTATAGCACAAACCTAAACAAGATTGTCCCTTTTTCCCCTGATGGAAGACTGACGCAATCACCCGGTTAACTTTTCTTAACTTTACCCCTCTGCCTACTGCTAACAAAGCTTTTGTGCCTCAGCTGGACTTGTCACACCCAGAGGTCTAGTTCAGGATAAACACTCCTCTGCCAACATATGCAATCTTTTTTCTCATATAAAATTAAAGAGGAAATGTTATTACCATAATTATAAGTGAAAATAGAAAAAAAATTAGACATTTCAGGCTTTTGATTTCCTTTAAGTCTGCATAGCTTCTGGCACATGCAAAACACAGTAAATTTTAAACAAATCTTCGCAGCTAGTTTTATTACTGCCATTTTAGCTTCTGAGATAGTAACTTGTGACCCTTTGTAATTGAAACACATAGAGAGTGACTTATCTGGTCATTGGCTTAGCCAAGTCCTGTGCATTTGCTGCTAGTGTGTACTTTGTACATATCTCAGAGGTTGGTAACACCCCATGCACCTCTATTTTTTTTCTTTTTGTTCTAGGGTGCTGTGTTAGTCCACCTTCTGGGATCTGAGAGAATAATGACTACTCTTGGATCCCTGCATATTCTTAGCCAAGGTGTGTAAAATCTGCTTCTTCAGTGTTGCTTCATGAAATGTCCATCAGGAGCGTAAGGTAACACTGAGGGGTTATAGTCCTCTGCTTAAGCACTTTTGAGTCCTCAGTCACCAGTCTCCAGTAAACAAGCCAATTGCTTATTTTTCTATTTTTGAGGCTTCTTTTAATATTATATGGCACAACTGGTGCTTAGTCATGCCACGGAACATTTTCCATGATCTCCTCCCTGCCTGGCAATGTAGAAATCCGGCCTTTGGAAAGCATTTGACAGCTGAGCACTGTTTTAGATTTTCTCGTACAGCTCTGTCCCATAGTCATCAGGCTGTTTTTTCTCTTCTAAAGTGAGGAAATTTAATTTTATGCCAGCCTCAGGCCTGTGGACATAAACTGTATAACAACACAGCCTTTCAGAGGCCCTGGGATTGTGTGTTGCTTTCACTTGAATGTCTACAGTAAGCAGAGGAATACAGATGACCTGGACATCAAAATACAGTATTACTTAGGAAAGAAAGTCCTATGAGGTCCAGCTCCTCCCATGGCAGAGACTCCTCACACTTTCTCTCTCCTTCTTCTTCCACCCTTCTTTACCCTTTTTTCCTCCTCTGTCTATTTTCTTTTGCTTTTCTCCAGTTTAAGTACAAACACCAGTCTTTCTCACCCTATAGAGCTGAGGCCACCGAACCCTAAAACAAATTTGCTGTCCTTGTCAATGAAAACCAGTGCACTAACAAGGGAGACCGGATACTCTTTTTACAAGGGCCAGTGACGTCACTCTGAGCCTAAAAATTAACTGAATATGTCATAATGCACTTCACATAGGTAGGTATAGTTTTCATGAGGCACTGTACTGCTTACTGGAATAGCAAGGCATGTTCATAAAGAGAACTGAAACTCTGAGTGACAGATCAGTGAACAAAAGTTAATGCTGTTTTATTAAAACTTTATTTTTCCTGGGGTGAGGATCATCTTATTTTAAGAAATTGAACCCAAAAAATCCTAGTCCTTACATGTCCAATTATCTTTCATGGCCATATGTGTGGAGCAATCGCATTTAAAAATTACACATAGAGCTCAGTCATATAAGTAATTGCAACAATAAACAGAGTAGGAATTCAAATCTTGCTAATCAGGACAGACCTTATCATCTCAAGAGGGTCTTTGTGGTGTTCTATCTCATTTCTTACAAAGATGTTTACTTCTGGCTTTATATGAAAAGAGCCTAAATCATATTCCTTTCCTTGAAAGTTTATTTTTATTTTTTTTCCCAGTGTGGTGGTACATACCCTGAATGCCAGGACTCAGGAGACAGAGGCATATAGAGCTCTGTAAGCTCAAGGCCAGTCATTAAGGTCTACTGGTGAATACCAGGTCTCATTTGGAGCAATGGATTCCAAGTTAGTCCAGACTGCAGCTTATTTCTTAGCAGCACCATCCCTAAATGAGAGAGCTACCATTGAGATGTAGGAGCACATGGCAGCCTGGCAATTGGGAAAACAACATATGTCAGCACCTCACTTTACTCATGCTCCAAACTTTCCTTGAATTTCTGCTGCATTCTCTGCTTTAACTGTTTTAGAATCAGAGACAGAGTGTGTGACCAGGAAGGGACATGCACTCTGCAGGAAGGGAGAATAAAAAAATAAAAGGTGAAATACCTGTATCTTAAGACAATCAGAGAAAAAGACTGTGGTGAACATGTTGACACAGGCAGTAAAAACCCAGAGAAAGACTGGGTTTTTAGATCCTGTGCCAAGGGTATGTTGGCTAGAGAAGGAAGAGGAAGGCTTCAGAGGGGATCCTGAATGATCAACCAAATGCTTATGAGTGGATGAGAAAGCAAGTTCTTTTAAGGGGCTGGTAGAATCATGGGAAGGTTCCTGGCTTTCATGCGTAGACAGTTGTCTTAGCTTAGATTTCTTTGCTGTGAAGAGATACCATTACCATGGCAACTTTTATAAAGGAAAACATTTAATTAGGGCTGGCTTACAGTTCTAGTGGTTTAGTCCATCATCATCATGCTAGGGAGCATGGCAGCATGCAGGCAGACATGGTGCTGGAGTTTTACATCTTGATCAGAAGGCAGCAGAAGAAGACTACATGGTATAGCTGGAGCATAGGAGACCTCAAAGCCTGCCCCCACAGTGACACACTTCCTCCAAGACCACAGCTATTCCAACAAGTCTTTCTTCCTAATAGTGCTACTCCCTATGGACCAATCATTCAAACACATTAGTCCATGGGGGTCATTTCTGTTCAAACTACAAACCACTTCCTGGTCTTCATAGGCTTGTAGCCAGATCATAATGCAGAAATGCATTCAGTCCAACTTCAAAAGACCACAGAGTCTATAACAGTCTCAAACTTGCTTAAAAGTTTGAAGTTCAAAGTCTTTTCTGAGATTCATGCATCTCTTAACTGTAATACGCTGTAAAATCAAAATGAAAACCCAGATCATATACTTCCAACATACAGTGGCACAGGGCCTACAGTGCCATTCTAAAAGAGAGCACAGTAAAGGACTACGGGACCAAACAAAGACTAAGAACCATTTGGTAAATTCCAAACTCTGCATCTCCATATCTAATGTCAAAATGTTCTTCCTATCTCTCGTTTCTTTCAGTTTTACTGACTGCAGTGTAATTCTTTCTCTTGGGCTGGTTCCACTCCAGGTTAGCAGCTTTCCTCAGCAGGTATCCCAGGACTCTGGCATCTCTAACCTTTTGTGGTCTCCAAGGCAATCCAGACTTCACCTTCGAAGGTTCACACAGTAGCCTCTCTGGCTCGTCCTGCAGGACCACCCCTACCGTATGCCTGGCTGCAGCAGGTTTCCTTAGTTAAGGAGGGAGATTCTATAATGCCTTTCTTCTGTCTTTAATGCTAAAACCAGAACCATATAGATGAAGCTGCTTGCTGGGGTAGGAACATGGCCTCCTCATTCAATTACATCTTTACCAGCTTTCTGTTTTCAATGGTTTCCTTTACTGCCTAGGCTTGGCTATTCTGAACATTGCTCTGTAGACCAAGCTGACCTTGAAAACAGAGATTTGCATGCCTCTGTCTCTTGAGTGCTGGGATTAAAGGTGTGTACCACCACCCCTGGACCTAAATGTTTTTTTTTAAATTCCTTTCCACAAGATGGAAATTCAGTGGTGGGATCTTGCCCTGAGGCTACCACTCCCCTTATTCCAATTAATGTTCATAGTCTATCTCCTAGAACATAGGATTTAGCTCCATTCTACTTCCTGGTACTCCTTTTCTCCTTGAATCATACATTCCCCCCACCTCCCCAGCTTGCTCCTTTTCATCAACATGGTCTTCATAAGAGTGAACATGTGTAACCAGATGAGAGGGTTTATTCTAGGCTGTTTTGGAATTTCCTCAGCCAATGAACTTAATCAAAAAACTCTTCACTTTAGCCTCTGGCAAACTTTTAAGACAAGGGCAAAAATCAGCCACAATTTTTTTTTTTTTTGCCAAAATATCACAAGAATAATCTAGAAGTCACATATTAAAATTCTTCTCTTCTGAAACATCTTGAGCCCTACAATTTAAATCACCCTCAGCATCACTGACTTCCATGATCCTAGTAGCATGGCTCATTAAGCTATGCTTAAGCACTCCACTGCTTTCCTAACCCAGTCCAAATCCACATTCCTCCAAACAAAAGAATGATCAGACCTATCACAGCAATACCCCAGTCCCTGGTGTCTTAATTTGTGTTTTATTGCTGTGAACATTTAACTGGGATTGGCTTACAGTTTCAGAGGTTTAGTTAGTTCATTATCATCATTGTGGAAACATGGCAGCATGCAGGCAGACATGGTGCTGGAGAAGACCTGTGAGTTCTACATCTTGATCTGAAGGCACCAGAAGTTCGAGACTGTGTGGTACACCAGGTGTAGCTTGAGCATAGAAGACCTCAAAGCCTGCCACCACAGTGAGACACTTCCTTCAACAAGGCCACACATACTCCAACAAGGTGCACCTCCTAATAGTGTCATTCCCTATGGACCAAGTATTCAAACACAGGAGTCTTTGCGGGGGTGGGGGAGGGCATTCCTATTCAAAGTTCCAAACCTCTATTAGTGAAAGAAGAGAATGCCTACAGTTCCAATAAGTCATTTTGTGGAGGAAAGCTGGGGCATGATGGCTGGGAGAAAGAATCACTTCATGAGGTGCCTAAATGCCAGGTACATTAGTGTAGACAGGAACCAATCAGAGCAGCCGATTTGGTATAGAGAATTTGAGGGAGCTCACAGGCTCAGCATGCCTCAGAGGTCAGTATAGAAACTAGAAAGTTGCAATGACTGGGAAGTACATAGGCTGTGGGGAAGTGAAAACAAATCAACGTTTTTGAGAAGTTTCAAATAGACATTACAAGGATTCTGATGAGCAAGTGGAAACAGACAAAAAAAAAAGAGGTGACTTGGTATTATCAAGTCCAGGTTCCAGGCCAAATAAGAATCATTTGAACTGCAGTGACAGGAGACATCATTTCATATCAACTATGTTTTTCTCTCATCAACAGCACCTCTTACTATACTGTAGGCATTTATATGAGTGTCTTTCTTTAGGAATGATGTAGAATTCATCTTTGTTTCCTCAATAGTATCGAGTTTGGTGTTCTGCACAGAGGTGCTACAAATTTGTTAACTGAAGTTAATACAGTAAACTATTTAAGGACTCAGCTAAAGTTGGCAACTTCCTAAGAAGCTTACTGTGTGTTTACCTGTTAGGGATAGAATGGCAGTGGGGTGGTACTGTCTGTACTGGACTGCTACTTCATTATTTAAAAAAACTCTTAATTATTGTGTCTATTTTCCTTAGAACTAAGCATCTTTCTATAAAATGAACTGCATGACAAAAAAATTGGAGGTGGTTCTCTCTCCACACTCAGGAAATGTCTTAGAAGAGGGGTGGGAAGATTAAAGAGCCAGAGGTAAGGGAAGTACTGGGGAAAACAGTGTCCTCTGGACATGGCGGGGCAACTGCACTCATGAGCCCACAGCAGTTGTGGTTGTCTATGTAAGACCTGCACAAGATCAAGCCAGTCAGCATTCTAGCATGGATATGGAGGGGGTCGCTAGCCCCAACCCTTAGCTGAAGCATTATGTTAATTAATTAATTGCATCCTAATGGCAGTTTTTTCTTCCTCTTCTCCCAGTTCCTCCCTATCCACTTCTTTTCTCTTCAGAAAAGGGGAAACCTCCCATAGGCATCTAAGGGCCTTGTCATATCAATTTGCTGTAAGACTATTGAGGCTGGAAGAGGTAGCCCTAGCTAAAGCTCTACTGATGGTTACTGTGGGAGGGGTAGTTTTCTTTACAGGTGTGGTCCCTGGTAGGTTGACTATGCTCCATGGATGACCCCACACTTATGTGTATATGGACAGCACAGAATAAACTCCTTGGGTTACTTTTTAAAACAAGACATGAAGTTGGAATACTGGTGGGTGGCAAAAGGTAGATATGGGGGTATGTGAGGGAAATGGGTAGGTGGATATATTTAAACTGCATAGCATATGTGTATGAAATTCTCATTGTCTTAATAAAAATTTTTAATTATCAAAAGAAATAAGCATCTGTGTCTAATCTCATGACAGCTTATAGTTCACATTGCTAGTTTTTATCAACTTGATACCGAATCTTCTAAGAAGGGTGAACCTTGATTGAGAGAATAGTCCCATCAGATTGGCCTGTAAGCAAGTGTGTAGGTATTTTCTTGATTAATAATTGATGTGAGATTGCCCAGTTCAGTGTGGGAAGTTCTTGGGGTTTATAAAAAGTAGACTGAGCAAACATTGGGGATCAAGCCACTAAGTAGTGGTTCTGTCATGGTCTTTGCTTCAGTTTCTGTCTCTAGGTTTCTGCTCTGCTTGAGTTCCTGCTTGGACTTCTTTCAGTGATGAACCTGAATCAGAATATGTAAGTCAGAAAAACTCTTTCTTTGACATGTTGCTTTTGGTCATGGTGTTTCAACAAAGCAACAGAAGAAAAGAAAATGAAGACATGCTCTCTCTATATATATAATCTATATGTATCTATGTCCATATCTAGATATGTTACAATATCAGAAGCATATCTTCCTCTCCCCCATTTAAGGTTCATGATGTTTTTATTTAATTTGATAATTTTTAGATTTCTGGGATTATGGAAATCTTCTAAATTCCAAGGTTCTCCTAGGTTTTGACTTACTTCCAAAAGCAATGTAACAGCAGATTGCAGGTACATAAATGATTAAAAACCTAAACAATATTTCTCCCAAATGTGGCCTTCAGGTCATTGAAGTCATCATCATCATCATTACTTGAGAATCTAAAGACACAAATTCAAGACTCAGTTCTTGGGCATCATCCTGAATCCGTGGACTCAGTGATAATGCTTAGTGGGCCACATTTTCACATGTCTTCCAGGTGATTCACATGAGCCAAAATTTCAGAAGTATTATTAGTGAATGGTGTGGACCTCCTAAATGAGTCCCTTGAATATTTGATCATTAGACTTGAGCTTACCTAATAATCTCCTGGAAGATCTGCTAAAGCGATAACTGTTGGCTCCACCCACTGCTTCTCTTCTTGCCTTCCATGGCCAGAGAGTTTTTACTTTTGGCACTAATTTCTGAGGGCCTCTGGTACCAGTGAGGCAGCTTTTGTGACTCACATCCCAACCCCTCAATGAAGATCCTCTCAAAGTGCTCCTGAAATTGCTTGCTAAAGGAGCTGTAAACATTGTGTTGAGTCTATAGATGGTGGATGCACAAAGACTCCATCTGATGAAATGTGTACGGTTGTGAAATATCAAAACCATTTGCTGGGGAGTTGGTAAAACTAGCCAGAGGGCATGCCATGGAAGAGTTGCCCTCCTGCCTGACAAGTGCTGATTCATGGTAAGTTGCAAAATTGAAGCTGAAGCAAAAGTAAGCAAACCAGACTAGAGAAAATCCCTCTTGAATTTGGGAGTCAGTTTAATACTACACTGCATGCAGCAGCACAGTGCTGAAATTTGCTTCTGGATGCAAATTTGTGGGTGGCTGGAGATTGCATCAGTGAAGAAACTGTATGTCCTTATCAGAAGAGACTAATTGGAAGCTACAATTAGCCAAGCACTTAATGCCAGGGATTCTGATTCACTGTTGTAAAGTGACTTTCCTTTGACTTTCTAATGCATGGTGATAGTGATAATCACAGAGAAAAGGAGATGGGGTTATTTGCCTGCAGGAACCCAGGCTCTTGGATACCAATGGGCAGTGTAGCAGTTCTGAAAATGTGTTCCTTTTGTTCAATCCACACACACTCTTTATTAGAGTTTAGGAATGCCTATGTGGGAGAGGGGAGGAAATCGGTAGTGGGGAATGACAGGTGTTAAACCATCTGCTTTGGTTTTTCACATCCCCGCGATTGATTGCTGTGGGTTGGATCCTAAGTGTCCCACCCCCAAAGGTCCCTGTGTTACAGACATCATCCCAAATAGTTATCTTGTGAAGTATTGCGAGCTTTTAGGAAATGATGGACACCCCCTGCACAGGTCCCCAGATAAGTATGAACCCTTAATTCCTCATGAGAAGCCAGGGCTAGAAGTACATGTTCCACCTTTTCCTGTCATCCCATATATGGCAGGGGTAACTACAGCAGAGAACATGGATCTTTTGGAGATTTAAGGACCGTTTGTGCTGTGCTGTATTGTCTTTAAAGGATGCTCTTTTTTTTTTTTTTTTAGGGCATCACTGGAGATGAGAGAAGCTGCATTTCAGAAATGCTGTCATAGTGGTTTTTAAGCACATTTAACCCTAATTACTGGTGCTATTTTGTAGAAGGAGAATAACCTTGACCCATTTGGGGGCTTTTAAATATAATACACTTTGAAAGAACCTCAGACTTCTATTTTTGAGTGTAACATTTTCATTGCAACTTTTTTTTTTTTTTTTTTAAACTGGAGCCATGTCACAAGTCTGGATAAACGGAGCTTGTTTCAACAATTTGCTGATTTTTAGGCAGAAAGACAAAGATACCTAGAGCTCGTTTACCTTTCTGTTTAATTAAAATTGTATTTCTCTATTAGGGAAATAAAGTAATTGGTGCAAAGGAAATGAAGGGGAAAGATGTCAATCACTTTAATCCAAGAATGTAGCAAATATTGTATAAAAACCACTTTTACCAGGTATTAGGGGAGAATTAATTCATTTTCACAAAGATTTTACAAGGTGGGAGAGAGGAAAAGATTTGAATTCCTTGTCATAAACACATATTTTATAGGTATTTTTTATAGGAAAAAATGTATATTTAATATTCTCTACATTCTTGGACATGAAAATTCATTTAGACATCTCCAGAGTGGCTTTGGAGAAAATGGGTTGTCCACCACCCTAGGTTCCCACAAGTAAACTCACTAAGAGCTGGGAAAAGTTCTTCATGCAAAGAGTCCACATGGGAATGTCACAAACTCTGAGTCAAATTCAATCTTTCTGTTAGGAAGATGAATTATTTTTGTTGAGATGATGGAAGTCTGGCTTACTCTAGATGTAGCTCAGTATATGATTAATATACAGGGTCACAGAATTTGTAAACATGATTTAAGTGTCCAGTGTCTCCCTCTCCCTCAGCCTCTACTCCTTAAACTGCCTTTAAGAGGGTATCTTCTGTGGGGAAATGCCAAATCTCCATGGTTTTCACGGATACTCTTTCATTTGACGCTTCTGTGTTATTAGGATGAAATTTATTTGTGCATTTGTTATTCATTTCCTAACACATTTATTCAGCAAATATTTATGAAGTGTTCAATTCATTTCTGTCCCTTCTCATAGGAAGGAAGGGCTGGCTCTGTCATTCTCTGATTGTCACACATAGTAGATGCTGCGGTCATTCTCCATACTCGGTGGCTGGTTTGGGTATCTCTGTCTTCTTACCTACATTCTTTTTAAACATAACTTTTCTACTTTTGTGTTCTTAGTCAATAATCTGGAGTGTTTTTAAAAAGTAGCAAAATGTCTGGCTGAAAAGATGAATTTTTACCATTTAAAATTCGAAAAATAAGTGATTTTAAAGTTGCTATCCATTTTCACTTCTAATTCATAAAATACTTGTTTTTATATTTGTCTTTTGTTTTCACTAAAGTATCAACATTTGTTGTTTTAAACTCATCATTTTTTAAAGCTATTACTGAATGACAATGTCAATCACTCTTCTAGATCCCAAGAATCAATTAGTGAACAAAACTGACAAGATCCTTGCTCTGTCAAAAATTACATTCCAGATAGGAAAGAGAAATCCCACTGATCCAGGGGTCAGCATTTTAGCATGTGAGGAGATGGTGCATAACAAGGCTAAAGGGACACAAAGATTGGCAGGGGTCAGAGAGCTGGAGGGCATGTCAGAGTTCTCCAAGCAAATAGTCTCACACTGTTTTTGAACAAATTCTGGTGTCTTTCTCACACTAAAGGCAGATATTTTCCCTGAAATGTCATTTATAGCAGAGAAAAGTGGATATTTCTTCAGATACAGAGGCTAGACTGGAATCACCTGGAATGTACCATCTGGTTTTTAGATCCTGCTACTTTTGTAGGAAACATGTCTTCTCCTCTGACGAATGATCTATGGCGAAGGAAAGATGACTTAGTGTTTAAGAGCACTGGCTGCTCTTCCAGAGGGCCAGCACTTGATTCTCAGCACCTACATGTAAGCTTAGACCTGTCTGTAACTCTAGTCCCAAGAGATCCTATGCTGTTTTCCGACTTCCAAGGGTATTGCATGACTTGGTTCATAAAAAATACATACGAACAAAACAACTGTTCACATAAAAAAAGAAAAGAAAAGAAAGAAAGGAGGCAGGGAGGGAGAGAGAGCGAGAGACAGAAACAGAGTGAGACACACAGAGAGACAGAGAGACAGAGAGACAGAAAAGACACACACACACACACACACACACACACATATATATATATATATATATATATAGAGAGAGAGAGAGAGAGAGAGAGAGAGAGAGAGAGGCTAACCAGGCAGGGCTTTGCTTGAACAGGACATTGTGTCTGGTGTGATTCCCCGCAAATGTCCTGGATCTTGGGACTGTGGGACTATGGGACTCTGGAACTGTGGGGCTGTGGGGCTGCAGAGATCCTCTCTGTTAGTTGAAGTCAGGTTCATCTTTTCCCTTTAAAAGACTAAAAACTCCCTTGCTCAGGAACTGGGAGGGTCTTTCCTTGGTTGGTGGGAAGGGCCATTTTCTTTTCAAGGCAGCCGATCGGCAGAGCCAGCAAGTGATATTTCAGGGACATTTTGTTTTATGTAGTGATTATTTCTGAGTGTAAATCTAGCAACAGCAGGGTAGACTTTTTATTTCGCAACAGAATCCAGTTCTAACTGGTGTCAACATACTAATTAGACACTCGAGAGACTCGGTTTTAGCTAGGGTAAAGTCTGACTGCTCGTTACATCACTGTTGCTTGTTAGAACTCTAGAAGTTCTGACCTACACTAATAAGACAGAAAACATGAGGAGAAGTGCAACTATCACAAGAAGAGATTATTACTTAGAAATGTCAAAATAATCAGCTGAAAGGCCTTCATAATTCAGAGCACTCAGCTACATGCGTGAATACTAGGTACTACTTAAAGATCTAGGAAATTGTACTACACTAACGTACAACTTGAGAATGTATGTGCTAAGCAAAAAGAAATTCCATTGGTGAAATAAAAATCGTAAAGCTTTTATCAATACATATACTAAGAAATATTTAGAACTTCTATATTGAAAATGTTAAGTGCTCTCTATGAAATACTAATCAAGTAGGTAGTTGGGAATCCAAACAGTACTGGGTTTCAGGAAGCAGAGTTGTAGATTATGTGAGTTAACCAGCTTGCCTCTCATTATTTTTAGGTGGATAGCAATTATATTTAGGAAATGGCTGTGTTAACGTTATTTTTGATTTGTTTAGTTTTATTTTATATGTGTTCTTGCTTCACCAGCATATATATCTGTGCACCACATGCATCCAGTGCTCTGAAGAGGCCAGAAGAGGACATTAGATTCCTTGGAACTAGAGTTACAGATGATGTAAGCTGTCATGTGGGTGCTAGAAACAGGACTCAGTTTCTCTGGGAAAGTTGCAAGTACCATCTCTCCAGTCCCTGTGTTAACATTTCGCTACCTTTGGAGTACCCAAAACAGTTAAGGATATAAAATAAGAACTGAAGTCAGTTTGAGTTAGTTACAGTTTTATGAGGTAACGAGTAGGAAGTAAACTATAAAGTGAAGGCATGCATATCTTTCTATGCTACACACGCCTGTTTCTGCTTTTCTTCCATTATCTGTTCTCCTTGGCCATGTCAAACTTCCTTTGGCCAGCTCAACACTCTTTTCTCAGAGTGCCTTGGAACTTCTCTGTGAAATGATGCTAGACTTAGCAGTCCTACAGACATCATCATTTATTTGATGACATTCGTGACAACATGTGTTAGCCTGCCTTTTAATCACAGAATCTGAAAAGTCTTTGCCTGATTCATACGAAGTGATGGTATAGATGTGATAATGACTTAAGAGAATGCTTTTATGAATGGGGAAGAAGTAGAGAGGACTGGAGTAAGTAGAAAAACATAAATCAGGATTCGAGTAACACTTGAGTCTTCACCAAGGATTGTTAATCTGCCTTCACTAACGACAGCCTTTATGTGTCTTCATTTATGGGTGGTTACTCAGCAGCTCTTCATATGAAACTCTGTCTTCAACTGTGGCCAATGCAAAAACATGGAAGTGGCTGAGAAATGGATTCAAAGAATCACTTGCAATGATGGCTGACATAAAGCATGTGTTAGGAAAACTTCATTCCCAATGGATTGATTGCCTTCAATTGTTAGCTAATGTTGAGAAGACAAAGAATAGGCATCTTTCAAGATTTTGTGGAAAATCAAACTTTGATAAGGCAATTACAAAGATTAAATAATTATTTTAAAGAGAGACTTAATAACTCCTATGCTTCATTTTCACAGATAATGTGCATGGGAAACAGTCTTCTTTCTTTTGCTGTATAAGGTAAAACATTATAGCTAGCACCTTGCTGTGGCTTTATCTTTTCTATACTCTACGGCATGAACTCCCCACATGTAACATATACAGTTTGCCTGGCACGGCAGCATATGCCTGTTATCTTTATACTCAGGAGACTAACTCTGCAGAATCACAAGTTCAAGACCTACCTGGACTAATAATAAGACCTAGTCTCAGAAGGAAAAAAACAAAAACAAAAAGAAAAGCATGTAACACAACCAAATCCATCTAAACTAAGACACAGAACCAACCAACCAACCAACCAACCAACCAACCAACCAACCAAATAAATCCAATCAATTTAGGAACCAGGAAGTGAGGGCAATATCACTAAATAGATAAGAGTCTAAGAGACAACTTATGATGAAATGGAATCTTAAAGTTCATGCTTAATACTATCTACTAGCTCAAACTGCTTTTTACTAAGCACTTTCCGTGTGCTTTGTACTGCCTCAGTCCCCCCCACTTTTTTTTTTCATGGAAAAATATTTGCCTTTTGTAACTGTGGGGTAACAAAATCCTCATTTTACCAAAAGAGGTCATTGCTTGTAGAAGTTGAGCACATGTAAACTTAAATTCAGATTTCAAGCAAGCCTATTTGAAGCTTCTTCTTTTCTTCCCCACACTGGAGGCAAGCACAGCTTTGGTGATGTAGATTTATTATTGCTTTCATCCCAGACAGAAGTTTTCTGAATGGGAGCTTTCTTTGATCCTGTAAGAATCTGATGCCAGCACCGCCCTGATGGGAGGTGGCAGGGGGAGAGACAGTTGTAATATTCAATGGTCTGCAACCAATGCACCAGGAGTCGCCGTCTTTCATCCAGACTATGTGGACACATTTTAAAAATGACATCTATTACCACATTAGAAGCAGCCCATAATAGTCTCTTATAGAATGTTTGTCTCAATTGTGGTTATTTAATGGCATTATACCAAATTTCAAAGGGCTCTTATGGTAAACAGACGTAGTTCTCAAAGTCTGGGTCTCTCTCTCTCTCTCTCTCTCTCTCTCTCTCTCTCTCTCTCTCTCTCTGCCTCTTGCCCTTTCTCCATCTTTCCCTCTGTAATTTATTTTCTTCAGTCTCTAATTTTCTGGTCTTAGGAGTTTCCTCTCTAAAGGAGTTACGTAAATTCTGTGATTAGCACAAGTAAGACTTAAGTGTTAATGACATTGTTAATATGAAGAGGGGAAAATACATAAATCCATTTGATCCTGGCATCTGTGCAAAGGCACAGTAATGTTCCCCAGGTTAAAACTCCATGTTAAGCTCTGACTCAGGGAAAATTTGAAAGCTGAGCTAAAGCCATGAATAAAGCCAGACTGGAGTTGGTGACAGCCTTCATCTTCAGCAGTACATGTAGGTATTAAGTGGGATGGAACAAGCCTCAGGGGACAGTGACGTGCATGCTGCTGCAGGTCCCGAGCCTTTAGCAGGAGCAGAGGACTATCCTGTTTCACACTGTGGTTACATCTGTGGTTTCTAAGCGTTTCTTACCCTCCTTTCTCTCTTCTTTGAGCACAGGGCATGGTTATAATGATATGTAAACAAAATAAAAAATAATGAGCAATATCTTTTACGGTTCTAATTTAACATTATTAAAACGACACAATATTGCCTCAGAAGAAAGTGGTAGAGGGCAAATGCTGTTAAACAGAAATTAAGTACCAATATGCTGGCATATTATTGTCTACACGCTTGGCTAGACTGCGCTTTGTATTGCTGCCACAGGCAAGCTATGCCTATGAGAAGATAAAAGAAATCTAGAAAAATGTCTGACATTTTCTGAACTGTTTTGACACTTTTAAGAGCTGAAAGCAGAAGAATTTCAAGTACACTGAGCCTTTCCCAAGGCAGACACTCCACATTTGCTGCCAAGGATTCCAGGTAAGCGAACCAATCAAAATACCCAAGTGGGTTCTTGAAAGGACCATTCACAGGAACATGAACCAATTCTAAATATTGACAGATGTTGACTTTGGGATTCAGTGTCAAAAACATGTCAGCAACTTCAGCAAAGGAAAGAAAAAAAAGAATAAACAAAATAAATAGAACAGTCTTGAGTATTTGTTGGATCTGGAGCTGTAGGGGTTTATTGTCTTATGATTTCTAGTCTGTGTGCTTTTGACATTTCTAATGGTAGAGTACATTTTGAAGAGTCATCACTTCAAGAACAGCTTATTCGATGAGTTCTTCACCTTCCTTTGTGCCTGGGCATGGATATATGTATTTTGTTGAACTATTGTCAACAAAATGCCCCAACCCTTTCCACTGCCCTTGAATTTTTTTGCATTGCACATAGGATGAAAGAGAGCATTGGGGGGGTTCTTTCTAGAATGGAAATATTTGTATAGTGCTGGGATTTGCCAAGTTTTGATTATGGCCTTTGCAAAGAAAAGTACCTTGCAGACAGAGCTTCCATCTGTATGCAAGCAACTGGGACATTTCTTGAGCGGTGGGATCCTTACAGTTGTCAACACATTTTTAAAGCTGTGCTGCAAACATTGAGTTACCTCAGACATGAGCTAAGCACTATAGCTAGTACAGAGGAAACCGTATAGCTGACAGATAGAAAGGAAGCCATAGGGATGGTGACTGAGAAACATCTGCAAGCCAGCAAAACCACTACAGAGACCTCCATGCCCCTCTGCCAGACCCCTGGTTTGATTCTTAACTGGGAATGGATTCTCTTCAGGTCACTGTAGTCATCTTTAGTTTTTCTCTCTTCAGTGTTTTTCCTACTTTTTTCAAACATGCTTTGGGACTGGTTTATCTATGATGATGTCTTTACCTTCTCTCTTGGAGGACATTTGGTTTGGTTTGTTTCCGACCTGTCTTCTGTGCAGCACTTCATCCTCCTGCCAACAATCAGTATTCTCCTTCTATCACGAGGATCCTGGGCATCAAAACTGGATCACCATGCCTTGTGAAAAAGCACATCTACCTGCTGAGTCAACTCATCAGCCCCTGTTTAACACAGTTAATGTGCTTATAAATATGTTCTGGCCTCTGTTTTCCATTGGAAAAAAAAAGTGGTATATTTGAATAAGAAGGAGTCTCTAGTTCTATAATTACACAGATGTATATACATCAGAAGGTTGAGTAGTTTTGGCCTGAGGATTGTCATATGTCACCTTCCCCTTTTCAACTCTATAAGGACTTAGCTTTCAAGTCAGACCTCCAAAATTGACTGTAGGCCTGTTTTGTGAAGATCTAGAGAAGTTGCAGCAATTTTACCTGTGAGTAATAAACGGGGCATGGAATCCATTCATAGTTCAAAATGGTTCCTGCCACTCTCTAAGGCTTTGACCCATTGAAATCGGTGATTGCAACTGAAGACAGTGTGGCCTTTATCTTTGAGAGACTGCTGATCTGTGCTCAGGAAATGACCTTGTAGCAGGTTCTTCCTTGTAAACTTGATCTTGAATACCATCCTCCCTCCCACACATGGCTGAGCCATATAGAGTAATGCTTTTGATGTCTGTCTTCTGTTTGCTAACATTTACTACGCTGGATTAGAGTAATGATCTATCTAATTTATGAGCTTTCTAATGTGTGTTGAACAATTAAGTAAAGAGTATTCACACATTTTCTCTAGGTCCTATATCTGCAAAAGATAACCATGTTGAAAATTATCATGTGAGTAAAGACAGATCCAGAATAGTCTGGCTTTTGTGTCGATGCAATAGATTTATTTTTCCGTTTACCACCCATCCATTTGGAGAACCAAATCAGCATCACCCTGTGGCTGAATTTGGGTATCTTCAAGGTTATCTTCTTAATACTGATCCTCTATCATACATAAGGTTGACCACCTCAACCTTCCTAATGCTGTGACCCTTTAGTACAGTCCATCATGTGGTGATTACTCTCCCAACCATTAAATTATTTCATTGATACTTTACAACTGTAATTTTGCTACTGTTTTAAATTGTAATGCAAATATTGGACATGCAGGATACCTGATATTTGACCCTCAAAGAGGTCTCAAGCCAAAGGTTGAAAGCCACTTCCTATCACTATGCTCCAGCCCCAGAGTGGAAGATATATTGCAGCCTTATTTCTTGTGGACTTCTAACATCCATACACATTCTATAAATGGAAGACACAAGGTTACCAAGGCAGTCAGGCTCACTTATTCATTTCCTGGCAGGTGAAGTGCAAGTCGCCAGGTTTCTAGCTATAAGGCTGACAGATATGCTCCTTGGGAACTTACATCCTAGAAGATAAAACTTTCAGAGAAATGAAGGACCAGAAAGTGTTTTGCTTTGCTTCCTTCTCCTCAACCATTGTTGGAGGAGGTCCCCATAAGTCCATATTTCTTTGGAAGTATCAAAATATAAGCACTTCATGGGTTTAACAATTCTTAAATATTCAATTTAAAGTAATTGTGCCTAACAATATTCACCACTAACAGTATTTTTCACTTTCTTATATTAGATCTCACATTTATTTATAAATTCAAGAACTCACTTGCTACAGTCTTGAAATGATCACAGTCACCCATATGTAATAACTGATGTTGCATAAAAATAAATGGGGAGCAAGCACTGTGCTTTATTCTGCTGGTTCCACTGTAATGTGATGTCATGGACTAGGCAATTTATAAACAACAGAAAGCAATTTTCCTTTAGTTCTGGAGGCTGGAATTTCAAGGAGATAGAAGGTTTGGTGTTTAGTGAGGTGCCAGGCTCTCTGTGTCTAAAATGGCAGCTTGAAAAAGACACATTCAAGACATAGCATGATGTTAACATTTACTAATCCAATTATTAGTAAATCTCGAGTGATTACTATGTGTCAAGTTCTGTGGGATGGCAGCTATGGAGAAGAATTATATGTGAGAAGGATAAGGTAAACTAGCTTACCGGTCTGAAGTGAGTCTCATTAGGAGGAAGCCTCAGAGAGCAAGGAAATCCCATTCATAGTAATAGGAACAGGTTGATGGAATCTGAGATTGAATTCCTGACACAAAGTGTAATCAATATACAATGATGTGAAGTGGAATGTGCATCAAATAGGAATGTATGTGTGAAGTGTTTGATGTGGGAAATCCAATGTGTGACTCCGAATTCTGCAGGTAATATGTGGAAGATATTCCGATTGATTTCAACCAACCATGATAGACCATGAAATAGGAAAAATAGTTAAGCGAGCAAAGTTAAACAGATCCCCTGTGCCTCTCCTTCAGGCAGTTATTTCCCCTTTGGAATTCAGAAAGGAACACAGAACATTTTTTTTCCAGGATCACTTAGGATGCTTGTAACTGAGAAAATTTTAAAATTCTATGAAAAGATTGGCTTCCTAAGAAAAAGAAAAAGATCATGGCAATCACATAGACACACAAGTGAGCACTAAGCAGTGTTGGAACCAGGTAGATATTTTAGTTGGCTGGAGAGAAACGTAATGAATGCATCTACTTGTAGATAGGAGATTTGAAATGTATGACCAAATGCAAGGCAGGAAATTTTGGGAGGGAAGCCAGTTAGTTGCCTTCCCATGGGACAGAATTTGCATAGCTATAGGTAAGAGTTAACTTTGTAAAGTTTATCAAGTTTTAAAAATACTTCTGTGGAATTTTCATCAGATAACCCTGTGGGAGAATCATCTAGAATCTCAAAGGCAGCTTTTTACTTAAGTACAAATACCTCTCTATGCTTTTAAACATGAAACCAGAATGCACTTCTCAAGCCATGCTTAGTGATCATTAGATAAAAATTTAATCAACCTTTGAAGATTAAGGAATTTATAAAAAAAAAATTAGCTTAAGTCTAAAAGGTAAGTTCATAGTATTTTTTGTTTGTTTTGTTTGAAGCAACATCTTACTTTACAGGTTAATCTGTAGCCTAGGATAGATTTACCTTCTTGGTCCTATGCCTGATGTGCTTTCTATTCAGAATAGAAGTTGTTAGTGTCCACCACTGTGTGGCAATGATGCTGACTTCACCTTTCCCTTAAGCACATTTCTTGAGAACTCATGGTGACCTTTGTTAAGCATTTACAATAACCCTCTAGTCATTGTGAGAAATAAACAACCTGGTTTTGTCTCTAGGATATCCTGCCTCTGAATATACAACTTTAGATACGTGGGTGGCATTTCTTCGAGTTGGCATTTCAGCTGTGACCACGGAGCCATTCAAACACCTCTTCCTCTTTCCTTCCCAGGGGAGAGACAAGATACGTTTATCAGGCTGCACAGGGAAATAAACGGGAAGATGAAGTAGAGCTTACAATCTCAGATTACTCTAATGAAACAGCTGTGTAGATCTGAGCCTCAAAAGTTTGCCCAGTGTCAGCCTGTGTTAAAGATACAGATGCTCTTAAAAGAAAAGACGTTTATTTTGAATTACATGTGCATGGACATGCACACATAAAACTTCTAGCACAGATCCCCTAAACTACAAAGGCATTGGATTCCCTTGGAGTCAGAGTCACTGGTAGTTATAAACTGCCTAATGTGGGCACTGGGACCAAACTCTGGTCCTCTAAAAGAGCAGTAAGCTCTCTTAACCACTGAGCCATCATCTCTCTAGCCCTACAAACCCACTTGCAATTTAGTGTTATTTTAGTAATCTGCCATTTTAGGCCTTCACAAAATGAAATATGTTATAACTGTTAGCATTTCTAGAAGCAATTAATACGCCATGTTTAGAAAACACTTGGCATAAAGAAATGTATCTATACTTAAAACTGCAAAAACATCTGTGAATCTGCCTTTCCTTTAATTAAGGCATATAATAGGATGAATCTAGTATGTCTTCTCCAAAACAAGTTATTTTAGATAAGCTAATTTAGTTGTTCAGCATGTGTATTTAGTTTCAGTTTGTTGGGGCTGATGAGATAGTACAGTGGTTGAGAGCATTGGCTGTTCTTCTAGAGCACCTGGATTTTGTTCCCAGCACCCACATGATGACTCCGAATTGTCTGCAATTTTGTTTCTAGGGAATCCTATACACCTTTCTGGCCACCTACGGCACCAACAGTCATGTATATTGTATACAGACAAACACACAGGCAAACATTCATACAAAAAACTTTTCCTTAAATCTTCAGTTTTATTCTAGTTCTCAAGGCTATTATAATTAATATACAGATTTTGCTCCAACATCTAACATTTTTGTTGGAAGTATTTTGAGAATTTTACAAGCCATGTAGAGCTTAGAAAAATATTTGCCTAGCCCTCACCAGTAACAGACATACACAATCTGCTGTCCAGCATCACATAAAGTACATGAGCCTAAGACATTTTGTACAATTGACTCAGGATCACTTAGTAAATATGGAGAAGCCAAGACAAGGCTATCTCTGATTCCCCTGAACTGGCATTATATTGTTATTTATGCAAGCAGATAAATATATGATGAAGTAAAGTCCTACATGTTTTCCTGGTTCACACCCCTAAAATCTGAATGTCCTACTATCGTTCTATGAAGTGTTAACTATTGAAATGAGCTTCCCTTCTTGTAGGTCTAGTGAGAAAAAAGAATGAAAAAGATGGAAGGAGAATAAAACTTCAATCCAAAACACTCATGTACCTCATAGAAGGGACATCTGTAGCCTGTTAAAATAGAAAAAAAATCATTGTGGGTTTCTGATTACATGAAATGGACCTAAACCTTGTCCCTTCTTCCTTTATGATGTCATGCACTTCCACGACTCATTTCTGAGGAATTTGCAGTCACCATCAATTGTAGAATAGGCACATAATTTCCCTCAAGCTATCTGGAGGAGATATAGAAAATAAAACAATGATTTTATGTCATTGCTGTCTAATGCCCTGGGAGCTATCCAGCCCACCCACATTCTATCAAGATGCCATTATGGGAAGAATAAGCTCCTTGTAACCCAGAGCAATACAATTTCAAGTATGTGGTGCTGTGTGTGCCTCTGATCGTTACAAAAATATCCATTCAAGCAACTCTCAACCATCTGAGGATTCATTGCCCTCATCTAATTCTGCACTAGATCATTTGAATGTAAAAGTTTCCAAAAACAATATTTTGTTTACTTATAGATTCTATTTCCCATTCCTTTCAAATCCCTGTACCAAGTGTCTCATTCCATGTGCATGCCAAAGGAAACAGGTCATAGTATGTGGCTAAATGGGTTCCTTTTTGCCATCTTCCTGATATATGTGATGACCGGGCAACAATCCCAGAGATTCTGAATAAATGGAATTGAGACAAAGTCTAGAACTGTGTATTTTTAATGTTTCAGATCATCTGAATACTGGTCTAAAGACCACACAGTAAGTCAAGTTCTTTGATTCTCCATTTCCTCACCTGACTTAACAACAGTAGCTTATGAGGTTGTTTGTGCCTATGCAAATGTTATTTAGAGAGACTACAACACCCCTTACCCATATAAATTATAATCAATGGAACACACGGTGCTTTTGTATTTGAGCTATTTTTAAGGTTTTAAAACATTATTGTTTTGAGATATATATATATAGATATATCTACCTTTCAGCTACCCCTCCTTGTCTTTCAAATTCAAGATCTCTTTACTCCTCTCTCTCTCTGTCTCTCTCTCTGTCTGTCTGTCTTTCTCTCTCTCTCTGCCTCTCTGTTTCTCTCTTACACAGACACACACACACATGTCACTTGAAATTTGACATTTGATCTATTTGGAATAAATGCTTTATGTGATAACTTGATTTATACTATAGACATGTCTATAAAGGTGTTCCCAGAGAGTTTTGATTGGGATGGAAGACTCATCTTGAGTGTGGGCAGCAGCATTCCATCAGTTGCAGTTGTAGATGAATGAAAGCCTGAAGGAGCAGAGTAGCAACACAACATCTCTCTCTGCTTCCTTACTGTAACTGCATTGTGACCAGCAGCCTCATCTTCTTGCTTCCATGTCTCTTTTCCTACCATAGACTGTATTCCCTCAAACTGTAAGCCCAAATAAACTCTTCTTGTCTTACTTGCCTGGTATTAATCATAGCAATTAGAAAAGTGACTAAAGAAAAAAAAAGAAATTGGTCACTGCTGGCATAAACTAGGCTGCTTCTTTGTTAGCACAAAATACTTCTTAACAAGGAATTATAATCAAGCCATGAGAATCTTCCATGCCTCCTCTTTGGATCAACTTTGATTCATAACCAAAAGAATGCTCAGGTATCAATTGCGTTCTGGTTAGTTCTACTTTCTGGGAAGCTTAATCTCTAACAGTCACACACTCTATAGGATGCAGGCTAGTTCAGCACCTCACAGTGGTACTATTCCTTGAGCACAGGATGCAATTTTAAAATTCAGTGAGAACTGTGAGCCAAAATGTCTTTGTTCTCATAAAATGACATTTAGAGAGAATTAGCCTTCTTTCACTGATGGTTATGGTTGCCTGGGAATGTTGCCATATCTCCTTACTGTAAGGGGGGGCAGCCTGAGGATAGGCTGGGGATAAGAGAACAGAAGGATAGGAGAAAACTTAAGTCACTGATTATATAATTAAACCATTGAATCAATGTCCCTAGAATTTCTTTCATGCTTCCTGTTTATATATGGATATCCTGTAATACATTTTCCATATTCTGTAAATCATTTTCAATTCTGTATCCATCTACTTGCTATTAGAGGTATCTTTACTGACATGTCAATTTTAAAAGTATATTCACCTTAAAATTAATTGAAATGATCAGAGTGTTGCTACACTGGGGTCTCATTTAAACACAGCCTTTATGGACAATATGTCTGGACAAATGATGTAACTTCTATTGGCTTCACTTTCCTCATTTATGTAATGGTATATTCGGGCTGGACCATCCTAAAGCCATCCTAAGTTTCAGTGCTGGGAACGATTTAACTACATGCCATGTGAAACATATCAGTGCTTTATGTCCTCAACAATGATGTCAGACACATGTACTCTAATAGTTACAGAACGTAACACATATGTAACATCATGGCCACATGTAACCTTTGATGATACTCAAATATCATCTAGTTATATGCTCTGATTGACATAGAATGAATCATTACTACTATGGAGTTACTTGCCAATTACAGCTCTTTACATGATGCTGTAACACAAAAATAGCATGTCCCTAATATTTATAACTTTGAGGGATGGGAAAAACAACCCAAGTAATACTTTAAACTTTTTTCACATGACACCTATATTTACATAAATATGGGCATGACTGTTTAAAATGCAAAGTTAGCTGTTGAGGTGGGAATAAAAATGAGAGCACTGGTTCTTTTTCTCTCTAGAAGTATACAACTTTTATCTTTGTGTGGCTATGAAGGTTAGTTACATAGGGAGGTGACATGCAAACTCCATGTGTACTCCATCCAAGCACAGCTATCATGGTAGTGACATCTTTCATATACCATAAAACTGGCACCTGCAAAAATTTTTCTGAGCAATCTTAAGTTGGATTTTTGTTTCCTATCTCCTAATGACAAAAGCAAATTAATAATACAGCAAAATAAGTAAGATATCAAGGAAAACTATGCATTGTTTCAAAAAACTATGCATTGTGACTCTTCTCCAAAATCAAAACACAAATAAATACTTTCTTGTATTTCTGTGTTTTATTTATTGCAGTGGTCTCTGAATCTATAATTATTGTAATATACAAAAATTTCTGTAATAGTATCTAATGCCTTGTAACAATAAAATTAAAATAAGAAATAAAATAAATAAAAATAAAATGAACTGAGATTGCTCCTTGAGTATTCAAGAACAAAAATTAAGAGTTTACTTAAAGACTAATCTCAATTATTTTCACACAGAATCAAAACCTGCTGTCCTCTGATATCTGTCAGGGAATTTAATTAGTGAAACCAAGCCTTTCAACTATCTCTGGCAACTCTTTTAGTAACAAAACCCAACTCAAAATGGCATATAAAGGGAGTGATGTTCTCTCATGTAACTAAAACATCTGGAGGAAACCCTCAGACATGCCCCATGATAGTTGGGTCTCTCTTACTTTCTCTCTATACTTGTGTCCCTTTTGTCCTCAGTCACATGTCATTTTTGTTCCTAGGGTTTTGGTTGCCATGCTGTAACAGTACTAGGGACTCAAGTCTTTAAGCCATAGCATGTGCTGTCTTCTCACGGAAGATTATCTTCCTCCTCAAGTTTATCATCTTCTGTGTAGTTGGGTTTCACATCCTACACTGAATCACTATTCCATTTGTGATTGGAAGCCAGAGGAATAGAAGTGCAGATTGGTACAAGTCTGGAGGAGCTGTGTGTGAAGCTGAAGGTACATTTATCCCATGCTGTGCGATAGCTACAGTGCCAGCTTGTGGGAGTCAGTCATTAAATCTTGGGAATTTTGCAAGTAGTAGTTATCTACAAGCATTATTAAAAAATAAAATTACTGCTGGAGCAATGGCTTAGTAATTAAGAGCCTTTGCAGCACTTTCAGAGTTTTCCTCATCAAGTGGTTCACAATCTTCTGTAATTCTACCTTGAGAGGCTCCAGCTCCTTCTTCTGGCCTTTAGGGACAACTTTACTCATATGCACACCCACCCCTACACCCCCACAGAGACACATACAGAAAATGCAATAAAAATAAAATCAATCTTAAGAAATTATGTAACCTGTTAAATTATACTAAACATAAATAGACTGCATATGCAGAACACACCACTTCCTAATCATTATACTGGATATTACTATCAAGTACGTTCATAGAGTGATGTATATCTATCTCAATGTCGTCTGACAGGAATATGATACAATATACTTCTATTCATTTCTTAACTGCACACCTAGTGATGCTATTTTGGTGGTGTAAAGGTCACTGTGAGCACGTTTATACCATGGAAAAGGACAAGAAGACATGACACAGAACTGGTCTAATGCTCATCAGAATCGATAGGGAAAATGAAGTCATGGACACAGCAGAGTTTTATTTTGCCATAAAGAATTAAATTATGTCCTTTTGAGGAAGTGGCTAGAAATACAAATCATTACAATAAGCAAAATGAGCCGAACTACAAAAGAACAATGTCATCTTTTTCTCATACACAGATGTTAGATATGCTGCCACCGGATAATGTAATCTACTAAATATAATACATATGGCCTGGATGGAGACAAGGGAATCCATGTGGGGGGACAAAATGGTATAAAGGAAATGAGGACAAGAGATGGTAAAGGGTGTAAGAAAGACAAAATACAACATCCTTCTTTCATGTGCCAACCTAAATTTAATTAAATACTTGTTTATCCACAAGACAAAAAGGGTCTTAGGAGAGTAAAGGGACCAGCCAGAGGAGAATGGACTTCAGGGAACTGCACTGGAATGACGAGTGTAAACTCAATATAATAAATGATTTATATAAATGAAAGTGTCATACAGCAACACAAATTTTAATGAAAAAATAAGACCTTAAAATAAAACAAAACTTACCTCCTTTGGGTCTTTGTGGGAGTGGTGAAAACTGGTTGACACACTTGCTTGTGCTTGCTTCTCTTGCCATCTGCCACCTACTTCATTTACTATAGCAGTTCCATCCAGAATCCCCATCATTTTGTCTCCCAGAACTCAAAGCTGGGTTCTCCTTGGATGATGTTAGTACCACTAAAGTACTTTTAGCAAAGAAATCAGACTGGATTTTGAGTCTAATTTGGGTTTTGAAGAATTCAAGAGATAAGCTGGAAAGGAAGATGGCTATTTTCTCAGGGTTGGTTGCCTCTGGCTCATCTTTGTCATACTCAGTGACAGAGCTTTCTTCCTAGGTGACTCTCTAAGTGACAATGAGAAGTAAGAACCTGATTTAAGCTTTGTTGTCATCACTGATTAGCTGAGTGTTAGGCAACATCTGGAAGGGCACCTGTTGATTGTCACTAGATATCACAGTTGACCCTCTATATTCCACCTTGGATTCAATCAACTATGGATGGAAAATGTTTGAGGGGGGAAAATATCTGCCCTGAACATCTACAGATTTTTTTTATATATAATTTTGCATTAAGGGTTATAAAGTAATTTTAGGCTGACTTAAAGAATATGGGAGATGGCACATGAAGTATATGCAAATAGCATGCCATTTTTATACATGGGACTTGAATATCTGTGAGCTTGTGTATTTGAGCAGGGTGGAGATCCTGGAATCAGTCCCATATGGGTATCTTGGGACTGTACTTAGAGATAACTGTAGTTGTGTGCCTGTGTGGTCCCCTCCATAGTGAATGTAATGCTGGGTGACCAACTGTGACAAAAGTGACCATGTGATATCTGAGACTGGATCAGGGCATTGTGATCGGCTTTTCTTGTCTGAATCCTTTTCTTTTAGGGAATCCAGACAGAAGAAGCATGGAAGAGACATGAAGAATCCCACAGATATAGAACTGAAGCGGGTTGGAAATCACCAACAAAGAAGTGTCAGCTACAGAGATGGGCCTTGGGGCAGTCCCTACAGCTCCAAGTCAGAGTTTCAACAACTGTGATTCCAAATGATGTGTGAAGTCTGATGAGAGACTGTGACTTGAAATTACTTATCAAATCTGAAATTTAGAAATGAATTGCTGGTTTTAACCCATAACATTTTGGAGGTTTGTCATGCAATAGTAGACAACCACCATATGCTGTATGGCCATGGGCATAATCCATACAAGCAAGATTATATTAGCTCCTACATTACAAAATTATGGAGAGGATTGAATGGGATATATATTCACATGTGGTCATCAGTGTCAACATATAGGAAATGCTATGTATTTGCTCAATGCTGGCTGTATTTTAGGTGTGCCTGTCTATACTCTATCCAGCTCTTTAAAAAACTCTCACCCCATGTCTGATGTAAGAACTCAGTTCCACCCTGCCCTTTAACATTATGCTATGATGCCAGCAATTCATTCCTTAGAATTCAGGCTATATACTAGATATGAATATAGACCATAATGGATATAGATATAGATTTGTAGATTACATGTATTTTTATGGAGAAAATATTAACTATCTGTAAGAACATCTTAGCTTATTTCCTAAGTAGTTTTCTAAAAGCAGCACATCTGCTATGACTTCTAACCTTTGAGTACTCTATGGGTCTCCTGTTTTCAAAAACAAGTGAACGCCCATCCTACTTCCTGCCCCAATCCTGTGAACCTTAAACTTCAAGGGTTAAATGTAGAAAAGGGAAGAAGAAATGTCATCCCCAGTGGGGAACGTGAGGAGAAGTGACAATTTTTGGTCCTCAGCATTCATTTACCTCACTTTCAGGACATTGGGTGCCTGTATGACTGACAGAGACTATAAGAATCAACCAGACTGAGATAAAAAAAACTCAGCATGTCCCTAGATGGTAGCTATTAGAAATCCGAAGTAGCAACAGAAGATGTCTCATAAGTCTGAGTATCATTTCATCACATGCTTAACCAACCCTTTCTTTACATTGCTATGATTGGAATCAGAAGGATGTCTATGTGCAGTTTGCATCTTGCTGGCCTTCTATACTCATTGCTTGCAGCTTTCTTCTCATCTCTACTACTCACACTCTGGAAAGAACAAAAATGACTGGCATCTGTCTCTCTTGTCTCCTGACAAGATTAACTTGTCTGGTACTTTCCAATGTTCTATGTCAAGTATCCTCCAACTTCCTTTAAAATCAAAAGGCCTTTGTTACTCATGTATTTCTGGATCAATACTTCGTGATGTTGCCTGGACATGACACATTGCATCACTCAGGGACCTTTCCTTCCATTCTGAACACTAAAAGCACAGGTGATTTGTTCACATGGGCCAAGACTTCCAGATATTTTGTCTGACAATTTACTGTCAGATTCTAAATGTGGCTACTTGGTGGCTCCTCCATCTGGTGATTCCACCTGCGAGCAGAACCACCAGGTTCCAAATGGGATTATCACAGTTAGGGGGACTGTAAGGAAAACTCTGCTCAAGCAGGGACTTACATTTGCCAGGATCACAGCCTGTACCTGGCAAAGTTTCAGTGGATGACGAAAGTCACATGTGTGATATGACAGTGAAGATGGCAGAGGGGGCATGGGTAGGTTGCCCTTTAATGGTTAGGCCTGCTACATTAAAAGAGCTTTTTCTGGATGTGGGAAAGTACCAACAAGAAGAGGTAGTGAAACAAAGGAGCAACAGAAATAACAGCCCTGCCACGCCTTTGAGGTGTTATTACTTGAGGTTCAAATATCTTTGATATGATTTAATTAATCTTTTAGGATGTGGCCACATCTGAAGATGCACAAAAGCATGCTGAACAGGCTGAGAGAAATCCACAAATGGACCAGCATGGTGACAGCCTCAGCCTCGAGATCGAGATTGCAACCTGCCAGCTTCTAGCCCATCACAAGTAAACCAGACATGGACTATCTTCTCATCTGCCTCACTGTGACACTGTGATTTTGCTGTCTGGTGCATTTTGGGTCACATCTGTTGGCTACATTCTCATCTCCGTGAGATTTGTGCTGGCTGATAGCTTCAAGTCACGGTTATCTATGCTTGCGGCTCTTGTTCTTTTCTTAGGATGTCTCTAGGGGAACATAGTATGTCTAATGTAGAAGTCTTGACCATATTAATCAATACATGGTGTCTACATCCAGGCAGTTCCATATGTTTCAGGATAGGAAACTTTATTAAACTTAAAATTATTTATTAAAACTTATTTATTAAAGCTTAAGTCTACTTTATCAATATCAAACTTTTGAAACATATTTGTTCTCAATAAACATGGCTGTTTCTCTTTGGCTCTTGCGTGCCTTGACTCCTGCATTATTCCATCTCTCATGACAAACTGATTAAAAAACACTGCTTCAACCCCGAAAATTTGGCTCTTGTCTCTATAAGGCTTTAAATTTCACCAGGCCTGTCTGTGCTCCAGCCTAGGGAGGCCTTTTGCATTTCATCCGTTGCTAATGTTTCATGTCTGTGTATTGAATGAAACCCTTGATTTCCTTTTGTAGACACATGTAATCTAAAGGCATGCAACATTTTGCAAATGTTGGCTCGTATATTAATTTCATAAGGTCTTATTTGGTCTGTCGACCAAGTTTTGATTACTTCCATATTGTTCTTAATTGCCCTAATATCCCAAAGACTTTCCCATTCCGTGCATCCCTTTATCTTTGCTTCTTTTATCTCTTGCTGGGAGAGTCCAAAATTGCTGACATATTCAGTGGGTTTAAATCCTGAGTGCTGCAGAGGAGTTTTCAAATCTGTTTTAATTTTCTATACTCAGCTGAGGGCCATGACGCATTCTGTTCTGTTAATCTGTTTTTAATCATATCTGTAAATGCTAAAGCTGTGCAGGAGAGAAATGGTGCAGAAAGTGAATCTGGACCAAGCACACTTCAGCATTTGTGGAATTGAATTTTTATTCTTTTCTACCTACACGTTCTATTTTCTGGATTTGTACAGAGTTGACTTATAGCAGAAGTTATGGAGCCAGAGTTATGATCATCTATTGAAGAAAAGCTTAGGTTTCTCATGTTTAACATGTGCACTAATTATTGCTATCAATGTAAGTAATAGTGTCACAGCAGGACGAGTAAGTAGTTACTATTTATATTCATCTCTTATCAGCTTGGATAAATTCAGCTGCATAAAAGTAGTAACTTTAAGAACAATGGCACCAGTTACTCTTACTAAGAGCTCCAGGGGACCCAGACTTCATCTATCTCTTTCCCATCCTAGTGATCTTCTGTATTATACTCCATGACACGCAAAAGCCCTTCCTAGATTGCAGTGAGTCACACTCCCAGATGCCAAACTCCTCATGAGCAGGAAGAAAGGGGACAGAAGTATGTACCTTTCCCATCACATGCCTCTTAACTTTTATCTTTTTTTTAAGGCCTGAGCTATCTTACCTTTATATCTTATTTAGAATTAAGTTGGGCTACAGAGTCACCCTTAGACCAGATAGCTATTTCCTGAGGCAAGACCTCATTCCTACTGTTTTAGACTATTCATAATCATCCTGACCCTCTGTGTACAACACTTGAACAAGGAGTTTTTGTGAGCAAGCAGGGATAGGCTAGATGAGGAGCAAGAGGGCAGAGGCAAGAGCCTCTTACCATATTTAGTAACTATTGAAAGTTCATGTTCCATTATATTTACAAGGTTTCTGCTATTGTATTTTGACCTATGAAGTCAGCTAAAATGTTTCAAACTGCTGCCTGTTCATACATTATTTTTTGCATTTAAAAATAGCATATCTTACTATTACATTTTTCTTCCCAAGTTTAATGGACAATATAAAGTATACTATTCTATTCATGTGAAAGGGGAAATAGCAAATGCATAGGAGTAGAGAAAAATGTAAAGGGGGGAAGGAAATGACAAAGCCCAAGTTGTTAATAATTTCATTTGCAAAATCTCCTCTGTGGAACAAACACACAGCATGAGTTTGGCCTATCAATGGAGAATTACTTTCTTGTAAGAAAACGCTGGAGCTCAGTGGGTGAAGGGTTACCAAGAGTAGGACATAATTCTGCTGCAGCCTCGAGCCCGTTAGCTAAATGAATAAATACAGATGTGGAAGGCTCATGTCTTCAGCCATTTATCTTCTGACTCCTCTAACTCTGTTGGAGTTTGGACCTTCGTGCTGAGTTAGAATAAAAATAGAAAGAGCTAATGTGGGGTAGGAACACTTTAATTCTTAGAGGGAAGTCTCTGAGTTGACAATTAACTCTTAGCCACCAATCCAACACTTGTGGTGGTGGTGGGGTTTGCTTTTCCTTGTTGTAGTTTACAATTTAAAGGAAGTAGAATGGCCTTTCTCGGGGTCATCTTGGTTATAAATGATAGAAATTCACTATATACTAATTGAAGCAAAACATAAGAATTCCAGGTAAAAGTATTTGGATAGCACAGACTCAAGTGGAGAATTCAACGACCATGACTTAGGAGGTTGTAGTATCCTGAATCACAGACCCAGATCTAAGGTGCTTGCATCGTTGCATGTTCCGGTGTCTACCGAACATTTCCTGATCTCCTTGTTCTCCATGTGTCAGGACCAGCACTTCAGATAGACTCCGGATCATATTCTTGCTGCGATAGACAAATATTTTGTTTTCCCAGGAAAGTTTTGAGAAAGTCCAAGTATGAACTTTGATTTTTCTGGATTGGAGCAGAATTTGTCTCTTGAAGGTGGAATGAAGAAAGCGTGCTAAGCCAATAGGATAAGAATGACTGAATAGTAGGAATGACTGACCTACTGTCATGTTCTGCTTTCATATTTAGGAGCACTTATGTTTCTTGGTGTATGATGAGGCTATATCATGACAGATTCATGACAGAAGTTGCAAATTGGTGTAATACATTGACTCCCAAATGACATGGGTTGACAAGATAGCCCACTGTACAGCATGGTTATTTATCATCCGGGCTAAGCTGGCTCATGAGAGCTATGGCTCTCTGCTGCCACCTCGACTCACCAGAATAAGTAATTTACTGCATATCACCAGCCCTCAGGAAATGTTAAAATCCAAAGTCCAAACAATGGTTTCTATAGAATGCTGATTGCTTTTGTACACCACTATGACATCATAAAAATATAAGCCAAACCATTGTACATTGAGAACTGTCTGTACCAGGGTGAAACATGCTCCCTCACCAACACTCATTGGAATCGTGGCCATAAAGCAGTATTTCTAGAAGAAAGGGGCTTTTCTAAATGGAAATGTCTACTACAACACAGACCTCACTGTTTGATTTCCTGATTTCATAGCATGGCTACTCTCTGATGAGACAGATCAGTAATGGCACCTGCTTCTGGCTTTGAAGGGCCAATGTCGTGATTCTGTTGGGCATAATCGAAAAGTCAATTTTTAGAACAATCTTAGAACCCCTTGGCCTACACAGCACACAAAAATGGGTCCTTTAAGTTATCATATCCTCCTAAGTGCTGCAAACCTCCTCCAGCCACATGTCCCCAGCTCATTCTCATCAAAGTCACTTCTGTGCACACATACTCATTTATTTCATTATAGAGGCACTCAAGGGACCATGGGAAAGACAGCCGCTCTTATCAACAGTGCTTTCACAGAGATACAGGAAAGAATGAAGTAAACCAGAGAGTGAATAATCTAATTGCCACTTCTGATAGATAGCATGAAGGAAATAAACAGGACATTATGGAAGAAAATGTCTGTGAAAGATGTCCATGGAAAGGTTTACTTGGCATTTTCTTTTCTTTATAGAATTCTTTATAGTTCTACTTACATGGCTTTGAGACCAGGCTCTCCCTTTGATCCATTCCTCTCTGGGTTTGCTTTCTTCTACCTGTTGCTGTAACGCAGAAAGCTTGAGAACAAATAATTAAGGCAATTTCCATTCTCCCTTCTTTATTCGGAGAGCCTTTCCTCATGCATTTTCTTACTATTATTTCTCTTGCTCTGGATGGCAGTTAAAGGATCCATCTTATATAAACCTCTTTTTACAAGATCTATGCCTAAGGAAAGGTGAGAAACCCCTGGTAAGAGACATCTGGTTATGGGGGAGAATAATTTTGAGGAGCTCTTTCTTTCATTCTTTTCCTAGTGCCCAAAGCAACAACTTAATATCTCTAAGTAGACACCCGACATATTAGAGTAAAACAGTCCTTATTTTTGCATTTATGTATACATAATCGATGCTTTACTTCCTATCATGTTTTTTTCCTCTGCTAAAGCCACCACATGCTTATAAAGAAACACAGTCATCATAGTCCTTCAGTGTATAACAGAAGGCAAGTATTGGTCTTAAAGCAACATCAATGTCTTTTAGATTTGAGAGTTTTCTCCCATCTGAAAGTTTATACCATACTTCCTGTAACCTCGCTGCTTTCCCAGTCACAGGAATGCTATGCTGCACAGCTCAGCATGTAACCAAAGTCCAGGATATGGGCCAAATTCTTTATGTCTCAGCTGCCATGTTTTCTCTCAGAGTGAATTGGTATTTGCTTCATTTCCAAACTGGCCTGCTGTTAGCAGTGATGGAAATCTGTGACCACAATCTTGGTGGGGCTTCCCAGAATTCAAGCTGTGCTGATCTGAGTTAGAAGGCTGAGAGGAGCTTGTGGCTTGGCAAGGTGACATTTTATTTAAAATATGCTAACAGTGTTTATAAGGCACATTTAGTACTTTTACAACATTTTAAAAAAATCAATGAAAATTCTTGGTAATAAAATATGTTTTCCAGGAAAATTGTTTTGAAAGTTGTAGTTCAACAGTCTCAAAAGCAAATAATTAGATTCTTAGCTTAATAGACATCAATGGCTCAGGAAGGGAGTCTTTTCTAACCCTACTCTTATCGACTTTTCTCAGGCTGTTTTCCAATACAGTTTTATTTTATAATCTCCAATCTGATCATCTGCACACACACACACACACACACACACAGACACACACACACACAGACACACACACACACAGTAAACTCAATTTTAGCTAACGAAGCTCCTTTATTATGATGCAATTTTCTAAGTTCCTGAGAATCCTTCCCCCACCCACCTCCCTCAGGTCTACCTTAGGGATTTCTGAACTACATATTAAAAATATTGAAAAATGGAGAGTTTTGTTCAAATGTTCACCGTGTGCACTAAAATGGCTGAAGTACGATACAAGGATACTTAGTGGTCCAGCTGTAAACAGAACATAAACACATCAAAATGATGAGGGAATTAAGATAAAGCTAACAGCAGCAGAAAGCAGCTGCAGATGGATAGTCATGAGACATCCAGTTGGCCAGGTTTATTATAGTGCAACTGAGGGGAGAGAATAGAAGACAGGCCTGGAGCAACAGCAGTTGGGGAGTGGAAGAGAAGCACTTTCTATTCTCCCACAGAGAATAATAAAGAGATTTACCCCAGGAGTTTTGTAGTCAGCAGCCACCTCAAGAACAGATTCTGGGTCTCCTGGACTCCTAAATGCTGAATCAGTTTCCTAGTGCCTGTGGGTGAGTGCAAACCTGTACAATTCCCTGGCCACCATGGCAGCAGTTCATTAAATCCTTTCAGTAGAATACCAAGAGGTGGCTGTGTGCATTCTTATCCTTAGGGAGTTAGTGGTTTTTAGCGATGTTTCTTTGGCCAATTTTTGTTGTAAATTTTTTTGTTTTAATTTTTGTTCTGACTCTGTTGTAAAATATATATATATATATCACATTTTCTGAATAGAGCAAGCGACTGCTTGCAAAATCACACACTCAAGGCAATAAACATTAGCTGGTGGACTGCAAATCCCTCTGATTTACAGAAGCTCTCTGTTAACTCAGAGAAATGGTAACCAACTTTTACGTTCTCCAGCTCCGTTTTCCTTCCCCAGTGCCAATGTAGAAACCACTGCTCTCATCTTAAAGGGAATAAGACATAGTTTATTCTGAAGCCAATATAAGTAACTGTGGCCTGGGAACACAGAGTTAGGTTACTCCCTAACTTCCATGTTCCAACATGGAAGCAGTTTCATAGGGTTTCTATAGTTTACAGGTAAGAAAGTCACTAATCAAGGCAACTTTAAAATATATTGTTGGAAGCCAGGCCTTGATGCATATGCCTTAAATCTGTTGGGAAGCTAAAGCAGGCGGATCTCTATGAGCAAGTTACAGGACACACAATGATACACAGGGAAACCCTGTCTCAAGAAACTGAAATAAATTGGTGGGTACACCAAAAAGCAAGTGCATGAAGATAGCAGAAGCCTTCCTATAGGCCTGAGATGTTATCTGATGACTTTTGTAGCTCTTGGATTGGTGGAAGCCAGTGTTCTGCTACGTTGATAGCTTCTAAGAGGTTTTTATTTATTACCAGGAGATGTTAGTTCAGATAGAGAAGAGGGCAAGGAAAGGCCGTTCCAGAAGGCTAAAACTAGCCCAAGATAAAGTAATTAGCCTCTGAACCTACAAAATTCCAGTCTCCCACAGTACTGAAATTCCAGGCCATTTGTCAGTCTCTGCAGACACAGAAGCTCCTACTGGTTATTTGTTCACAGCCAGGCACAGCTTCTCTTCAGGAAATGTTGTTCACACCTGGCAAGCAGATCGGCAGAATTAGCCTCACAGTCAGACCAAATGCTATCTGTGCGCTTCCCTTTCTGCATTGGGAAGTTGGGTCCTAACCACACTGAACCTTCAGTTGTTTGTAGAAGATACTAGACATTCCACTGAAGTGGAAATTCCTGGTTTCTTTGGAGACTCAGCTGTGTCATATGATGTTGATGTCTTGCTGAAGCAGACACATGAGAGGATATTTGGCTGAGAAGAGACACATGGAAGGGCCGGTTGAAAGGGCATGTGATGTTTTGAGCAGACACTTTAGAGGACACATGATGCTTGGAAAAAATATAAGTATAACCCAACCAACAGTGGATAAAGCTATTGTAATGGTTTAACCTTGCAAATTTTGCTGGTTATCGTTGGGCTTCGTTGACTCTGGTCTTCGTCCATGGTGATATTGCATTGGCTCATCTTGCTTTCTTCGAAGATCATTGCTTGTAGTGACTTTGTAGAGAGAAATACACCAAAGAACTCATGATATTCTGGTAGCTTCTTGCCACATTCTCAGACTCAGGCTGTTTGGGAGAGCCTCGCGATTTCTTCTGGATTGAACTGCCATTGCTGATTCATGAATGGTGTTTGTGAGTGGATCAAGCTACCACTACTGATTCATGTGAACTGAACTGCTGATATCCTGAAAACACAGACTGGAGTCGCCCCAAAGAACTGTTTTTAAACAGGGACACATCCACCTTTGCCCTATCCACTATCTGTGGTGGGCAGTGGGCCAGAAGGGAGGTTAAAGCACTTAAGAACCCTTATTAAAGTAGGTTTTGAACCATCTGCACCTATATTCGTCTGCCTTATTGCTTTTGTTTATGCTATAGCCTTTTGTCTTGAAAGGTTCTTCAGTGAGCAAGCTCCCATGTTCCCTGCTGTCTGATGACAACACCTCCTGCTTAACTCCCAGAGATGTCATCTCTTACAAATAGTGTGTCTTTCTGCATTCAGGACTAGATTTTCTTTCTGTGATACTACTGGCCTGTAACTCACATCTTGTATACAGAGGGAGGAGATAGGAGCATTATTTGCCTTTAACCACACCTTCTGAACTTCTCAGGGCTGGAGTATGTTACATTATTAGATTTATACCCCTCATTCTTAGGACAACCAGGTACTGGGTACTCAAACCATGTTCACATAATGTGAAACAACAATCTGCTTTTCTAAAGCTTGTATTCCCTATAGGGCATCATTTTACCTTTTATTGCATTTCTTGTTTGTTTGTTTTTTTCTTTTAAGTAAAGGACACTTTGCCTAAATATTATAAGAAAACATAAAATTGAAAATTTTCCAATACATTTGAATTTACTATTATTCTCAAAATGTTCATGTGATGGTTTGTATATGTTTGATCCAGAGAGTGACACTAGTGGGAGGTGGGGCCTTGTTGGAGTAAGTGTGTCACTGTGGGTGTGGGCTTTAAGATCTTCATCCTAGCTGCCTGGAAGCCAGTTTTTCTCTTGTTTGCGTTCAGATGAAGATGTAGAACTGTCAGTGCCTCCTGCACTAGGCATACCAGGATGCTGTGATGCTCCTGCCTTGATGATAACGGATTGAACCTTTGAACCTGCAAACCAGCCCCAATTAAATGCTGTCCTTATAAGACTTGCCTTGGTCATGGTGTCTGTTTAGATCGATAAAACCCAAACTAAGACAGTTAACATACTATCTATATGTATCTAATTTGTATTGAAAAGTTCTTTTTAAATTTGATTCCCATGTTTTATTGCACTGGCAATTTATTGTCTGTATCAACACACATGCACACCCACAACTGTATTAAACATGGTCATAACTCTCAGGACTAACTATTCTTTAGCATACCTACTAAAATATCCACAGATATACAGATTATGACAGATTTAAAATAAAATGTTATGAATAATGAGTTTGATACCACAAATTAAAGAAGTGTGTGTGGGAAAAAATTGGTTATTTTGTGTGCTATCCTCTAGTCAAGCATCAATTAAGCATTGTATTTTTCAAAACTTATAGTCAATGTTGTTATGGCTTTTTTTCTATCTCCTGGGTATTTGTTTGTATTTTATATTCACTTTACAAAAGTTTTCAGCACAAGCATTACTGTAGGCTAGTGGTGAACCTACAGAAATGATTGCAGTGGCAATAATCGTAGGCTCATGTGTTGAGATTATTAGCCAGGCTGTGAAGTACTCTAATAGCACATGATGAAATGGAAAATGTACAAATTTCATTTGTGGAGTTTGCATAATGTAATATTATCAAGTATTTATTATTTCATTATTTTCATACAACAAAAAATTTTGTACTTATTAAAGAAAGGAAACTTTAGAAGATACATATTTGATAGGAATTCTTTTATATTAATACAATACATTGTTATTTTAACTGGAATCTAATGGTGAAGAATACATGAACTGCATTTTCTCAAAAAATGAATGGAGGTGAGAGTGGCACTTTAGAGTAGATGTCAGCAACTATTTTGGTAAAAGACAGTGACAATTACTTCATAATCTGGAGGTAGGGGGAGGTTTTTTGTTGTGTAATATCTTTAATGTGTATTTTCCTGTTTTGTTTGTTTGTTTTTGTTTTTTTGTAGTTTGGTTTCACAACTCTTTAAGAATTTGAAAATTCTTTTCAGTTTGAGGAATAAGAAAGAACAAACAATACATCATCAGCCTATAGTCCATAGGTGAAGACCTCTATTCTATACAGAAAGATGTAGCAACCAAATAAAGATGGCAAGCCTTGGTTGTATCCTACTGAAAAACAGGACAACTGCAAAAATATTTGGGGAATAAAAGCAAATGTAAGTGTGATCTATATATTGAGGACACCTCCAAGTGCCGCAGTTACACTGGAGAAGTCTTCGATGATGAGACACTCTGAGGAGGAGTATTAAGATGCTCTTCAACTCAGACTCAAATATTTTAGGAGAAAAATAGAAGTAAAAGAAAGTGGGAGCCAATGACTGCTCCTCCTAATTTTTTAACATTTATTTATTATTTGTGTGTGTTTGTGTGATGGTGTGTGTGCAGAGGTTACGGGACACCTTGTTGAAGTCGATTCTCTCTTTTTAACAAGGTGGATTGAGGGGAAAGGAGTCAGATTTTAAGGCTTAACAGCAGGTGACTTACCTGGGCCCCCGATAAGTGTTATTAAATGGCTGAATGGAGGTACATTAAATTGACTTATTCTTTTGCAAATATATTTAGGAAGATGAAATATCCTAAAGCTCAGTTATCAGATTCTATGCAAAAATAGATAAAAATCAAACTTCTGCAATATAGTCCAGATTTGAAATATTAGTACTTAAGATCTGAGTTATAGGAGAGTGACCAGAGAAGGAAACTTGATTAGCTTTAGAAGAATAAAAAAAGAAATATTAAGAAAAATGATGATAAGTTATTTTTTTAAAATTTATTTTAAGCATAATATTGGATTATAAGGATCCATAGAGATTATTACTCAGATGTGTTCATTATCCAAACAGGAACACCACTGCCTAGATCACTTTGTTCTATGTCCAAACTTATCATTAAACATTTGTATAAATATGGACCAACAACACAAAGTGCACCATTTTTTTCCTCCTGAGCCACAACTACTTCATGTAGCTCAAGTTATAAAATGTGATAGAGCCCCCATTCATCTGAATTTGTCAGGTTAGCTTTACTTCCATCATGACAAAATGTTAAGTGTGTGTGTTTGTGTTCTGTGTATGTGTGTTGATAAAGACAATAAATAAAAAGTTGAAAAATCTATTGATTTTCTGAAAGTTATCTAGTCAGCTCAGACTATGTGTGCAAACATTTGGCTGTATGTGTGCTTAAATATCCAGCCATTTGCCTGTCTTGAAAGACCTAATAAATCAAAATCAAAAGGCACTCAGCATTGTGGGGACACAGACAGAGCCTCCCCTCCCCAGGGTGGGGGTTGTTTGTTTGTAATTTACATCAGAAAGCACAGGAGTGTGCAGAAAGAAGATCTGTCTGCAGATGGCTACTTAGGTTGCCATAGAGCCTCCCCTTTTCAGATCAGCTTTCCCATCTTGTTTTAATAAACGTACAACATAATGGCACTGGGCAGATTATTAAATAAAGCACACTCAAATCTACGAGGAACTCAAGGTAGGCTTGTGATAGAAGGAGGTTTTAGGGCACAGAATGTCCACAAAGGCCAGGCAGGAACGGAGCAGAAGGTGGTGTCCTCTAGGGTCAACGGGAGAAAAAATAGTTTTGTGACTGTGACCGAATTTGGAAGAGAAAATGCTGAACTCTCATTGCTTGAAGCTTCTTCTGTACTTGGTCGATATGAATTCCTTCTTCAAAAGTACTTCATTAATAGGAAAAGAATGGCTAAGATATGAATGTTGATAATGTCCTCAAATTTTTAGTAGCTGGAATTGGTGAAGCTCCAATTAGCTGGCATCCAAGGACACATGTATTAGAAGAAGGTCACTGTGTAGTATGTTCTGGAGAGGGTTTTGATGGCTTTTACTGAGAGGTGTCTTTTCAATGTAAAAAGGAGGGAGCAGTGGCTGTCCGTGGTCGGCTTCCTTGTGAGAATGTGCTAAAATATTTTATTGTTGGTTTGACATTGAAGTCAGCTGTGAAATTATTTTTATGAATGCCATTTCCTGGGAGGCAAACAGAACTGAGAATTGCATGCCATAGGGCTGTGGTCTCAGAGAGCAGAAATCAAATAAATAAAGGTCTCAGGGAATTATGGGCTATGGGATATATTTTCTTCTAAAAAATGAGTCCATACTTCACTGGGATGGTGAGATTAAATGGATCGTATGAGAGCAGAAAAACAAGTCTATCCTCAAGTGGTAACAAAGTTCCATTTAAGAATTCCCCCATAACATCATATCTAAAGCCTAAAATTCAAGAGAATAAATAAGCAAGAGAATATCTCCTATAATTGAAAAAAAAGAGACTTAATACACAGCTTTTCAGGCCTTTGATTTAATGATATTCATACTTGAAATTTGAGAGGGCAATTTACAATTTACTGTTGAAGCTTCATTTTAAGTAGCCATATTAAAAGAGTTTCTCCTTCAGTAGAAAAATGCACCTTCTAGGAGGAATTGCTGAAAATAGGTGTCTACAGCTGCAGACAGGGAACAAGGTTAACTGGAAACAGGAGGGAGAGAATTGTTCCTGTAGTCATCTCACTAGCAGTATAATAATTTGATTCCCTCACAGACCCCACAGACATGACGTCATCCACAGGTCTAGCTCAGGGCAACATCATCATCATCATCATCATCAAGTTTAGAGAGTCACATTTTAGAAACAGTAAGAAACAAAAGTTTTATATTTGACTCTGAGATAGAGACATTCTTCCTGACCCATGTTCACAGACCCCTAGTTGCTCAGATCACTGCTTGTAATAGTGGCTTGAACAAACCTACAGAATATGAATAGAGTTTCATATAACTTGGCCCTTTTGTGTTTACAAGCAGAAACCTTCAGATCCCAACGTTAGCAGAATCAATGAATCAATACAATATTCTTCAGCCCATAGTAAAGAGAAAGCCATCTCAAATGCTTTTCTTCCCAGACTAAGATAACAGACAGGTTACACATTTCATGAGAGAATACTCAAAAACTCTATCCAGAGACAAGAAAATATATTCAGTACCAAATACCAGACAGGCATCAGTGTTTCCAATGCACATCTGTTTATAAATTTCCCATTCTATTTATGGTGTATACAGTTTTTAAGCATACTCTTGAAAGCAGTTGGATCATAGCAAACATAAACAATGCACATGATGACACTGAGTGCAATATTTAAGCAAATGGAGATTCCTGTGGCAGAGCTAGTAAATCAGAGTGATGGTGAAATATGTAGGTTAACTTCATTCTTTAAACCCTTTGGAATGCATTTTGAATTCAGGTTGCAAGCTTCTGATCAGAACACAATGTCTCCACTATCAAAACTAAGGATGAGAAAAATGAGCAGTGAGCACAACACAGAGTGCTGGGAATGCTTTGGCTCCACTCAGTAATGTTAGCTCAGCAGTAATTTGTTTCTCATAAAAACCGAGGCTAGATGACTTGCCCAAGGCTATGCAGAGAGCATCCAATGAGGCTAATGCTAATTCTACCTAGTTATCTGAAAAAATGAGGGACCCAGTAGCAGACACAACATAGATGCCCTTTTCTAGGTGGCCACAAGATAGCCATCAAATTTAAAATGCAAGCAGAACTCAGGTTGGAGCTTCTCTGAGGGGACAAGGAATTTTTAGCGTCCCTTAAAATTGTGAGAGCAGGGATACAGCTTTTAGGGACTTTGATTTTTGTTCCCTTCTCCCAGTGGATCACCACTGGAGGTGAAAGAAGAAGAGAGGAAATTAGATCCTGGTATTAAACAAGGACACAGGTGCTTTGATCAACCTGCCAATGAGACTCCCCTGAGGATTTATTTAAGGTGGCTGGGATGACAAACTCCCTCTGAGATCTCTATCTAGTCTGTTGAGCTGAGCGCATTAGGAGAATGAAAACATGAACAGAGGGAAAGTTTCTTCCGAACCAGAGATAACTGTATTCCATGGATGCTAAGAAATAGTCTCCCATAATGATGGTAGCTGGATATTTTAGTAAACTACCTAGAATCCCTGTTGAAGGCTCTTCAGGATGACACAAAAATATGTAAAGTACCAAGAAATGATCCCAATAATCTTCCTGTGGCCCAGTTTATAGAGGAATAAAATTGATAGCAAGTTTTAGGGGCACATTGTGATTTATTGTAATATTTCCCGGAACAGATCCATTTACTGAGGAGGGGGGATGGGATGGGGGTTCCTGGGTTGGGGAGGAAATAGGGAAAGGGGTAGACATCTGAAATGTAAATAAAATATCCAAGAAAAAAAAAGAATGATTTAAAAAAAAAAGCAATCAAGATTAAGCAAAGCAATAGAGACTCACGTACATTCTCCTTTAAAGTAACTTAAATGATACAGAAAGTATATATATTTTTTTATGAATGGACTAACATGATGTATTCATGCATGCATATGTTGTACATTTAAATCAGTTTAAACATAAAAACTTTCTCAAACACTTGTTATAACATGCATATATTCTATTTGATTTCTGCTACAGATGACAGTTTTCAAGCCACTCAACTAACCTTGTGTCTCACACAAGTATTCCCTCTCTTACCTTATGACCAAGTTACAAAGCTTACACTCTAATTTATTAAAATATGATGAGAACAGCCAGTTTGTGAAGAAACACAACAATGAATTAAGGGTGTGAGTCTCTTCCTATTCTCTAATATCTATTGAGTCAAAAGTAATATTGGCAACTCCATCTCTCAGAAGTCTTTCAAATTCTTCCTTCTTCCCCTTTCCTGTGACCACTGGCTATTTACCAAGCCCCAAGCACTCATGGCTTGGATTCTTGCAATAAACACCTGTTATTTCCACCTTTGAATATTTGGAACTTATCTCTTAAACTAATAGAACTTTCCAAACACATATCTAGTAATCATAGTTCTTCAATGGGATCATACTAATGTTTTTCTTCATGATCATAGAAAGGAAAGGAAAGTGCTTGCAAGATGGCTCGACGGTTAAAGATCTTTGCTGCCAAGCCCGATGATCTTGGATAGATCCCAGAAACGAATACAGTAAACGGAGAGAACTGATTTCTGAAAGTTGCCCTCTGACCTCCACTCAGGTACCATGGTATGTATGATGCTCCCCAACACACACACACACCACACACACACACACACACACAGCCCATACCCATATCACACATAATCCATACTCCCAAGCACAAAACACCCCAAATATACTTAAACAACCCTACGCTCACCCCACAAACATATTCCACAGATCCTACACCACACACACACACACACACACACACACACACACACACAAATGAACAAAATTGGATTAGGTTGTGTATGGAATTTTGTTTTGCTTTTTTAAAGCAAGCTTGCTAAGGAGTCCAGGCTGGCCATTAACACTTGCTCACTCATCCAGCCCTAGGCTACCAAGCACTAGATTACAGACATATGTTACCATGTCTAACTTTTCATGCAAGTTATTTGGATTTTTGTATAAGCTTCACTCAGACTATAGTCCTCATTATTTTCATCTTTCTCAACGTAGCACTTTATTTTGTAGGACAGTATGTCCATTTCTCACTGGATGAAGAAACACAGACTATCTTCTTTTTGATGTGAGAATCAGAGTTAGGACTACTTTTCAACTGAGTTTTCCTGTGAGGCTGATGGTGCTGGGATCACTTCTCTAAAACAAGCCAGGTTTTCTCCCAAATGAAGCCTTGGACTAAACTCTACAATCACTTATCTGTCCCTTATGCTAGTGTCTATCTTTCCTAAAGTTGAACATAGACATTCTTCTAGTATTGCAAGTATTGCTTATAGTTCACACTCGGGTAACCTGTCTGTCTGCTTTTTAAATCTCCTCACCGATACCAGGTATACTATTTACATTTATATTTCCAGATGTAGCAGGGTGGAGAGAAGCCATTCTCTTTGCTGAATGAATAAAAATTGGTCGTAGTGTACCTAATTCTTGACTGGGCTCTTTTCCAGATATAAAGTTATCCATTCTGTCTGTTAACTTAGAAGCTTTTGGAACCTGCATTTCAATGACCTTTTGATAACGTTTCATATGACTCCTAACAATTCACCAATGGGAATTTTAAGGCAATTATTATCTTATATTTCAACAAACAAAAGAAACACACATGACAGGTAGTAAGAAACCAGGTTCAATACAGCATGAAACAAAAGGATTTTCAAATGATCCTGGAAATTTTATGAACCCCTGGCTAATATTATTTCTTAGATGAAGATGCAGCTACATAGTAAAGGCATAATTAAAATATATCAGTAAAATACTGTCAGAGAAGGAAAAATGCAGGCAGAATGTTGAGTTGGGGATGTTGCATCTCCAGCAATATAAGGTTACCATTCACCCAAACATGTTAATTAAAGAGATAAGTAGTAGTAAAAAGTAGAAAATGGACATTATCTAATTTGACTATAGGGGAGACTTGGGAAGGGAAACAAAGAGGTCTAGTGGACCTGTGGCTCCCAAGTGTCTTTGGGACCCTGAAATGAGATTTGGGTTTAAGTGGAGATCTCTCTCTGTCTCTCTCTCTCTGTCTCTGTCTGTCTGTCTGTCTGTCTCCTCTCTCTTTCTCTCCCTCTCTCTCTCTTTCACACACACACACACACACACACACACACACACACACACTCACACTCACACCCTATATGCTCATAGTTAAGGTATGTTTGGTCCTGCCTATTATTGATCCATCGTGTCTTAGATCCAATTTCTCTTTAGAGTGGTTGAATAAGCTGTCAGAACTACATGAAGTCTTCAAGGAAACAAGTTCCTCCTCTGGCTGAAATGAGAGCTTCAGCTTTCCCCCTATTCAATCATGGGGCTCCTGGGGGTAATATCAATTATTGGGGGTCCAATATTTCAACAATCTGATAGCTGAAGGGATAGGTGTCCTTTTAGAGTATTTCCTTTCTTAATAGGGTGATTACAAGCACAGGGGCTTGGGATATGTTGACTGTGGATGGTTGGTCTTTCATTGTGTCCACACAATCTATTGGCTTACATGGAATTAAAACTCAATGGAGATCAGAAAATAATTCTTGGGGAGGGAGGAACTCATTTTCTGATTTTAGATGATGACACAAAGTCACCAATGGAAGCAAACAAATGCCAACTAGAAAGCTGAAGTAAACATCTTTACTTGATTGTATCTTTAACTGGAATCTTGCCCATCTGATGTGGGCCATTCTCAATCGAAGAGCAAGACACAGGGCTGAGATGGATGCAGGCACAGGATGCTGATGCAATGAAGTGGAAGGAGGAAAGTGGGAGAAAGAAGCCAGGGCAGGAAATGCAGCCTCATATAATGAAGGGTCTTGAATGTCATGTCAAGGAGTCTAAATTTGATTGTGTGAGCTTTTGGGAGCCACTGACCTAATTCCAGATTGGAAATTAGAGAAACATAAAGCAGAGAGACTAATTATATGGCCTCTGCAAAAGATTGGGACCTGAGCCAATTTAGGGCATTGAGAACGATAAAAAATATTTCAGAGACAAAATTTATAGACCTAATGACTATATTTGTCAGGGTTCTCCAGAGGAAAAGACTCAGCAAGGTATATAAGCTTGTGTGTGTGTGTGTGTGGTGTGTGTGTGAGAGAGAGAGAGAGAGAGAGAGAGGGAGAGAGAGGGAAGGAGGGAGGGAGGAGAGAGAGAGCTTTCATATATGTGTATGTGTGTGAACCTGTGTGTGTGTATGTTCATTCTAAGAAAATGGCTCATTCATCTATGGATCTGGGAAAAATCAAAATCTGCAGGCCAGGGAGGAAGGCTGGAGATGTGTCCCAGGGAACAGATATGTCCTCATTTAACGATCAAGATCGGCTGGTGGCAGAATTTGTTCTTGCCCTGGGGGAAGTCTGCCTTTGCTAACTGGTGAAAGAGACAGACTGTCAGGGAGCACATCTGCTTTACTCAAAGTCTACCAATTTGGATATCAATGTCCAAAACCCTATCATAAGAATCTAGATGCTGTGGCCCATTCAAGTAAATATATATAATTAACCATTACATTGACTGTGTGGTGTGATGCCAAAGGATGAGAAATACAAAATAAATGGTTCTGTGGCTTTTCGTTTCCATATTTGAGTGAACAGTGATGCCTTTACTTTTAACCCTCAACTTGACACACCCTGGGAAGAGACTCTTAATGAAGGGTTATCTAGATCTGGTTGACCTGTCGTCATGCCTGTGGGTGAGTCTCTTGGTTGTTAGTTGAGGTAGGGAGGCCTAGCCCATTGTAGGCTGCACCATTCCCTAGGCTAGAGCACCCTGAGCTGTGTAAGCATGAAGAAACCTAGCAGAGCATAAGCCATAGCAAACAAGCAGCAAAGATGCCTGTATACCCCTCTGCTCTGACTGCAAGTGATGCTCTGAGTTCTTGCCTTGAAACAATGGACTGTAACTTGACATTGTGAGCCAAGTAAAGCCTTTCTGCTTCCATATCTCTTTTGGTTAGAATACTTTATTCCAGCAACAGAAATGAAGCCAGAGCAGACAGAAGGCCTGGAAAGAGAGGAAATATTGAATTGAAGAGATTTAAGAAGTATTCATTGATTATCAATGTTACATCAAGTACGAAGCAAAATTTCTTCCATTTTAGTGTGTACATGAGAGGAGATAAGCAAGGGGAGAGGACCGTTATGGAGTGTTTACCCATGTGTTTTAGAGACAGAGGCATTTGGTTCTACAACCTAGACCAGCTACTTAACCTCTTCAAATATGATCTGTAAAATTAGGCACTATTTTTAATTTGTAAAACTTGATTTATTTACCCTTCCCTCCTCTGTACATATGTCTGTGTGTATGCTTGTGTGTCAATGTATATGTGTGTGGTCAGAGGAGAAAGTCCCCAGGCTCACTTGTTTTCTTCCAGCATGTCGGTTCTGGGACTCAAACTCAGAAGTCAGGATGGGTAGTGTGTGCCCTCACTCACTGAGTCATCTCCCTGCTCCTGCAAAATGAGATTTTCTGAGAAATAAATATATCTGTCCTTAGTGTCACAAAGTAGTTCATCAGGAAGTATCTGTCTATAGGAGACAGAGACAGTGTCCGGTCTGTATTTTTACTCTGTTGGTCTCTGCAGTAAATCAAGAACACTAAACAGATATCATTCTTGTCTCCAGTGCCATGATATTCTCTAGGGACACGGTTGCCAGGAGGGTCCTAAGTAACATCGTCTTCTGTTACAGTATGCTAAATGACTCCATGGTGGTTTGAAAGAGGTAATGAACCCCCCTAAGGACCTGTGTCAGAACCAGGGAATAAAGCAGGTCCTGGTCTCATTAGAGTGTTATTCACTGTATCAACAATGTCCGAAGGATTTAGTAAGGAATACATAGCATTTCATTCAGTTTCATAAAGGTTGTAAATTAAGTTTTGGGTTTACAAAACATGCTGACACCCCTTTAAGGTAGTTTAATTATAGCTAATAAGATGACACCTTAATTTTCTTCTTCATAAATACAAATGCATTTAATGGAAAGGAGATAGTTTTTACAAGTTGATGTGATGATTTAAGTATGGTTTGAGAATTCATTCATGAATGGATATAGTGTAGGTATTTCAAAATCAGATGGAGGTATTCCAAAACACAGAGGGGGGGACTGTGAAACATTGGCCAAGTCTGTCTCCCTGCTTGCTTTGCATAAAAGTTTATTGAAATACTGCCCTATTCCTTTGTATCTGGTGACTATTGCTCTCCAGTCAAGGATGAATGGTCATCACAGAACATGGCCCTCTAAGCTCTTCCAGTAAAGTAAACCGATACTTGTATCCGATCAGGATCATTTCCTATTAGTTTGAAGCATTCAGATGCTCTCAAGGTCATGCTTAAGAATAATTATAAATGCTTTATGATTATCTCAGGGACAGAAGGACCCAAAGAGTTAGAAACAGAAAGGGTGAATAACCTCAAGAAAACTGTAGTGAGAATGTATTCCACCGAACTTTGCCAAAGGGAGACACGAGATCCTGTATGCTGCTTTTTCTGAATTTGGAAAGAAGCCAGGATTCTGATACTTTAATCATAGTTTCAAGTTCTGTGTCAATTTCAGAATAAACCAAAAAGGTCTGGCCAGTTCCACTGTGTCTCTACTCTCACCTCAGACACTAATGAGATATCATTGTGAAATGACAGATAGTAAAGAGCTTGAGGGGGACACAGCTGCCTGTGATTTTACAGATTTCTTTGGGTCTCTATCCACAGGCCTTGGTGGACAGATTGGATCAGTGAACTGCCAAAAATGATAGACAGCATCAAAGGAAAAAAAAAAGCACCAGGCACATCTATCAATCTCGGTGTAAACATTGTCACTTCCAAGGGCTGATGTCTGAAGAGAGGGGGGACAGAGACATGGTAATTCCTGCAGGAGGCTGAAAGAAAGAAGTAGAGGGGAAAAAAAAGAAGGAATTTACCTGAGTTGCCAAATCACAGCAGATGGTGAGATCTAAAGGGAGATAAACATTAGAGCCTGGAAGTAAGCAATTCATCCTGTCAGCCTTTAAGGGCTGCAGCACTGAAGGATCAATTGAAGAACTAGATAGAGTCTGGAAGGCAGCAGTGTTTGACAACAATCAAGCCTGCCCATCAGAAGGAAGATGGAGAGGGGACTCGCAGAGATGAGTGAGGTCCTGCAGCAATGGGAAGCCCTCCCCAAACTGATGGGAGTCAAAGAGCCGAGATTAAGCAGGTGTGAGTAATTGGAAGAAAATAGGCCATGCTAAAGGCAGGAACTAATTGGTAGACAAGTGAAACAATGCTTTCTTTGGGTAGAAAACAGAAGTGTCAGACTGCCTTGGGCCAAGAGAGCATCTTTAGATTGGTACCTCTGGATTCGAGCACTCCAGATATCATAAGTTATATAGCCTGAAGCCCTGGCAGGGTACCAGAGTTCAGCTGGCCGGTGATGTAGGATGGCTTTGACAGGCTCCCAGGATGGCTTTGGGAGGTTGCCTCTTGCCCTTAGATGCTTGTCCTACACATTTGCATTTGTTCCTTTTCCCATTTATTCTGCAAATGTCTATTTTGCTAAGTTTCTTATCATATGCCAGCCAATTACTTAGTTCTAGAAATGTCATGCTGAGCAGGACAGAATTTTCCCTTCTGGCGATCATATTACAATAGGGGAGATGCTAGTTTAGAGCTATGTGGGATTTTTCACTTTTCTTTTCGTTTAATGAAAAATAACCCTCATAACCATAGATATAGCTATGTATGATATGGCACAAGGATCACTGAAGAACTTGTACAAAGTGTAGCAGAAAGTCAGTCCATACTACTATAACTAATATTCATTTATTTCTCAGGTGCTGTGGATCTTATCCTGACAATAAACAGATTTCACGTTATTCCTTTATTTAAAGTCCTTTCTTCACTTAAAGTTTTATTAATCATAATTCATTGAGAAAACACAATTATTTGATAATATTTTCATTAACTCTTTTTGAAAATTTTATATATAGATACATACAACATATTTTGACCATATTCACTTTGAACTCTTTCCCATAACTTCTCTCAGGTCTACCCCTCTCCTCTTTATCCCTTTCTATCTTTTTTGTTTTTGTTTTTAATAACCCACCTAGTATAATTTGTGCTACCTATACATTCATGGATGTGGTGTTATACATAGGAACATGGAGGTCAACCTACCAAGAGAAGATAATTGACTTCTTGAAGTTAATTGACTCTCCCTCCCTGAGAAGTCATCAAGATGGTTTTTCAGCCAGGGAGGGGGACCCATAAGCCCCACCTACCTCCACACTGGAATGTTGATTGGCTTGATGTTGTGCGGGTGTTTAGCAACCACAGCTACTGTCAGCTCATGAGTGCAGTGGTCCTGACATGTGCAGAAGACCCTATTACATTCTGGTCCTCCATGAACTCTGCGTTTACAGCTTTTCAGCTCCTCTTCCTCATGGTCCCTGAATTTTAGGGGCAAAGGGGTTTGACACAGGTTTCCCAAGTATGGCTGAGCACTACGTAGGCATTTAGTCTTTATAATTTGGCTAGTTGTGATATTCTGAATTAATTGCCATATACTGTACAGCAAAGCTCTCAGATTAGGACAATCCTGCCGCCCAAGAACTCACTCAAAATGGATGCTTGATGGCATTTACAGTACCAGGAATGTGTTTCTTCTTGTGGAGCAGGAAAAGCATTGGCTACCTCGATAGCATCAGTACCACCATTGCATCCATGTTCCTCACTTGCCAAGTCAGCCATTATTGTATCTCATAGACTTCACAGCTAGGCAAAGCTATTGATCATGCTTTCCTTCTATAGCCTGCATAGCTCCTTCAGGAACTATGCAAGTTAACCAGCAGGGAGGAAGCTTCCTAGTCAGTGCCAATTTGATTTCTCAATGCCCTGTGGAGAGGAATGTGTGGTGTCTTTAGTAATAGAGTCTTGCCATAAAATTCTGGTGGGCATGCCATGCAAGCCCTGCATTTTTTAGGGGTCTTTGATACACCAGACCAACAACTCCAGAGGTGGTATTCCATGTCTTCATCGAATGTGTTATTTGGCACCCTATAGGTTCTCAGAGGGGGCATTATTTACTGTGTAGAGTAACTCTTTTATATGAGATGCATATATTAAATAAAGATTAGATAGATAGATAGATAGATAGTAGATAGATAGATAGATAGATGGATGGATAGATCATAGATGAAGCTGATAAAAAAGTACATTTCTGTATGGATATTTTAATCATCCTTACCATAGGACATTTCCCCCAACTTTCTCCTCTGCCCTCCCTTTAAATTCTTCTCCCTATTTACCTCCTTCTCCATCATCTCTCCTTCTCCTTCATATCACTGTGTTGAGATTATTCATTTTTTAAACCCAGAACATGAATCAATAAACTTTTCCTTAAAAATGTCACTATAAAGCAGGGTGTGATGACACACTTGAAGTAGAGGCAGGAAAATCACAAGTTCAAAGCCAACAACTTCAGCTTCACAGTGAGTTTATGGCTAGCCCTGGCTTAAAGGAAGTTTTTGACAGTAAATGGTTTTGTCATGGGGATCACATTGTGTCTTTCATATTTATCTGAGTCAGCCATCACAGTGCAGAAGTATCCATAGACATATAAAGAGAACTGTGGGTGGCTGTGTTACAATGAACATTGTCTATGAAAACAGGGGGCAAGTCAAGACTGGTTCATGGACGAACTCACTCAGCTCCTAACCTAGTATTATATATGAGGCTCAAGCTCTGGGGTATCATGTAAATACTGATTTGAAGGTCATAATATCTTACCATATTGATGAAAGCTCTACATTCCCCAGTTATTTGATGTATTACCTATCTTTAACATAGATGGTGTGCTTCTAAAATACTCAAATAAGGAGGAGGAACTGAAAAGAGTGGGAGAACCCACTTTGAATAGTATTATAGAGCCTTGATGTTTTCATTTATAAATGTCATTTAAGACATTGCTTCTATTTCTTCTTAAAAGATATAGACATATTTATACATATTTATTTGTGTGTGTGTGTGTAAATGTGAATGCCAGCTGCATGAATTAGCTCTTCATTTTCACCATGGGAGTCAAACTCAAGTAATCAAGGCTAGCAGCAAGTTATCTTACTAGCTGAGCAATTGTACCAGCCCAGACCCCCTGCTTATTAACCCATTGTACAGATAAACCAGAATTGACGTAAAAAGTCAATTCCCTACCCTCCAGACTTTCTTATTGTTCATCATGTTTGATCGCTCTGCCTTAAACAAATGTATTGTGGTTAGAGATGGAGCTCTGTGGTAAGGACTTTACCTAGCATACAAAAGGTCCTGGGTTCAAGGCCAACATATTCACTCAATCAATTAATAGCTTTGTTTTTAATGCTTTTCAACCTGGCAATCTCTTGCTTAAACTCACGAACCGAATGAAACAAATTTCTGTATAAAAACCTGTCTCTCTCACTTCCCAGAGAATCTTCACCACATAGTCATTTAGTTAACATATAATCCTCTGTATCTCTGAGAGTCTATTAGGGGAGATTAGTAGGTGAAAATAACAAGTGAAATCTAGTGTTTACGTTACCCTGGATGCTGTTTAAAACGCTCACCACGAACTACCCAAAGAATCAGGTTTCTGGCCATCATGGCTGAAACATGACTATGTTATTTTTTACTTTGATTCTCTAAATATTAAATACGATGAGTTGTCTTCTGCAGTAAAACAAAGGAACTCCACTTTACAGTATTCAGATAACCTACAGTGTGTATGGAGGAATACAAAAACTGCATGCACTCTCTCCTTTTACATACCAAGCTCCCCGGCCATGGTCACCTGACCTTAATCACTTTGGATCACCAAGGGCCAGGATAGTAATTTGCTCATGGCGGAATCTCAGTAAATATCTGCCTGGTGAGTTAATGACTCAGCTGTAGAGGCTAGATAATTAACTGAATGGGAAGCGAGCCGGACAACTTAATACCTTTTCAGAGTCCCGTTTCTCTATCTTCTAGGGGGTTGTTGTTTTAACTGCTTTGTTGATATAAAAGATTAGGGGTAAAGACAGAGTGACATTACAGGCTTGAGTGCTAATCCACTCAGGGCCTAGTCTACATAACCTTCAGCTTTTCAGAACTCCAATGCATATGAGAGTTTTGATTTAAAGCCTCGTCATAATAATATCTGCCGTATGAGACAGGGAGCATAATGGGAATTCTGTTAGCTTTTTAACAAGACTTCCACACTGCACTTTTATATGAACTATTCCCATATGAGTGAAATTTGTAGACCTGCTTTTCTGGCCACCCATCAAGGCCTACTGGCACCCTTCTTGGAGCTCTATTATCCAGGTGAACAAAGGCAGGGTTTCTCACCTAAGAAGTGGAGTTAAATTCAGCATCATATACCTCTATGAATTTCTGAGATGGTGAGAGGAATTGTCTCTTGATTTACTGGCAAGAGTAACAGTGGATCTCAGGGATGACAGTGAATTAAGAAGAGACAGGCATTCACATCATGTTTTATGGTTTCCTAAGAATGACAAGATAACCTAATAATAGCAGCTGTTATTCATAAAGATGGGTTCTGCTCAAGGAGTTATAAATATTTTCTATTGAATACCCATGACAATTCTACAATGTAGTAGTATTTTTGTACCCATTTTACAGGTAAATAAATGGAGACTTGGGGTAGGCCTATTGGTGTGCCCTTGCTCACATAGATGCTGGGAAGAACATTAGAGCTGAGTCCCCTGAAGCTTGGCCATCCTCTGATTCACTGGCACACTCTTGGAGCAAGAATAGATCACTTTTAAGAAATGACTCAAGTAGAGTGATTCTTTAGGATTTCCTGTTTGCTGAAAGACTCTGGACACAGTTTTACTTCATAAATCATTTAGATGGGAACCAGAAGCTTTAAGGTGTTATTTTCCAGCTGCAATCCCAATAGATTTCATTAGCAGAGCTGGTAGACATTTTGAGCTATCTGTGAGCCTACACGCCTTCCTTCTCAAAGGCCTACCTATGTGGGTAAGGGCCGTTTCATTGAGAAATCTCAGGAAATGGGAGATAAACAAAGAAAGCAGAGAATGGAACAGGCATACTGGTGGGATTTTTATTCATTTGCCTCAAAGTAAAGACAATTTCTGTAGTGTCTGGGTTACAACCCACCTCTGTCATTTTATAAGTCCAGCCCAAATGAATGTTGTTCCCCATGCCTGCAAGTGAGTTTTGAGTCAGTATGCTTCCCTGTGCCAGGATCTACCTTAGACACAGTGGAACTCACACAAACACAATAGGCCCACTGCCTCCTGAAGTTCTCCAGTATATATTTATGAGTAACATGTTGAAGAGATACATTCTATGGTCTCATGTATTAGTTGATTTTCTACTACTGTGATAAAACACCAGTAGCAAGGCTATCTTTAGAAGAAATGGTTTATGTGGGCTTATGGTTCCAGCAGGATAAGTGTCTGGCATATGGGGAACATAGCAAGAAGCAGCAAACTGGGACAGGATGCTAAGGGCTTTCAAGTTGAACCATGAACCACCAGCAGGAAGTGAGAGGGTGAATAGGGAGGGGTACATGGTTTTGAAACTACAAAGTCCTCACCCAAGTGACATGCTTTCTCCAGCAAAGCTGTATGTCTGAAATCTACTCTAACAGAGCAGTCAACTGAGGACCAAATATTTGAACATCTGAGCCTATGGGGAACGTTCTCACTGAAACGATCACAGCGCTTGAGATGCTGCATATCTTGTGCGTACAGGTGCTGAACATCGTCCCAGGGCATTTTCACAAAAGACAGCCTTGGAAGGTAATCACCATGAGTAGAGGGCTGATTTGCTGCCTGGCCAATATAACAGAGACCATGGCTTCTTCAGGAATAAAACCTCCTTACAAGAATATGTAGGCTTCCTCAGCTGGAAGGCTAACTGTTTCACTGTCTGCCTCAGCAACTTTGCATTAACTCAAGGGCCTTGAGAGGCAAACAGTACAGGATATGAACTAAAAGCTCATGCTGTTTGTTAGGTTGAGAGGAAGAAAGGCCTTTGTCTCTGCCCCTGGAGTCTCATGTGTTCTGCTAGGCAATTGTCTTAGCTTCTAGACAACATAAAAATCTCAGTCTTTACAGTTCTTGGCAAAGCCTAACACACAACCTGTCACACAAGGAAGTCTAAGACTATCTGAGTATAAAGCAGAATACAAATAAGAATCTTAGCTATTTACTTATTTGTTATTTTATTTTTATTTATTTATTTATTATTTATTTATTTATATTTTTGTTTTTTTGAGACAGGGTTTCTTTGTGTAGCCGTGACTGTCCTGGAACTCACCCTGTAGGCCAGGCTCGTCTTGTAGGGATCTCCCTCCCAAGTGCTGGGCTTAAATGTGTGCACTACCACCTGACTCAGTCTTGATTTATTTTTAAAACTGGTGGTGGATGTGGTATTCGAACCACAGAAATGTTCATTAAAACCTCGTATGCTATCCCTTAACACCACCTGCAGGTCCTCATAGGTTCTCTGCCTCCTACATCAGAACAAACCCTTTCCCACACACATGCTCTTTCACTGTAGCCTGTTGGGGCACTGAGTTTCATCAGCCAGTTTTCACAATCCCAACTACTTGCAAGATGAGATTTCACATATGGTAAGAGCCAGTCCTTTGGCTATTGATCGCTCATGTGGGTCTTTCCTTCCACATTCCTGACAATGAGCCTTTCTAGTCTTGCTTTCTTGCTCTTCAGATGTTAAGGTGGCTATTCCCAAATACTTTGTTTTAAGTAGAGGCCCTTGAACTTTTACATAGGGTTCGTTTTATCCTCTTATCATTTTGGTTCACTTTCTGACAGGGCTGGCTCTCATACACCTCGTAACCGATAATGTTGTCACCTGATGGTTAAGGACAAGTGTTCCCTGTTTGGATTCTATATTTAAACCCTCACCTCACTGGATAGAATTTCTTTCTAACAGTGCATATTCCCATGGTGTTTAGACAAGCTTTCTCAGCTGCTTCAGCGGGACAGTTAATTAGCACAGTCACCTCAGCTGTGCCCACACTGGTGGATGATACCCATATAAATCCAGAAATTTTCGAATGATGGGCTATATGAACTGAAGCCAAAAGAGCCCTGCTGTCTCTCCCTCCTGTGTTCAAAGTCTGTTTAATTGTAGCGCTTCTTCCAAACTACAGATAACACCAGTGACTAGAAACAAAGAAGGAAAAAAATAAAAGAACACAACACCGATATTATAGCAAGCCAGATAGGAGATAATCACTAGCCATTAAGCAAACTCCATTTCCAAAGAGATGATATAGAGTTGCATAGTTTTGAAAGCACAAAATAATGTTATTTTTACCTTGTATCCAGCTCCACATATGGCAATCCTGCTGAGCCCTCTGACCAGACAAAGTTGAGGGACTTGTTACAGCAAGTTTATTAGCTGCAGTGAGACTGTATTGCATTTAATGTGTGTCAGGAGGCTGCTGCATGCAAATCATGAACATGTGGGAGAGTTACAAAGGAAATTTCGGAGAATGGGAAGATGACTCCATATTCTCCTAGACAAATCCCGATAGTACTTCACCCTATTAAAATTTTCACGTGAAAAATATCTGCTAGTGTTCTTAATTTAAAAAGAATGCTTTAAAAACCAATTTTAAATGAAAGAACACACTGTTTATAATACTGGGGAACTCTTGCAAGATGAGACGGTTAAACACCAGCCTTGTTCAACTGAGCAGCAAGTACTGCTAGATCCACAATCTGATTGGTTGAATACTGTTTGACTTCTCTGTGTGTGATGGGAGACCAGCACCTTTCCTTAGAGGTATTAATCACAGCATGCATGCTTTGCACAGGGACACACTCATGCAGTAGGCTTGCCTTAATGTTGTATATTAATTGCACAGACTAATGAGTTGTATTATGACATACTCTTCACATGCCTGCAATGGAATTTTCATCCAATAAGTGCCTTTTTGACCATATTCACTCCAAATAGGGGCTCTCATTTTGGAAAATGATAGTTGACCATAACAGGCATATCTTTTTGGGGCTTTCCAAGATGAGGTATTTTGAGGAGCACAGCATAGTAGAGTAAACTGGAAAATAAGAGACACATTAAAAAAAAATCAAAGCAACAAATGATTAAGTGTGTGTGTGTCTCACCAGGAGACATAACAGCAGGTGAAAAACACGCCTAGTCATGGTTGGCTCTTTTCACTCTAACAAGTGAGCTGTGCATTGAGTCCATTGAGGAGCTCCCAGGGGATCAGGCCACCACCTAGGCAGTGTGCTTTGAAGTTGTGGTTGTGAGTCTTTGATCCATTGGGACTTTCTACATTGTTGTTGTCATTTTGTTGTTGTTGTTTCCTGTTCATTCTTTCTCGCATACATTAAAATAATAGACTTCTCATAACCTCTGGCACTTGATTATGACACTACTCTGTGTCAACCAGGAGAACCCACATCTGTATCTTTCCAACCCTATTCAACCTTGTATCTATTGTGACAGCTACCTTTTGGAAAGTTTTACACTGTCACAGATGCAAAAAGACATAGATCTCTACTTCTGAATGGAAGAAGACAAATATTAGTTACATCTAATTAAATAGTGGTCTGACACAAACCCACTATTTATTCTGTGATTGCCTACTCCCAGTTAAGGATTTATGATCATATGCATATGATTCTAGACAGATATTTCTTGATATAGCTGAAATAATCCTAAGATATTCTCCAGCCTGACTAGGCTTGAATATGTACTTCCAGGTAGTCTGGCATAAGGAAGTATAAACAGTCCATTCAACATCATCATTACAGATCCAGGAACTACCTATGTCTTGCAGGAAACACAGTTCATTTGTTGAGGATAATGTTACCTCCATTCTGTTCCATTTTTCTGTATGGCAAAAAAAAAAAAAAAAAAAAAAAAAAAAAGGAGGGGAGGAGGAGGAGAGGAGGAGAGGGAGGAGACGGCAGTGTTTTGAGCTTGAGAAAGCTCTAATGGTTTTTAAAGACATGTGTAAGAGGTATAGAAGGGAAGGGAGTGCCCTGGGAAATACAAGCATGTGGGATCAATTTGTATTTTCCAAGCTGAACGGAAACTTCATAGAAGCAGTGAGTCTCAAGAACTATAAAGATATTTTAATGGCCTTGCCAACTTTTACCTATCACAACTTTCCAGTCAATTGCAATTGTGTTCACTGAATATCCAAAACTTTGATAGTTTTCTCTTTCAAAAAATGACATTTTCATCTTGTTGGTAATTTAATGCCCAATCAACTACTTAAAGATGTAAACTACAAAGTGTGTATTAATAGTATGGTCTGGCTGGACATGGTAGTTCAGAAACTAGGGGAAGGGGGATTGTTAAAGTTCACGGTCTAGACATAACTACTTAATGGAAAACTCTGTCTCAAAGAGAAAAAGGAAAGAAAGAAAAAAGAAAGAGAGAGAGAGAGAGAAAGGGGAAGGGAAGGGAAAGGAAGGAAGGAAGGAAGGAAGGAAGGAAAGAAAGAAGAAAGAAGAAAGAAAGAAAGAAAGAAAGAAAGAAAGAAAGAAAGAAAGAAAGAAAGAAAGAAAGAAAGTTAGTTATATGTGAAAAAGCACAGGAGTCTTATCTTGCTTTAAAAATATTGTTTGGTAAGTATCAATTTAATAACTACACAGACTAGGTTCTATGCTTCGTGTCTTATCAAGCAAAGCTTCAACTAGAAGAAAACCTAGCTATCTGAGCACAACTTGCACAGGTTGTTTGTGTGCATAGTAGTTGTCAATCTTACGTCAAAGAAACGATTTGATTTCTTCAGCCCCTGTAAAACACAGCGCTCTATATCGGCGTGGTAGGAGGGTCAGTGCATCAAGGATTCAGACTCATATCTGCTGTCCTGTTTTGCCTTTTCTGTAACAATCATGATGCAGCATCGGCATATTGGTGACTCAGAGCTCAGGAGAAAATGGCTGTATTGACCATATGGATGAGAAAATTAGTACCACATGTGGCACCAGGGATTCTTTGCTGGAAGTGTCTGTTTGCCTGACAAAGGGCACTATGAAAACTCTGTTGCTGCCTCCTGGCAGTCACTGGTTGTGAATTGCCTCTGAGACATCTTGCCATCCAAACAAAGAGCTGGAGTCAATGACTTAATACTGGCAGGGGCATTCTTACCTGCTAGAAAATACTTCTTATTTGCAAGGTCTATTTAAAGACAGATGTCAGTAAATTTCTCATTGAGTTTTACTTTGCCACATAATTTAAGTGGAGGTGGCTTTGTATATTTTGGACTTATTGAAATTAAATTTAGGACATTGCCAGAAATTTTACATGAGAAAAAAATCAAAATGAGCAACCGAAATTACAATCTAAACTTTTTTGTTTTGTTTTGACACGGGGGAAATACAGTCAGTAGTGTACAGTTTGCAAGTTAGGCTCATCTGGGAAGAAATAATAATCTTTTAAACATCAGATTTCCTAGGGATCCATGTCTCCACGAGAGGTTAAAACATGACAGCATTAAATTGTGGACTCTGGGGGGAATATTTTGCTTAAGGAAGCACACAGTTTCATATAGTTTTCTATGAGAAATGTCTGCTCAACAAATGTTGACTGACCAAATCTCATGGCTCCAGAGTAATTACTTCCACTTTGGGACCAAGGGATACATTCCTTCCCCTGGACCTAAACTGTTCGACAATTGGACAGGTAATTTGGCATCAAAGCAGAGTGCAGAGCTGTCTAAAGGCTAGAAGGGAGGGAGGAGACTAATTGGTTTGTCACCCAACATCTAGTGCAGCTGACTCCAGGTCTGAATATCTCTCACCACGCAAGGTTTAGGCTCACATGCATTTGTTTGTGTGTTATTTTTTTTTTCAAGGATGCAAGGCTAATACTGTTTTTTAAAAATTGTTAATTTTGATGGGCATGGTGGCATAACTTCAGCCATTGTGAGACAGAAGGAGGGGGGTCTCTGTGAGTTCGAAGCCAGTTGGGGTTAGGTAGTGAGATCCTTTCTCAAACGAAACAAATTTCTGCTGATTGTGAAAGGATCTGAGAAATGGTTTTGAGGAGGCAGTAAAGTGAAGAAAGATTCAGTGCCCCCCCCCATCCCTTCGATAGCTCATCTGCTCTCTCTGGATGTTTCTTTTACATATTCATTTATTTGTTTGCCTATGTAGCAAAGTGCAAGCCAGAAGACAACTTTCAGGACTCAGTTCTTTCCTTCCACCAATGTGGGTTCTGGGAATTGAACTCTGGTCATCAGGCTTAGCACCAAGCCCCTTTACCCACTGAACCATGAAAACAACCCTTTCCTGCCCACAGTCTACAGTCCTTCAAATCCCCTCACACCCTGCTTTGTCCTGCCTCCAGCTCTTTTCCTTCCTACCTCTCCCACCTGGCCCAAGTCCTTCAGTTTTCAGTGTCAGCACTCTGCCTGGACCTCAGATTACAGAAAAGCTGTCGCCCTGGAAATGGCCTGAGGGAAGGCCAAGCTCGTTTCAAGTGCTTGAAAATTTAGAATTACAAATTAATCTACAGGAAACAACTGCTTGGACAATTTAAAACTGATGTGTGCAGCAGTTCGTGCTGCCCTCCTGCACTGGCCGCCATGCAGTGGGCTGGACCCATGTCCCATCTGAGTTTCTCCTTCCTGGAGTATTTCTTGTATCACCTGTGCTCACTTCTTTACAAGGGTTAAACAAGGTAATTGAAAATGGTTATAGCATTATACTGTTAACAGAGCCATATTCATTTTCAGCTTGATGAAATGATCAGTTATTTAACAGCCCTTTGGATTGTTTTGACTGCAAAATTTTTCATGCAAAAATGTTACTGTAGAACTCTTGTTATATGCCCTCTGCAGAGCTCTGTCTACTGGTGGGGATGGAATGGTCAGAAAACGACACACAGTGTGATGTATCACAAGCTTGCTTCACAAGACTTAGGGCTGCTTTTGGCTTTCAGGAATTACTGATGTCTTTAATCCTGCCCCCAATCCTTGAGGAAGTTTGGTTCTATAAAAGACCTCAAATCTAATATGTTATACCTTGAAAGAAATACCTTTTTGTGCATGTTAATGAACATGTTTTAGATAGTTTTGTTTATTCTTTTTTTATATATGACTTAACAAAAACCTTTGAGAAAGTATTATAAGATAGTGATTTTATGCTAAAAATAGTTCTATCTTGAAGTGTAAAACTAAATTATGTATGTGTGTGTGTGTGTGTGTGTGTGTGGCATTCCTCATTGAAGGGTAATGGCTGCTGTATGCTTAGCCAATTCTAAATTGGGTATGTATAAACCTTTATTACACAGACAATATTTTAAATGACTTACACGAATAGACTTAAAATGCATATTTTAATATTGGTGATGATTAGCCATTGTTGATCTCTTTCTAATTCTTAACTAATCAATTTTTAATTCAGGATGTGGTGACTTTTATGAGATAAATCATATATTTGAAGGTTGGGTCCCAGTTGATGCAACTATTTGGAAAGGAATAGGAGTCATGGCTTTGTTGGAGGAGATGTATCATTGAGAGCAGGCTTTGGAGTCTTAAAAGCCCAACCAATCCCACAATCCTAGTTAGGTCTCTTCCCCCCCCCTCTGTCTCTCTCTGTCTCCTCCCTCCCTCCCTCCCTCTGCCTTGTGGTTGTTGTTTCAGAGGTAAATTCCCCACATGCCAGTGTTATGATGGTCTGCCTGCTGCTATACTTTCTACCATGCTGGATATCAATTCTGACCCTCTGGAATCAGAGCCTCCCCCCACCCCACCCCAGTTAAATGCTTCCTTTTTAAGTTGCCTTGGTCACAGTGGTTTTGTCCCAGCAAAAGAAAAGTAACTAAGACACAATACATAGTGAAAACCTCTGCCACGAACTAGAAAGCACTGAACTAAATATAATCAGTGAGTAGAGCTTTAGCCTTGAGGAGTAGGATTTATTTAACATTGATTCAATCAAAATGAATGCAGGGAAAGTGACTAACCTCATTCATCCAACTCTTTCTTCTCTATTTTTAATACTTGTAGGATGAAAACTGTGAATAGGTTGGATGAGCACATGATGCATTCACGTTCTTCACCACTACCAGAAGGTTTTTAATGCCTCAGCAGCACATTCCAACACATAGTTGTATTGACTGTGTGTCCCCAGCACCTGTAAGCCCCCCAAAACTCTTCATGGTAGCCTAGACAAGTACACTGTCACCCCCGTCCCTGTTCTTGCAATAATTAAGATGTTCTTCCTCCTCCCCATGCACTGACTCATACTGGTTCCTTTGATCCCAGGGTAATGAAAGAAGTCTCCCTTCAGCCTCCTCCTTATCAGTGCTTCTGCATCATTCAGACTGCTAGATTCTTTTTAACGGCTTTAGCTGTGTGCGTCCCTGCCCCCTGAATACTCCATTCAGTGCATGCTCCAAAGCAAGACTATCTAAAAAATAAGAAAACAGGTTATCTGTCTTAGTTCTGTCTTAAAAGTTCTGTCTAACTTTTTTATTGCTGTGAAGAGACACCATGACTAAGGCAACTAACATTTAATTTGGGGCTTGCTTATAGTTTTGGAAGGTGAGTCTATGATTATCATGGACAAAGCATGGCTATAGGCAGGCAGGTAGGCAGGCATGATGCTAGAGTGTTAGCTGAGAGCTTACATTTGATCTGCAAATTGGAGGTGGGGGGTGGAGGGGCAGAGGCAGAGGCAGGCAGAGGCAGAGGCGAGCAGAGGCAGAGGCAGAGGCAGAGGCGAGGCAGAGGCAGAGGCAGAGGCAGAGGCAGAGGCAGAGGCAGAGGCAGAGGCAGAGGCAGAGGCAGAGGCAGACAAAGGCTGGACCTGGACCTGGTATGGGGATTTGAAACCTCAAAGCTTATCCTCAGTGACAAACCTCATTCAACAAGGCAACATCTCCTAATCTTCCCAAACAGTTCCAAAAACTAGGGACCAAGCATTCAATTATACAGCCTATGGGAGACATTTTCCTTCAAACCTATTGTGCCCTATTTAATTAGATATACATTCCAAACCTTTGGTTTCTTAAATTTCTTCTGTGTGCCAGAATCACCAGAGTTTCCTGTGTCCTTATCTATTTCTTCCTTTTCTTTTCCATTGACCACACCTGCTCCTTCCACAGATTCATGGTCACATCATCGTCACCAACCTGCTGGGAATCCCATTCTAACTTTCTTGTAGCTGAAGCTGCTCTCATCTAGCTGAAGATAAGACAACAGAATTTAGCCTAAGTTTATTGCCACCAAACAGTCTTTAGTTTTCATTTAGCTCTGTGGCTCTAACCTCACTGATGTCTACAGATGGGACATGGAGTGTACATAGGTCTGATAGGAGATTAATAGCTCTGATCTTATTTTCTGTTGGAAATGGTACCTTATGGGGATCTTAGTTAAATAACTACCTTAATGACCAACCCTTACCAAAGAGTAGCAGAGTTTTAGTTGGAAGTCCAAAGCTATATTTCTAAACAGCAGCTATATAGTTGCAGAATTGCCCAACTTATCCTCAGCCATGTGTATATCTCACTCAATACTCTTGCTTTTTCTATATTGTTAGCTGTCTACTGACAAATGTGCTACCGTGCCTTTCTTCCCACAGACACTAACCTATATGTGTAGTAGTCCCTTCTATCTGGAGAGAACATAAACCATAACATGACTTTTAAACAGTATTTTTTATTTATAAAATTGACCTTTTGCTTGAGCGGACACTTTTCCTTTTTATATTTGATGCATACACCCGGGAACACAATCAGAAAATTCCTATTGATTGTTCTGAAGCAATTTAGTTCTGGTCATGGTTGTACTGGATTTGCAATTATACTTGAGGAGAGGTGTTATTGACTGGGCCTGGTAATTACCACACTGACATCAGATTCAGCCAGAGGTGAAGCTAACCTCTGTCTGCATGTTGGTGTTCCTGTTGTAAGTGCTTTGCACTGATTCTTTAAATCTGGGGATGAAGAGTATGTACTGCTCCATTGCAGGCACAGTGATGTATTTCTGCATGCCGTTAATTTACTTTTGCATATAAGGAACTTTAAATACTTACTAGCTTAGGATAGTTATATAGTGAAGAAATTAATTGTTGATCCCAAAAGCAATCAATCAAACAAAACAAAACTCATAACCACTGGGGAAAATAGCTTATATTTTCTACAAAGCAATGGCTTCTGGAAAAGGCTTATAAATTCTTGAATTATTCTTTCATCAAATATGGTCTACTCAATAGCGAATAAGCTTTCAATATAAATTTGAATTTCTTATATAAAATATTCACATCTCGTCTCATAGCAATGTCAGTATGTTTATTCTTTGGAAGCACAGCTGTTTCTGTATACCATAATTGGTAGGTTTTTAGCGAATTTCCTGGAACATATATACAAACAAAGGTTATGTGAAGCAAACATTCTGTTTTACTTAATGCCATGTCAGAACAGACAGAAACATATCCCAGTGTAACAACCTACTGACACATTTACAGATAAGCTTGGTTTAGCTATAGCCTAAAAAGCATCTACCCTGAAAGAAGGCAGCAGCAAAAAAACATAAACTTGAATGTAAGTAACAAAAATATACAGGTAAAATTCTCAGTCACACATAGTTATTTTTGTATGATTCATAATACACCTACTTTAATTTGCTAAATGAAATTAAGACACTCGGAAAACTTTATAACTTGAGATACTTTAAATTCAGCTCTTTATATTTAGAACATGGATGATTCTCTACTCTCTGTTAGTGTAAGAAACTACCAAGTTTTGTTTGAAGAGGCAAGTGCCTAAAGCTTGAAAAAACTTGCATGATTTTTAAATTATGTGTAGGTATGTGTGTGTCATTTGAGTATGTGCACATGAATGCTGGCACATGAGGACAGAGACCCTGAATCATCCCATGGCGCTGAAATTATAGATGGTTGTAAGCTCCTTGATATGGGGGTGCTGAGAACCAAATCTGGGACTGCTGGAAAAGTAGCAAATGCTCTTAAGCACTGAGTGGTCTATCTAGCCCCAAGTCCCTATTATTTGTAAGTGTGACAAGAAAGAATCACGAGTTACTTCTCTTCATCTCATTTACCTTGCAAACATCAGCCTGCTCACGCTGTTAACCTCTGGTTTGTGTCTACTTAACTCATGTATCTTGAAACAGAAGATGACTTATTTCGCACAGATTCAAGTTAGTCTATGAAAGACAGTTTTTCTTTTTCATTGTCTCACAAACTTGATAATTCTAGGACCCCTATACTCTTAAAGAGACATCTTTCTGAATAGAACTCCCATCATTGTAGACTTGGTGTATACTCATGGCGGCGGGTCACAGGATTAAGGAATTGTGGTCATGTGACATTTCCAATTGAATCTATGTAGCCACAAAACCCACTGATATAATAACAGAATAGTGGTACAAGGGATAGTCTGAACATCCTGAATTCTTCAAACTTGAAGGTCAGATCATGAAATCTGCACTGGTTGCCTCCTGACAGAGTGTATTTTAGGAGATTGGCTTTGACAAATTTGAGGGCCAATTAGTCAGAGGCAAAGCTAGTTACTATGACTTCAATGTGGTCCAATTAATACAGGGAAGGGAAATACACCGTCATGCGGTAGTAAGAATCTAAATCAATCTCTCTATGGTCAGCTCAGCAAGCATGCCCTGGTCTCCCATGGTGCTTTATAAAAGAGTACAGATGTTCCCAAACCACCCCACTATCGCCATGTTAATCAGCAGAGACATCAAAGGCATCAGCACGATGTCCTGAAGGGAAGAGGTAGGACGGCCTATGTCGGTGATGCTGTACTGTGAAAGTGTTGGGAAGGAAGCCTGACCCCACCGACGGCAGGAAGACCCAGGCTGAAAACCTTGGAAGGACAAAGTTCTATATAAACTAGTCTGGAAACGTCGGCAAAAGCAAAGACTGGGCTTATGCAGGGAGGATATAGCATTCACTTTCACATTTTGCTTTTGTAGATAAGATGTTGATCATCTCAGGAAAGGCAACGAAGTACATCTTCCTTAAGCTAAGATCTTTGCACAGATTTACTTCCATTTTTCCGAGGGCCACACAGGATTGTTGGAAACGGAATGTGTTATCTTTTAAAGTATCTAAACCCCCATTATTTGGGGAGTCACTGTATTCTGTAACAGTATTTTTAAACAAGTATGTGTATGAGTGTTTTGCCTGTATTTATATCTGTGTACCATTTGTATCCTTGATGCCTATGGAGGTCAGAAGAAGGTATTGAATCCCCTGAAACTGGCATTACAGACAGTTGTGAACCACTATGTAGTTGCAGTGAGCAAAGCCCTGGACCTCTGCAGGAGCAGCAAGTGCTCTTAAGCGCTGAGCCTTCTCTGCAGCCCCATTATTATTATTATCTGTTTACCCTTTCTATACTAAACAGTAGCAAGCACAGGGAGATCTATCCAGCAAAGCCAGTGAGATCGAAGTATTGATCAGTCACATTTACTCATGATGTCGTCTTTGGCTGGAGAGTGTTTCAACTCCTCTTTGTCTGCAGACAAAATGGTTCAGTTTAGCTTGTTAGCCAGAATTAGAAGCAAAAACAAAGTTTGAATGGAATGAGAAAAAAAAAATCATCCAAGTGAACTAAAAAAGAAACAGTTCTGAAGTCAGAACAATAAACTTTGGGCAGTTTTAAACAGAAAATAAAATTGACATGGAACAGTGATAAAAGATCGAATGTATAATCCATTTCTCCTCTCAGCTGAATCTTGGTGTCTTAACTTGGAGTTTACACCAGAACTGATGTATACAGTCATGATAGCATGTTTGATGGTTTTTGTTGTTGTTGCTGCTGCTGTTGTTGTTTCAATGATATTTAGCAAATAACACTGTCTTGGGATGGCTCTGAGCCTTGTGACATTTCCCTGTTAATTGTAAACATTAAACATGAAGGTAAAGTCCAAGAACAAAGAGAGATCTGAATGAAGAGACAGAAACAACAATGGAAGCCAGGTTCCAGGGAAGGATTGCAGTTCTAGAGAAAAGCAAACCAGGATGTTCTGTTTCCCTCTCTTTCCCTCATGTTTATATTTCAAAAGATGCCATTCTGTATATTTTAAACACACTGTCTGAAACTATCAGGCATTTAATGCAATCTTGCCAGAGTTTTAGGTCAGGAATAACCTTTGCATGTACAAACTCAAGTTAGAATGCTTAATACCATGTAAAGTGAGATTGAACCAGACAAGCCTTTTCTCTATACATTAGGTACCTAGAAATTTTTGGAGAACTTTGGGGAGGGACTCCTGAATTTCCCCTCCAACCTCTCTGCTCTCTTCTGTTATGGGCACCGAGTGGGCAAGCTGCTCCTTAGCAACAGGGCAGCCATATTCTTCTGTCATACTCAGGCAACCCAGAACACAAATCACAACCATCTCCCTGCCGCTGTGGCTGATGGCCATATTTAGTTACTGAGATCAGGGAGAGGTGGACTGACGAATACTGAACCGAACTATTGCTCATGCCATTAAAAACTCAACTAGGCAGAAAGCTAGGCATGGAGCCGTTGACAAAGATAAAGCAGAGAGCTCTGTGGCTTATCCTTAATTAGGTGTTGGCACTGGCTCTTGTCAAACAAGGGGAAAAGTGTGTCCTGCCACACACTGACGCACACAGACAGCCCCAGTCACAGTGGGAGAGAACACAAAATGCATTCAAGCTGGCATTGAAAGGGATTTAGATAAGTACTTGAGGTAACAAAAATCGAAAAGGGAGGATGATAGCAATGGTGGCTTTAGATGAATTGTAACGGAGTGCACCTTTATTATAGCTTATCAGTCTCCAGACAGCTACAAACCAACCTTTCTAGTGAATTTCTTGTATGCTTTCCCAGATTAAAGGTCAAATTAACTCAAATTTATATGTTCTTTCTTGCTGTCTTAGTCTTCCTTGTTACACGTGAGCACAGCATCTCTTAAGGGATCTCAGGCATGAAGCTTCTACGCCGTGGGTGAAGCAGATGCCTCTCCCCCCTGAAAAGATTTTGTGTCCTTAAAATAATTATCTTGTAGGATGAGGTTACAAATACCACAATATTAAAAGGTCACTCCAATGCTGCCGGCAGGACTACATACATGGCTATTTGCCCACTGTAATCGCTCTTGCCCGCCATCATGATTGTATTTTTGCGGCCATTTGACATTCTCAAATAGATAATAGTCTGGCCTATTAGAGCACCGCCTATATGTGTTCTTGACATACACAAAAGCTGTGTGTTTTCGTAATGTGTATAAGCACTTCAGACGGTAAGCTGTGCACATTGCGTCGAGCAGATGGTAACTCTTATCACAGATAAAAGCATATATATATGTTTCTGTAACTACACTCTCAGAGGGAACGGATAAGAGAAGAGTTCCCTCCACATCACAGCTTACATTACCCATCTACTTAGGCAGCAAACAGCATATGTTTTACTTCTTTGGGAAGGCGGTACTGGAGGGGGGAAATATGATTAAAACAAACTTAAAACTAACCTGATGAATGGGTACAAAGCACTGTGTGAACTGAAAGGTTTGTTAGGGAGGCTGGGGTGCTCTTCATTTTGCATTTCTTCTCCAAGGCTGTCAGAGAAAAATATAAGAGTTCTTGTAAATCAGCTTCTGTATTTTTTTTTTATGTTTTTAAAATATATGTGAATCCCAAAATTTGAATGTCTTATGCAATAATTTGGATATTTTAATACAAAAATATCTTGAAGTGTTTATTGGAATGATTAGAATTATCCATATATATCACTTTATATATATGTGCATATATTTGTGTGTGTGTGTGTGTGTGTGTGTGTGTGTGTATATATATATATATATGTTACATAATTACATACTTGTATACATATATATGTCACTATATCCCTTGACTAAACAGTTTTCATCTGGTGCTATTAAAGCCTTTAACCAATGCTTCCAAGTGTGAGTGAAAGGAAACCCTATTCCCAGGCATATCCTGAAGAAACACGGTTCCCGGCTTCTCTTTGTGAATACACAGCCATCTTGGATGAGGCTCATCTCTCAGGAACATAGACTCACTATGAGAGCTGTTATGGAGAACTTGGAGCCCGACTGTCTTAACACGTGTTTTAGATTCTGGTGTAGGACTATCTGGGTAATGGTTTTACATTAGCTATACAAAAGTAGCTTTTAATTTCATTTATGAATTTAGATTATTACTTTGGACTGAGATCTATTGATGCTCATAAATGGAGAGACAACTTTAAGCACCCCACACATACACATTTGTATTCTGGTGATTCAGTATTCAATTGGAAGGTTAAATGGAGTTCAGATAATTTTTCTTTTCTCTCTCTCTCTCTCTCTCTCTCTCTCTCTCTCTCTCTCTCTCTCTCAGCTTTGGCTTTTGTCTTTCAGCAAAATAGAATAAAGATGTCTCTATTTTACACCCAAAGATTCCATTACTTTTCAAATGCTGGATAAACATCTACAGATGAATGATTTTAACAAATGTATTTTGATTCTACACAAACTTTTGTGATACTTTTCCTTTCTCTCTTCAAGAGCAGAGACTAGACAGAAGCCTGTATTTTAAGCAGGGCTCCTGTGCCCCGAGCTCAGGCGCTGCTGGCCGGCAGCCAGCCAATCTCTGCAGCCCAATGAAACTCCGATTCCATCTGCTGCGGCAGCACAATATATTGCACTTCAGGTCAAAAGCAGGGAGCTGGCAGTGTTAACATTACACTAATCTGTACAGACATTTTCACTGGACGAGATAGGCTAATGTTACATGGGTTTTCAAAGCTTCAAGGCTAAGGAGCATCAGTAATTGTCTCGGGAAGATAGAAGAGGCGGTGGATTCTAGCACAGGATATTCCAAGATAGCCAAGATGGATGAAACTGAAGAATGAGAAAAGAAATATCCTTTAAAAGAGACATGTAATTCACTAGCCTGTTAAGCATGTATTTCAAACACAGCACTGGATCACATATTTAGTAATTACAAGCATTTTTTTCCTGGTTATTTTAATTTCTCTCTCTCTCTCTCTGTATTTCTCTATATCTCTCTGTGTCTCTCTTCTCTTTCTTTCTTTCTTTTTTACTGTACTCTGGTCTTAAACATATACACTTGAATAAACGCTACACATAAAGACAGAGAGGCAGACAAAGAGAGAAACAAAGAGAACACTTCAAAGATTACTATACAATCAATAAAACTATAATTAGCATGAAAAATAGCTTAGATGAAAATACAGAGATAGCTTGCTATAATGTCAATGTGTGAAAAGCAGAATTCCTAACCCCTTGGGAGACTGTGTTGAACAAAACTGAACATGTGGCCGGCCTACACCTTGTGCTCCCTCTCCACCCGTACTGGCTGCTTTGCCGTTTATAGACAGCTCTCAGAGTCTTCGAGAAGCACTGCTATATCATCAATTGTATTTCAGACATAATCAACCAAAGAGTTTACTGGAGCTCTTCTAAAAAAAATACACCAAAGGAACCACTCTGGAAGGAGATTAATGTCCACAATGGAAACTTAAGCCAATGAATTGTCTTTTTCATTTTCAGAGTTTCATTTGGGACGGGGAGAAAAGGGTAATTTAAGATTCATGCCTTCAGGCACATCAGAAACCATTAACGACTACATTTCAGGACATTGTAATATATAAAAATTCAATTTAGACTGTTTGACTTTCTTTTTGCAGGAGAGAGAAAAATGTTTGTCTGGGAGAGAACTCCTGGAAAAGCCTATACAATTATGAAGTATGCAGCTGTGATTTTCCTGGGATTTGAAGGTACACATAGCTGAAATTTAAAAAAAAAAAAAGCTACAGTGGATTTCCTTTAGACAGACATAGAGACTGTCTCTAGAATTTAAGAAGCAGTGAAATTTGCCTATTTTCAATTTTTCTTGCTTTATAAAGTAAATCAGAACCAAGGGTTGCACACTGTAAAGTTTTCACTTCTTTTTCCTTTTTAAACTCAACTGTAAAAGCTGTTTAGAAATCTCTATAACCATCAAAATATTCAATCTCAGAAAATAAGAGAAAATTTGGCAAGCTTTTTCATTGTTCTGGCGTAACACGGCCCCTCTATATTCCCTGTCATAAAATCTAGGTCATAAAAGGTACTAAAATTGCATAGACTAGAAGACTTCTCTATAGCCTTCAACCTAAATGAAAATTCACAGAGTACAGATTAATGAATATGCATGAGTCTTCCTGCATTGACATACATATGATTTCTCATCTACAAAGAACGTTTGGAAGACTTGTTATCTGACCAGAAAAGCCTGTAGTAAGTTGAGATAAAGGAGACTGACTCCAATCCCTTCAGCCTCTGCAATTGCTTTATATTCTAATCACTGTGCTAAGCATCTGTCCCCGGCAGGCAGCCTGTTCAATCTAGCAGATAACGAATGCAGTGGATGGATGGATGGTGGCTGGGCTGGCCTTTCCCCACGTGCACGTGAGGAACCACTGTTCCATTTCTCTGATTACATGGGCAGCGGGGAAGCACTCTCAGAGCTGTAATTGCCTCCGTTATGAAACATCTTCACCTGTTAGCCAAAGCTAAGTTGAATCACAGCAGAAATTATTAACAGTGGCTGTTTTCAAGCCAGCTTAATTTGAGCTGATGCTGCTGTTCACTTAACACAGATGAATAGGTGTGCAGGATGAGAGTCTAAGTGGAGATGACACACCAATGAATATTTGCTCACAGTCCTGCTGTGGGGATCTGGCTTCCACAACAACAGACAATTGTCAAAAGCTGAAGGCTGGGGGATGTTGGAGCTTTGGACAGGACCTACTCTGTAAGAATTTTCTCTGTGCTCATGAGTACTTCCTGGCTAATGGCGGCTTTTGACAGCTGAATCATTTTTTCAATTAGTTTTCACAAATTATGGCAAAGACAAAATAATCTGTGTGTGTGTCTGTGTGTGTGTGTGTGCATGCACAATTGTGTAAGGAATGCTGCTTTGCTTCCAATATGGCCAGAAACCATCCCATCCCCGCCTTTTTTTTTTTTTTTCCAGAGAGCAGAACAAGCATTAAAATTTAATGGTCTGCTTTCATTTTCTCTGCAGTATGCTTCAAGATGATTATAAATTACGGCATTCTGCTTACTTTTGATGGAATAAGTCATGTATCAGCATTTGATTTAGAAGCTACGTGTGCTTGACATATGAAGCACATCTTGCAGATGTGATTTATCACACAGCTCTTTTGTGTTTGTTTCAGAAGAAAACGACAGCACAGGGGGGTTGGCACTGTGACAGTGACAGCCATCCCAGGGGTGGGGCTGTGGCTATAGCTTTATAATATTGACTTCCCAGTGCCTCAATCACCTGGACATACTGCTGTTTTATTAATACTATTAATATTAAATACTCCTGGAATCCTTTTGTTTGTTCTTCATGTTCATTGTTGTCCCCAAACATCTGGATCATTTGTGTTTTGAAGTTCATGGGGAAAAGATGAGCAAGACATTACTTGAGAGGGGAATCATTTCACCAAGATGGATGGGGGTATCACAGGACAACACACCCTCCTATCACCAGCTTAGGAAGTAACTGTCTGCTGCAATGCAGTTGACCCAAGAGAAAGGTTGAGAGAAGATAGGGAGCTTGTGGTTTGAGACCAGAGGGACAGCATCTCATAAGCTTCTGCCTGAGTCTTTTTCTGATACCTTGTTTGCCTCTGAGTTTATATGTACTGGGGAAGTACAGCATGGTCAATCCATTCATCTCACCATTTCTTTGCCAATTAGCTCTAATGGCACTGACCGAACACTTGTATATGAAATATACTGGTTATCAAATAGTGTGGTCAAGCAATCTGTTGGGCTGTGTTTGACTTATCATGTCTGACCAATAACTCAAAGGGAACAGTGGAGACCCCACATACTAATTCAAACTCATAATTCCAGTGCAGGTTTAATTTGATCACACATTCCCCTTCTTTGCCCATTACTACACTACTGTAAAGCCAAATGTAATCCACCATTTCCTGTGCAACTTTACCTATGTCTTTAGCAATTTACCAGTTGAGTAGGGGTCTCATTGGATTGACAACTTCGTCAGAGATTTGTAACATAGTTTTCAAGATATATGCAGTTTCTTTTTCCCCATAGCTTAACCTTCAAAGTCAAACCCTTATTCACCCCCTTGTTTCTAGTGTTATAGCCCAACACATATTTTTGGGGTGAAATAATGCTAAATGAATAAATGTATAAATGAATTGTCATTTAATGTTACAAGAAGTGAGAGTACAAATGACTGTAAAACTTTCTCTATGTTTGGAGTTATTATATGGAAAAATAAAAATCCCACTTTTAGTTGGGTACATATTTTCCTGGAAAAAAAAAAAGACTGTTTCTCAGCCAACTTGCAGGTAGGCATGGTCCGTTTCTAGATACGCTCAATGCAATGTAGTAAAGCATTACTAGACTCGATGCCATTTTAAGATGGTATGGTAATTCTGGCAGTGTTCTTATCATGGCTGAAGAGAGACTGCACTGGTGGAATGCCAGCTATCATTTTGTATGTCAACATGTTCTTGGGTACAAAAACCTTGACTAATAGAGACACAAGATAGAAACAATCAACTACAACAGCCTTAGCTGGATAATTTTCTCTGCTTCCTTGAATTCTTGAATGCGAAAAGAAAAAAATTCCAAGGGTAAATGGAAGTCCTTAGCACAGTTTAACAGTGGGATGGATTGATGCATACTTGCTGCACAATGAAAATAATGTATCCTTTGTTCAAAAGCTAGGATGCATTCTAAGCTAGCCACAGCATAGAGTAAAAGCAAACATCAATGGTCCCTAGCAGATGGAGCTGGTCTTGCTCACAGGGCTTGATATACAAGTCCTATGAGACCTTGTTTGAGCTCCCTTTGAGCTCAGCCCCCCATTACTTACCAAATGTGGGCCATTGTGGCCTTCTGCATGTCCTGGACATGTGCTTTGGGGTCTTCCATCAGGAATCCTGTGACAAGTGACTGCAGTGTTCCTACTTCCTGAGCTGACTTCTCTGTATTGCTGAAGCCCCAAAAGTCTTCCTAACTTTTAAAAGTCCTCCTCATTCTTTTCTAGTTCCTTCTGTAGCACATTTACTTGGGCCACTTTTATTGCCTGTCTTTTCATTTGTAACATTTCCGTCATCTGACCAGAACATACATTTCTAGGGAACTGCAGCTCTCTCTTTGTGCTGCCCACTATCTGTGAATCACAAAGAGCTTGCTCTGTTTGGAGCCTTGCAAGCACTCACGGAGGGCTGGGATATAGCACAAGAAGACAAGTCCAAGTGTGTAGATGCTTGACCAGGAACCACGGGAGCACACTGATTAGATTTCTTGGCTCCTTAAAAGTATTTGCTGCTTAATTTTTACTTTTTTAAAAATTATAATGTATTCACTTTTTGTGTTTAGCTATATGGCCATGACCATGCAAAGATAAAGCTTTTATGTGTGAACACATGTGAGAAAAAATAATTCCTCCTTGTCAGACATGTTTGTATTGTAATTTACACATTTACACACACACACACTACAAAGTGTTGACTCTTCTTGCTGCCCAACAGTTTATTTCTGTTAACATGATTATGTTTGATGTTGAGTATTTTCTCTTAATTAGCATAATTTGATCTTTAGGTAACTCCATAACTCATCACAGGAAGTGATGAGTTTGAGAAACATCTATGTACCCTTTAGTAGACAACATTATCAGAGAGGATTCCTCAAGGATCCTTTCAGTCCTTTGCCAATTTTCAGCTAATCTGAATCTACTCTCTGTAGTAAAGATCCATTTTTAGAGCAAATCCAATTCCTCTCTATAAATTCTGGCCTTTCTTCTCCTGCCCAAGCTACTATCAAAGAAAGGTGGTACTCCAACAATGGCGGCGATAAGCAGTAAATTCAAAGTTGTCTTCTTACCACAGTGCATTTTTATTATTTGTAGAGCTGCTATTTAACAAGCCTGGAGTAGTTCTTTAAAGGAACAAACCCAATGAATCTATAAATTTTATTATTTAGAATATTTGGTAACAAGAAGGAAATAAAAGTTTTCAGGTCCCCCTAAAAGTGATTTCCTTACAGGCATATTCATGCCAAAAGTTTCCAAAGGTAGAGACATATAAAGATTCAGAGAACATAAGAATCAGAAGATGTGCAGTTGTCGTATGTGGGCACCATCAAATATGATGGGCTCTAGTCATCCATTCCAACTGAACATGTGTGTGGAACAAGTCCACACCGAAGTGGGCTGTCAGATATACCAAGATTCAACAGTGACGTGGAGAAAACATGAGACACCTCGTTAATAACTTCTCCTTATGAATCAGCTTTCATCAGAATGTCTTCTGCAGTTAACTTTGGGAGAGACATTTTATGCAACAGATGAAGCCAAGAATTCATTAACAAGAATTTGTGGAGAGGTTTTATATTCTGGAGAGCATAATTCATATGTGTTAAGAGGCAGCTTTAATCTATAGTTTCTCTCTCCAGGCTTTTCTGTTTGGGAATCATGACTGGCCAATGTCCACACTTAGGACTGAAGAGGAACACATGTACTGTCCTCTGTCTCTATTTGTATAGACATCCTCCATTCCTGCTGTGCCTGGATTCTGGGTATAATGGACCATTTCTTCTTAAAAGTCACTAGCCAAAGGCAACACATGGATGAGATGGTCTCAGGGCCAGTGTGTAAAGCTAAAATTAGGCACAAAGCAAGGATTGGACAAAGGTTCCTGACCCAGAGTGAAAGAAGAGGCAGACCTGTTAGAATAAGAAGTAAAAGAATGCCCTTCAAAACCAGGACTTCATTCTTTGCAACATAGGACAAAGCATTCTATCTCATTCTGTTCCCTTCTCTGTGCATAGGACCTTAGAGTAACAGTTGACCTTTTGTTCAAGAGCTTAAAACAGTTGTTTTCATTGCAATGTGTGAGCTGTGCCATCCTTCAAAAGCTCTTTCCTGAAGGTGCTCACAAGTTTGACAAACAACAAAAGATTCTTGTGTGATATATGTAAATACCAATGTTACAAATCAGAGAGAGAGAGAGAGAGAGAGAGAGAGAGAGAGAGAGAGAGAGACAGATATGCATTCTCTATATACAATGTGAGAGAAAATATTTTGGATAGCTTGGTACAGTGGCTTTTAACTCCTCTCCTCAGCTGTTCTGGTAGTTAGCAACTCCTCACAAACCCTCCCTACTCCTACTTTACTGAAAAGATGAAGAGAACAATGTTTTAGTGTCTATAGAAGTCAGAGTTCTTTAGAGTAACAGCGCTTATAGAATAAGTAATCCCTCTCCAATATATACAAACACACATACATACATTTTGGGTTAATTAGAATGTCACACAGGTTTTGTTCCAGCTAATCCATCAATGGTTGTCTATGAACAGAAGGTCCAAGGACCTCAGTTGCTCAGTCTATGAGGCTGAGTGTTTCACTGGTCTTCAGTATGTGCTAGAATCCCAAAGAAGTAGTCTCTAATGCCAGTGAAGGAATGGCCTTGATAGGGAGGGCAAGAGCAGGAAGAGAAAGAGACAGAGCTTCCTTTTAAAATGCCCTTTGTATACACTGCCAGCAGACTATGGTGCGGTCGAGACAAAGGAGGATCTTCTCATCTCAGAATACCTAGATTAAAGTTTTATCTTCCAATCTCAAAGATATGGACTAGAAATGGGTCTTTCCACTTTTAATGATTTAATTAAGAAAACAAATCCATTACAGGTATGAGCTTTCATTTGGGTTTTGGTTAATTCCAGATCTAGTCAAGGTGACAACCAAGAATCACCATCATAGTGTCTCATAAGAAAATCAGTTCTCCACTAATTTCCAAGGAGGAATAAAAGCAGAAATTGGTCAGAAAATTGTGTACTCTTTGAAGTCTGTAGGTAGCATCAATATTAGGCATATGGACCTGCAAGGAAACTGAAATACAGCTAAAACCTGAAATAAAGACACCTAAATACCATGACTTGTTTCTCTACAGTTGGCTTCTGTCATAAAAGAGAAAAGGCTGTCACTTTCTCATGCTTGTATGACTGAAAAGATTGCACCATCAAAGTTTGCACTTTGGGGTGCACGTTTTTCTCTCTAGCGAGCAGGGTTGAGGGCACAGCAGTTGTGCATACAGCAAATAAGCTGTGTGGATTTATATAAAAGGCAGAAAGACCAGATTGGTGTACTTAGCACAAACAGTTCTTTTTAATACAACATAAACTGAAAATTGTCCCTTGCAGTGGAACTTAGACATTCTTGTCATCCAATTCTCTAGAATATTAATTGTGTGCATTTAAAAGAAAAAAAAAGAAGCAAAAAACATTTCCCTTTGTGCTACATGTAGATTTTTATCTTTGTGTCCCATTGCAATCTGAGGAACTTGATTAAAATTTCAAAATCGAGAAAGATGAGTTTTTCCTACAAAAAGAAAATGCTGATCAAAGTGAATTCTAACTCCATACATATTTTCAATCCAATGATCTCACTATCAACTTCAGGTACAAGAATCAATTTAATTTCAATCGGTAGCATGTTAGACCAAAATGAAAGCAAGTGCAAAGTCTGAGTAGCTATAAAGATCTGTGAGTTTTAGTAGATGTTCAGAAAGCAACTCAAAAGATTGCCACAGAAGACCATCCCCTTCACCCTCTCATATAGCTCACAAAATTGCTACTTGGAGTCTATTTCTTCAAACTGCTATTTTCCAGAAAAATTAATTGCCACTGTGTGTTGTGGGCTGAGTGTGTTTCCCACAATGCATGTGTTGCAATCTTACCCAGAATATGACTGTATTGGAAATAGGGTCTTTGGAGAGGTAATTAAGTTAAAATGATGTTCTTAGGCAGGGGGTGTAAACCAGTACAACTGCTGTCTTTGTAAGAACAGGATGTCAAGGCAACAGAAGCACACAGAGGCGAGACTCAGTGAAGACACAGGGAAAGGATCAGTGATAAATAACCAAACCAAACCAAATCAAACCAAAAATCCATGAACGAATCCCAACAATACCTTTATCAGGAATCTCTAACTTCCAGAACAGTCAGGACATAAGCATCTAGTGTTCTAGCTATTCCTTCAATAAGCTCTGTTGTGGCAGCCTGTCATTTTCAGCAAAAGTTCCAGTGGTCACATTCACTGGAGTTGCTTAGGTCAGGCACCACCCTGGAACTTTTGACTAATTACTGAACTCTTGGGTTGGCTTCCTGTCAGCTACAGTGAGATTCCGGTAAAGGACCCTCATGAGACAATGGTGGCAGCTGCCATGTGCAAGTGTGTCCAGCCTGGTGGAGCACAAAGGTTGACTCCAACATGGTGGTGTCTTTAGCAGTCTCTCAGATATGAAGATCAGAGGGATCTCTGCACTGCTGTCAGCTGTGAACATGCTTAGTTCCTTTGAGATAAACTTTGCTCTTAAAATTGGGAAAATTTTCAAGGCAAAAACTGTCCTCTGACAAAACATTCCTTTAATCATATTTTAGTTCAGTCTTGGTGACTTCCTTAAAGATCCTAAGGGTCCAATGAAGAAAGCAGTAAAACAGGATGCAGCAATTATGGCATCTATTCGACTGGCAAGAGCCAGCTGGCACGATTTTACTGAAGGTCTGTGTGAGGGAATGAGGATCGTACATTGCCTATATGTTGTATGACATTACAACCTAAAATCCTATTTGTATAAGGACATCAGGTATATTGAGGTAGAGTCTTCCCTAATAACCACTAATCTTGTTGAAGATATGCTGTCTCTGCCCCGTTTCTGTTCTGTGTGACTTCTTTGCACACAATTTACTTCAGGCCCCATTACTTTACTTCTGTTTAGAGCAGTGGTTTCCAACCCTCCTAATGCTGCAACCCTTTAACACAGTTCCTCATGTTGTGTGACCCCAACCATCAAGTTATATTTGTTGCTGCTTCATAAATGCTATTTTGACACCATTATGAATTATAATAGAGATATCTGTGTTTTCCAATGATCTTAGATGACTATTGTGATAGGGTTATTCAAATTCCAAAGGGGTTGCAACTCACAGCTTGAGAACTACTGGTCTAGAGGCTCTTCCATACTACTATGTCTAGACATAGCCATAGACATAGTCCCTCATGTCTATGCTCAGATGTTGACCACAGTGTTCTGCATCACTTTCCCATTTCATTTCCTCCATGGTTGTCATCACCTAGTTCTCTGCTTTCCTTCACTGTCCACAGTGAGAAAACATCCATGCTTTCTTTCCTGATTAATTATTTTACCACTTAAATGCTGCCTGGTGTGTAGTTTCTTTTCTGTTGTTCTGACAAGATAACTTGACAAACGCAACTTGAGGGAGAAAGGGTTTATGCTGGTTCACAGTTGGGATTAGAGTTAATCAGTGGACACATTGTACCCACACTGGCAGGAGCCTGAGGGAGACGGTTCCACTGCATTCCTCATCAGCAGTGGAGAGCAATGACGAATGTATGCTAGTGTTCTCCTTCTCTCGTTTACATCATTCAGAATGCCTTGCCTAAGGAACGAGTCCACCCACATCAGTTAACTTAGCCAAAATAATCCCTCACAGACGTGTCTAGAGGTCCATCCATCCCTCAGGTGACTCTAGATTTTGTCAAGTTGACAACATTGCCATACCTTAAAAGACAAATAGAAAACAGAAATTTGTTTGGAATATAAAGATCTTTTCCCACTCATTTATTTTCAGTAGTCAATTGTTAGATCACTTTTCCTGAGCTCTTTGTCTAAAAAATTAAACATGCACATGTAATTACACAAAAGCATATTTAAACACACCTGTGTTTGTGCATAGGTATTATCACAGTAGTCTGTGACACTGTGGAAGCTGCCTTTTTTGTCTGTCCTGGTTGCTTGTTTTGTTTCCTCTTTGGTGGAAACAGAACCATCAAATCCTCCACACAGCATCCTGATCCACCACTGCAGTCCAGGCAAGTTCTGCTCCCCTAGAGAATGGTACAGGCATGTGAATTTAATATTTCTTGTGCTTTCCTTAACTACCACTCCTTAATTATCAGGGTAAATCATAAGCATCAAATTATTAAAGTAGGTTTGTAAGTTTGGGGGCAAAGCTGAACATTTATTTTCATATTCGTACCTCAAGTCCAGACTGCTGAGCTGTTGTGCATTGTATTCCTCTATGTCTAAGAAGTGGCAAGAGGTCAGGATAGAATTTCCTTCACGAAACTTACGAGGGGCTCACTAGATACTGAAAGAAGTAGCAGATACTCTGAAGCTTATTCTACACTGTGGTCCTCAGGCCAAATTCACTCAGTGTGTATCTCAGCACGGACAGCGCCAGGCACTGGCCATGAGATTATAGATTTCCTAATCAACTTTCTAAGAACTGGAGAGCCTTGGTTCCACCTAGCACTATCTCACCATAAATGGTAAGTTAAGCTAGAGCCAACATTATATCTGTAAGAATTTCTCAGATTTCAAAGGCTGCTCAGCCCTAGTGTGATATAAGTTTATTCAGTAGCCAAGACTATCGCTGGACACCTGGTACCATTTGAGGAAGCTAGGTAATTGGCATAGGGAAATCCTCCAGCACCTGGTCATTTTTCTAGGAAGCTCAATGTAACCAAACATCGACCCATTCCTTGCAGTCTTCTTTATAGTTTTTCTACCAAGATAGCCATACTGTTTATCTTGTTTGCAACATTAAACTCCAAAAATAATACCTTATACGCCGTAGCTGAAGACATAGCATGCTTACTCCTTAGGTGAATGAGAAAATCTTATATTTACCTAAACTTATATAGTTCATGAGATTGGTAAGATGAACAAGTTACTAATGATTTTACAAGGTTTAAGCACCATTAACCACTGGACAGATATTGGAACATTTTAACAGTATCTTGACAGTATCTCAACAGATATTGGAACATCTATGCAAACACTTCCACTCGAATGTGTTCCTGCTATAGTAATTTTAATAACAATAACTTCTGTGTGCCTCATCTGCTGGCAGCTTTATCATGTTTCAACTTTATCATGTGTTACATGCTTGTTGCTATTCACCCAAACATTATTATTTCTGGTTATATGAAGAGGTTACTAAGGACTGTTAAGTTTAGGACTTGTTACTATGTGCAAACAAATGGTTAAGTAGGTTGTTAAGTTGAGGTTTTAATTAACTTCCTCTTTTCTAGTTTTGAGGTAAGGTCTACTGTTGATGTCTCTGCGGGCCAAGATAACTGATTTAGCTTCAGCATTGCTTCTTTTTGGATCCACAAAACCCTGCAGAGTAGCTTTCAAAGTATGCTGGATGTAATATGAAATTTTAGAAGGGCTTAAGGGGTCAGCACAGAGCCTATGGTTAAGAGGGAAAAAACCCAAGTTGGAGTACATAAAGATTTGTGTACCATCAAGAACATTCATTCTCTTGGAATACCTCTATAATGTGGATAGCTTTGTACCCTCCTGCTTTTCCTGGGGCAGAGAGAGTAAGAAGAGAGCTTTTGGTTGATGTATCCACTTTTACAATTAGTAGACCAGTCTCTTGAAAGTTAATCTTTATCTTTTTTACCTTGATGATATTCTATGAAGTGGTTAGGAGCAAATCTTTAAAGAAGCTCATAAGGAAATGTATACTTTGGTTTGAAGAAGTTCATAAGGAAATATATACTTTCGTTTGAGTAACTTATATCTGAGTTATAGTAGCTCAAGGTTCCGTTGAGTCACCAAACAACCATCTGCCCATTTCCCCTATTCTTTCCCTATCAAGGCATATAACTTGAAATTATAATTCATGTCAAAGAACAAAGATCAATTTTCAAATCTGGGCAACAGAAGTGACTTCTGTTAGGAGGTTTAGAACCCTGAAGAATCTAAGAGGCACTCTGAGACAGGTTAAATCAACCTGACTGCCTAACTGGACAATAAACTCAGATTTTGCAACTCTTGTGTTCATTGATTCATTTCTTTACATGTTCACTTATTTATCTTACGTGCTAAATGTGTGGTGGAGAAAGGAACAATGAGTACTCCATATGTAGATCAGAGATTGTAGAAGAGTCAAGAGTTTGGCTCTGTGGGGACATAAGACAGTGGAGAGGGTTGTGTTCATCTGTGAGTAGTCTGAGGCCTATGAAGGGGTAATAAAATATTGCCTGAAGATGTGCCAGGATGTACAGATACACATGTTAGATGAGAAAAAAAGGTTTCTTTCTTTGAGACAGGATGGAAGAGATCCTGCTAGTCATTTAACTCTTCGAGGTGGTTCTTGTATAAATTTGAAGGCACATGGCAACACCACAAAAAGTTCTGTGGTGAGGCAGGAGATTATCCATCATCTCTGTAACTCACCAAACAGGAAGAGCCTGGATAATAAAGAATAGACTATACTTGAGAGAAAGGAAAGGCAAAAGAGTGTCAGAAACAGATTGGGGGTGAAAGGGCCGGTAAGAATATAAGGAAGTGGAAGTTAGAGGAACCAGCAGCTCATGGCTTCTATGATTCAGCTTCCTGTATTGAGAGAGGAAGCAGATGTTTCATGAAAAGGGTACTACACATGGCTTTGATGATAAGATCCTGGCACTTCAGGCCACAGATTCAGCCCCACATCTAGTTAGGAGCTCTGGGGTGACGGTGACTTCCTCAACCTGGTCAGCAGTATAGAAGCCATTCTGTTGCTGCACCCACTTCTCAGAGATCTGCAATCAGTTACTTTTAAGTACTGATTAAGACTTAGTTACTCTGATTAAGACTTAGTTACTCTGGGAACTTGATAACACTCACGGGGCTTAGAATCAGTCAACTACAACCCTTTGGAGAAGTATGAAGCAGTTGTGGAGCAAGGGGAGGGCTAGGCGCAGACACTGAAAAGCTCAGGTGGCAGGAAGCTCAGGCAGGGAACGGCTCAGAGGTTAATGGCCTTGCCCTCTTTGACAAGGAGCTGGACAACTTCAGTGGACACTTATAGCCCAAGGCCAAAGGTCAGCTGGTTGCTTAAACTCCATGGTAAGCCATGCCTTTTGAGAAATGAGAACTGTAAAGTTCAGGTCCAGTTGTTACTCCCCTCAGCCTTGCAAAGTGGCCCAGTAAAGGAAAGAACCTACAGAGTTCAGCGAAAGCACACAGAACAGGAGGAAGGGTTTGTCAACCATTTCTTTATTTAAGAACTGATAGAATACCTAGATTCCAGAAAGAATTAAAAAGCTTCAAATTTTAAAATGAAAATTTAAAAACCAAAATCCCCCAAATATCCAACCCATAAATAGACACATGAATTTGAATAGGCAGTTCTTAAATAAAGAAATAAAATAGCCAATAAGTAGCAGCCAAACCAATTAGCGTCTATGATGGTGTGAAGGAAAACGGCCACCATAGGCTCATATGGTTGGTTGAATGTTTAGTTGGAGGGGAGTAGAAGTGTTTGGAAAGAATCAGGAGACACGGTCTTGTTGGCAGAGGTGTGTTCCTGGCAGTGCATTACAAGGTTTCAAGAGCTCATGCTAGTCTCAGTCTTACTGTCTCTGTCTGCCAGCTACCTATGGTTCGGGATGAAGCCCTTAGCTGCATGCCTTCACATCTGCTGTCATGATTTCACAAGGGTAATAGATTAACCCTCTGAGACTGTAAGAAGGTCCCCCAGTTAAATGCTTTCCTTAGAAAATTTGCCTTGGTCATGGTTTCTCTTTATACTAATAGAATGGTAACTAAGGCACAATCTATTGTTATTAGGGAAATAATTAAAATTAAAATTACATTAGAACTCTGTTAGAATGCCTGTCGTCAAGAAACAAATAACAATAGATATCACAGCCAAAGACTGACCCTTGGTGAACAATGCCTTGAGTAACTTTGAGAGGGACTCCAGAAAAAAAGGCAAAGGGCTTTTTGCCTCGAGTACACTTTGTTCCCTAGATGGATCTTGGTCATAACTTATTTGTGCAACAATCATTTACATTAAATTTATAAGACGTATTTATTTTGGTTGGATATCAGAACATATTTATAGAATCCATTTGGTCAGTGTACCCTGAATCTGGATATAGCCTCCTGCCTTGCTTTTGTGTTTTCCCGAATACAGTCTATAGTCACATCAGGCAATTGTGTTTAAATTGGGCTCTCCTGAGAAAGTTCTGGGAAAGGGCTGCTCTGTTAATATTTAGTATGTGCTTACGGGCATATATTTACATATTATTTATTTCCTGATCGTTCTTCCAACCATGTCTTTCTGAACTCAAGCTTCCTTGAATCATTGCTTTCTTTGTTTTTTTTTCCCCCCACGCAGAAGCGTGGGAGGAACACGAGATTCGAACAGGCGACAGACACCGAGACAGGGCGACTCCAGAGTGTGGAGCGCAGTGCCACCACGGGACGGCTCATTGCTTTCTTTGTTACATTTGTGTATAAAAGTACTCTGAAACTGAAGTGAGATTGACTACAGCAACAGACTGCAATTCACCCCTTTCTTTCTGATCTCATATCCCTAGTCGAGCAAACAAGATCTACACAGGTTGGCTGAGAAGGCAACACTAGTAAGGACTAGAGGAGAGGAACTAAGGTGTTTTGAATGAAAATGGCTGCCATGGGTCCATAAGAAGTGTGGCCTTGTTGGAGTAGATATGATCTTCTTGGAGGAAGTTGGTCACTAGGGATGGGCTTGGAGGTTTCAGAATCTGGTGAGCCTAGTGGCTCACTCTTTCTTCTTGCTGCCTGCCTATCCAGATGTAAAACTCTCAGCTACCTACAGGTCCAGCATCATGTCTGCTTGCCACCATGCTTCCCTTCTTGATAATAATGGACTAAACCTCTGAACTGTGAGTCAGCTCCAATTAAATGCTTTCTTTTATAAGAGTTATCATGGCCACAGTGTCTTTGCACAACAATCAAAACTCTAAGACGGGAACTCTTATTGCTTGCTGGTGGGAAAGGAAATGAAAGTGACCCGTATGGAAAATAACTTGTTGGTTCCATAAGCAACCAAAAATAGAACTACGATATGATCGAGCTATTCTACTTCTAGGTCTGTACTCTAAGTGATTAAGTCAGCATACCATAAGGATACCTGCATATTCAGATTTATTGCTGTGTTATTCACAACAGTGAATGATATAGGGCAGACCTAGGTGCCTATCAATGAACAATAAAGAAAAATTAGTACATATACCCACTTTTAGCTCATTTATCCATAGAGAAGAATTAAATTACATCATATTCAGGAAAATGAGTGGACTGGAGAACAAAGCCAAACTTAAAAAGATAAATCATCTCATGTTGTCTCTTACGTGGAATCTAGGTTTAACTGTGTGTGTTAGGGGAAGAAAGAGTATTGTGGAGGGAGAGGGAGGAAGAGTGGGTAGTGATGATTCCCTTGAGGGAAAATGGTACTGATGTTGGAGATGTTGGAAATATGTTAATTATAAATAAATTAATATGTGCATATACTGAATTCTTTTAGGTCAATATGTTAGCATTTGTCTAGTTGTCTGACAAAGTGACAGAAATATGTTTGTTTGGAAAAACCAAGACAGTTATTTACAAGGAGCATTAATCATCATCATTTTCTTAAGATATACAGTCCATTTTCAGTTGTATTCTTTTTAAATGCATCATATGATTAAGTAGGACTTTCAAGTGTAGAATGGGTGATGTGTTTTCCCTTGCATGTGATGACACATACCATAAAAGCAAAAGATGGTCTATTTGGGGAAAGGAAGGGAGCTAGCAGCAGTGGGCAGAAAGTGAGAAGTGAGAAGGTTGGCCAAATATGGCCAAATATGCTGATATGTATAATATTAAAAAATGTCATAATGAAACCTATTATTTTGTGTAGCAAATGAAAACAATTGATATTTTTAAATCACAAAGTTATCCATGAGGTAAAATATTAAAAGTTTTAAAGAATACTTATAATTTACCATGTGTATAATATACATTTACTAAAGAATATAGTAAAGGAAGAAATTGAAATGAGTCTCCTTTTATAGAAACTTGGTGTTGCTAAGGAAAGGTCATGGACTCAGGGTTGAGCTGAGCTTCGGGTATGTGTGCACAACTCTGACTCTGGGCAGATTTTTTTTCCCACAGCTCTGAGTATCAGTTTCATCCTGTGGAAAATCAAGAGGTTGGCCTCCAAGGCTGCACCTACCCAGGACAGTCTGTGAGTCATTGAATCTAAGTATAAATTAGTGCAGCTCTGAGAGCATAAGCGATTTCTAATTGCTGATGTGTGACAATTTAAAATAAGAAGCCAAAATGGTCTCTGCCATTAGCTCTGACACCAGTCTCTCTCTAAGACAAAGGTCAGCCACTTCAATTTCCTCCATCCTGCCGGCTCCATCTCCCAACAGGAATAACATTCCTGGCCTGCCTTTTCTTCATGAATCTCTTGTCTAGATTAATAAGTGTCTGATTTCTCCGAAGGAAATGGCTCTTATATTGAAGGTACATTAATTCTTTTAGGTCACTGTGGCACCATTTGCTTAATTCTATTACAAAGTGACAGACATAGATTCCATTGTCCTCACCCAGCTCATGGCTTCGGCTGAAACACTAAGAAAGTCATTTAAAACAAAGAATATCAGGATCTTAGAGTTTTTGTAAATCATGTTCTTTAGGTGATTGCTCCTTAAAATGGTGTCACACCATTATTTACACAGATATTTTATTTCCCCTTGCCTTATCTTCCAGCAGATGGGAAACATCTCCCAAACTTCGAGACAGTGTGAGCTCTTCTCAAAGTGATCTCCTGGGGAATGAGACACTTACCTGAGGACCAGGAAGCTACTTCCTACCTAGATCATAGACACAAGAAGTTATATTTTTTCATCTCCTCCAGTGTAGAAAGAGAAATCTGCAAGTTCCACATGCCTTGATCTAGATTCATTACTTGAGCAACCATGTTGTAACCATCACCAGGAGTCCAGCAGGAGGGAATTGTCCGTCCACCTCTAAGACCGCTGTTAAAAAGCTAGAGATGAATTGGTAAGACAGACATCGGGGTTTCTTATCTTAGGTACATAACTAATATCTACTTCGCATATAACACAGGAAGGTCACATCATATACACTGACATAAAATCTCAAGGAGACCAAATACAATGGTTTTATGAAAACCCATTTGTAGAAGAAGGTTTGTGTTTCCACTGTTTTGGAGGGGGGGATTGGGAGGATATGAACATTCATTGTATTTTTTCCTCTCATGTTTATTTTGTAATAACTGGTACTAATAGAGTCACTTCTTTTTTTTTCTTCTTTCTCTTTCTTCTTTTAAAAAGAATCTTGAACTAGAAATTAAGTAATGCACACTTTAGCATGTACTTGGTTCAAGAAGAAATGACAAGGTAAGTAGAAAATGTCCTAAGACAACGGAAAACGAAAAACACACACATTAAACTGAAGGACTATCACCAGCAGAACAAAGAATGAAGCTTATCATGGCAAATGTGCATGAGACACAGTTGAAGGATTTCAAACTGGCTTCCTAACTTTATATCTCAAAGTAGCTAAGAAAACATCACTGTACTAAATACACGATTTACAGTAGAAAGGAAACAATAATGTCAGGCATATTTTTTATTCTTATTTTATAGATAAAATATAACCATAACCAGAAGTACCGTAGTAACATATAAAATGAACAGAAAAGAATGAGAAAATCAAGGAAACCTTTGTCATTGGTTTTAAAGATCAATCAAATGGGCAGACCCTTTGCCAGGTTAAGGAAGAAAAAGTGACACAGATTTAGGTAACACAATTTAAAAACTCAAGAGATGTTAAAATTAGTACAACTAAATAAAGATGATCAGTAGAGATTAGAAATATATACTAATACATTAGATAGCCTATAGGAGTGAATAGTTTTATAGAAACAGCTGAAGCTTTGAAACATGGGGAAGATAAAAAAAAAAAAGTAGAAAGAAACAAGATACAAGGACAGGGAATCATTATAAAATAATAATAAAAAATCTTCCAACAAAGCTCACTTCCAGTTTAAAATTCTGTGAAATATTTCAAGAATTAACACCAATCCTTCCCAACCACAGTCCCAAATAGAAAATTTCAAGCTCATTTTATGAAGGCAGAATAGCATGTATACTAAAATCAAACTGAGGAAAAATTCTCAATAAAATATAGGAAAATCAAATCCAACACGACAGTAAAATTCCTGCCCCCACCCCCGCACATGCCCTGTGGGCTCAGTCCTGGAATGCATGGATGGTTTTACACATAAATAAATTCGAGTAGGAAAAGGCTAAAATTATGAGGAAATCTACACTACTCTTAATCCTAGGAAATACTCACTTCAAGCCTATAGGAGGACACAGATGACTTCAAAAGATGATTGTATGAATCCTGAGATTAGAAGTTTAAGTGGGACTGGTGAGATGGCTCAGTGACTAAGAGCACTGACTGCTCTTCCAGAGGTCCTGAGTTCAATTCCTAGAAACCACAAGATGTCTCACAACCATCTGTCATGGAATCTGATACCTTCTTCTGGTGTGTCTGAAGAGAACTACGGTGTGCTCATATAAATAAAATAAATAAATCTTAAAAAAAAAAAAAGAAGTTTAAGTGAAGCTATGCAGAAGACTTGGCTAGACGTGTCACTAAAGAAGACACATAAATGACAATCCTAAGTGAAAAGATGATCAATATTACTAATCAAGGGACTACAAATCAAAGGAACTGTGACATCTACTGCATACCTGTTAGAATGCCACTATTTAAAAACACCACACACACACACACACATACACATACACACAGAGAGAGAGAGAGACAGAGAGAGAGACGAGAGGAGACAGAGAGAGAGACAGAGAGAGACAGAGAGACAGAGAGAGAGACAGAGAGAGACAGAGAGACAGAGAGACAGACAGAGAGAGACAGAGAGACAGAGAGAGAAAGGGAGGGAGAGAAACTTAAGAGTTGTAAGGCTGTGGGGAAATCTTATACACATGCAGCAGGAAGGTTATACTAGTTACTGTTTTTTACATGGTTTAATAAAACACCATGCCCAAAAGTAACCTATGAAGAGTTTATTTGCTTTTAGTTGGAGAGAGAGAGTCTACAATGGCAGAGGAGGCACTGAAACAGGCAGCCAGAGCAAGAAACTGAGGGAATCGCATCTCAACCACACAAAGGAAGCAGACACAGTAAGCTAAAAGTGGACTGAGGCTATAAACCCTAAAGCCCTCCCAAAATGACTTCGTTCCTCACCAAGGCCATACCTCCTAACAGTTCTATAACCACCAAGAGCAGTCCCACCAACTAGGGACCAAGTGTTCAAATATCTAAGCCTATGTGGGATATTTCTTATTCAAAATACCACAAAGGTCAAATGATAGTCACTATGGAAAACAGTCTGAAATCCCTCAAACAGTTAAAATTAGAAGCACCCTGTGATCCTATGAACTCACTTCTGAGCACTTAACCAAAGGAATTGGAAATAGGAATTTTGAAGAGATCTCTGCATCCTCCTATTCACATTCCAGAAGGTGGACAAACCTTAAATCTCCATCGTGTGATTCACTGATGGAGAAAATGTGATGTATACATACAACGGTGTATTAATCAACCTTGGGGAAGTCAGTTGTGTAGCATGAATGACCCTAGAGGACATTGTGCTAAGGGAAATGAGCCAGTCACAAAAAGATCAATCCCCGGTGACCCTAATCACATGAAGTTGTAACATGGTCCAATTTGGAGAACAGAGTATATAATGATGGTGGCTAGAGACCGTGGGAGGAAGAAACTGGAGGTTGTTTAAGGATTAAAATTTTCAGTTGTGCCAGGGCCAAAACCAAATACACGAGCATAAACTTAAGTCAGCAACCATAAGCTCCTTGACTGTGGGAACTTCTCAGAGGCCTGCTCATGTGTTCTCAATTAGCATTTGTTGAGCTAGACTATACTGGGGCCAGTATGGAAAAGGAAAGTTACAAGTTACACATGAAACTACAAACTGTGGGGTTATTACTGTTAACCAACTAGTAAAGCCTTCATCTTCCATTCTTGTTATGTTTATTTCAAAACAAATTATATAATATGAATGTAAAAACCTACACAAAAGGTGACTTTTGAGCTTCTTCTGTCACATTGTACATATGCCTTTACTTCACTGATTTGAAGACATGTCCATAGTTCATAGATGGCCAAGCTCAGCCCTGCTGCTGGATCCACAGGAAAAGAGGCACATATGTTTGTGTCTGTCCCCTTTTTATCCCTGGCAGTCATGTTTCTGGTCACTCTTTCACTGACATAGCAGCTCTTCTCAACACACCCTTCCCTGTAGCCATACAGATGGGTTGTGCTTGGCATGCAAAGTGAGCCTCACTGTCCATTCTTGGGCTACAGTATAATTTTTAGGTTCCTGGATTTATATCTAAGAGTTTGACAGCCAAATTAATATATATGCCAAAATATATGTCCTCACTGTGTAGAGCATCTTACGAGAGAGCACTTGTGAGAGATGTAAGTGTAGCAACCCTCTCCTTTAGCTGTTCCCTTCCTGCATGTCCCCCACTGACTCTCAGAGACCTTCTTTACAGTTCTATATCTAAGTTCTTTCCTTCATTCTCTATCCTCACTATGTAGGGCCTAATACAACAAGAGAGAACTTGTGAGAGAGCCGCTTATCCAGTAGCACGGAGTCTGTATACTCAAAACTCTGCCAGTAGAAAATGTCATGAAGTTCCTTATTTTTCCATTATCTTCACAAAACAATAAAGTTATATTGAACATACAACTACAATGTGTAGTTATCGTTTAAGATTACTTATCTGTATAGTTTTGATATATCTACCTATTTAGAAACTATGAAAAATCTATGATCAATTCTGTCTTGGCCTGGATTATCTTCCAGCATAATTCTGCACTTAGTCTAATGACATGGTTGTGGAGTCAGAACCTCTCAGTGGCTATGTGCTGGGCCCTTTCTCTCAGAATATTTGTGCAATAGTTTTGGAGTTCATATGCTGAGCAGTGTCCACGTGCTACAAGTTAAGTCTATTGAGCTTCTAACTTGAGGGCTTAGGAATTGTTTGTGCTGACATTTGCAGGAAAGAGGAATCCTCATATTTTTGCATCTTGGTATTGTTTCTGTGGTCCCTATAACAATAGTATTTTCTGGGCTGTAGAAAGAGCGAGGTTTCAAGCATTCCCTGAGCTCTATATATGCACGCACACCTTTCTGTGTTAAAGGAGTCACAGTCATATCATCCCAAAATATGCTGCTTAGGTCAGCTGACTAGGAAAAGAATTGGCTGTGAATGATGAGCATGTCCTCTCCTTCTGTTTCTTAAATGCAGGGGTGAAACGGCAAGGTGAGATGTGCTTCTGAACCATGAATAGTTTGAGAGTGTGAGAAAAATCTCTACACACCCTCCGTTTGCATGGATCTTCATCTCCTTTGCCATTTCTCACCCTTGTGCAGACCTATCCCAAGTGTCCCACATTCATATACACTTGTAACTTCATGTTCTGGTTCTAACTCCGTATGAAGATGTTCAACTCTATCTGCATCGTGGGCCTTCCATTCCTCCTAATATCTCGAGTAGCACATAAAACCAAAACACAGGAATGTTCTTCTCTCCTGCTCTTTTATCTTTGTCTAGTGCCGTATTTTGGAGGTGCGTAAATCATCTTCAGCCATTAAGCACTCATCTACTCTTCATTGGCATGCATAAGTGTCTGGTTGTGACTCAAGTGGAGATCTTGCAGGGAAGCGAAATGTGTTATATTTTAGGAAGTAAGATACTGGGTTACAGGACTCTAAACACATTAACCATTCCTCTGCTCTATTAGAAGGACATCACACAGCTGGAGGCATTGAAGAATGCCTGAAGGAGTGCCTGAAACTTTTTCATGGCCCCAGAGGCACAGGAAGGCACAGATACCGAAAACCAACTCAATCTATAGTCTATTAAATTGTCCTTCCAAATGGCAATCCTTTATGTGTTCCTTTATTTTAAGAAAGAGACAAAAATGATTGTGCTTTTCAAGGCCCAAGTCAGAAAAAAAGCAGATATCTCTGTTCAGGAACTACACACTAGCTCTACTACAGCTTCCCAAGACCATTCCTATGTCCCTACCCTGACAAGGGTGTCTAAATTCATTACCCCAATCACAGCTTTTCATCTTCTGCACAATCTAAAATGAAATAGCCATTGTAACTGAAGCATAGAAGAAAAATGTTTGAAAATACATACTCAATGGGTGCTGCCTCACCTACTAGGCTAAGAGCAGGGCTCTGCTCTCTCCATGGAGTCAGATAGAATCCTAAGGAATTTCCAACAAGCACTGCATATTTTTGACATAGCTAATCCTCACCTTAGCAGTCTGCTGCATGGGTTTCCCCAAACTTTATAAGTTGTTAGATGCTGCAATGAAAGCTCTCAGCTTTTGTCTCTTGCAGGTCTCAGATGGTACTCTTTGAATGGACCTCTAGTTCTTCTGATCAAGTTTATTCTGCCTCAGTCATTTTGAAACAGTTCTTCTCTCATATATTATATCCTGACCACAGTTCCCTCTCCCTCTTTACCTCTGAGTGTAGTAGAGGAAATTATTTAATCCACCAAATATGTTGCTGTAAGATCTCCTACCCGAACGAGACCAGTAAAGGAAAACACAACTCAATAATTTTGGTATAAATTGCACACCTAGATTGGGCAGATTTACCACTACACTACTCTAATCTCCGGCGATGAGATCCCTTATAACTTGCGGTTTATCCAGGCTGAATGCTTGCCAGCTCTGGCTCCTCCATCGTCGGCTTCCTACTTCCTTCTGCCTCTGCCTCTCCTGCTTCCTCCTCTGCCTCTGCTTCTGCTCTACCTCTTATACTGAATTCCTCTCACTCTCTCCTCCCCTAAGCCTTTTTCTCCGCCTCCTCTTCTACTGCCCAATCACTGGCTCTAGCCTTTATTTTACAAGTTTTAATTGGACAGAAGGTTCACAAGACGTCACTGGTGTACTGATTCAATCATCCTCTGCAACCCCTCCCAGGAAAGTGAAACTAGGATCAAAATACAAGGCTGGGGCTATCCACTGGGAACTAGGATCAAAATTCAAGTCTGAGGCTATCTACAACATCTGAGTATACCCACTTTCCCCCATCTACTTCTCCTCCATTCCATTTAGAAAAGAGCAGGCCTCCTATGGAACAATTAAATATGGCATATCGAGTTGAAATAAGACTAGATACCTCCCTTTGTATTAAGGCTGGACAAGGCAACCCAGCAGGAGGAGAGGGTCCCCAAAATAGGTAAGCGTCAGAGGTAGCCTCTGCTACCTCTTTGAGGAGTTCCACAAGAAGACCAAGCTACACAACAATAACATATGCAGAGAGCCTACAACAGACCCATTCAGGCTGCCTGATCCAGGAATCTCCATGGGAAGCAGAAATTGAATATTTATGCAGGGTAGACTGTGGGCAGGTACAGACTGGAAGAGAAGTGATCAGGTAGAGGGAGGATGGAGAGAAGAAGAGTACTGGGAGAGAGAACTGGAATTGGGGTAGGAGGCATCTCAGGGATAAGCTAGAAACCCAGTGCTCTGGAAACTCCCAGGAATCTATGAGGGTGACCCTAGATGGGACTGCTAGTAATGGGAAATATGGAGCTTGCTTCAATCATTTTTGGAGGAAGTTGTGTAGTGTGGAGGTGTGTCTTATCAAGCTGGGAATAGAGTGGATAATTCAACCTTGACCACACCAAGCCAACACATCTCCTTGTTAGGTTAGAGTTGTTCATTTTGAGTTTGAATATTCTGGATCGGTGTCCTTTTTGCCAATTTCTAACTACAGAATTCAGGAGGATGTATTGAGAGAGAGAGAGAGTGTGTGTGTGTGTGTGTGTGTGTGTGTGTGTGTGTGTTGTGTGTGAAATTGAGAGAGAGAGAGAGAGAGAGAGAGAGAGAGAGAGAGAGAGAGAAAGAGAGAGGGGGGGCAGGGTGCTAAAGAATAAGCTTGCTGTATGAACCTGATTTTATTAAGCTCAAAAGCTTAATCAGTTGCAGGAAATGATGTCATATTTCTTGATAGTCTGAACACTCTCCAAAACCTGATTCTGAAATTCACATTTCCCAGTGGTCAGATATCTACCCTGTATGTGGTATTCAGAAGTATCGTGTAGTCAATATTCACTTACATATTCTCCTGGATTGAATTCCTGGGGTGCTTTGGTCCCAACTTTAACAATAAGTGAAAAAATGACTTTTACTTCAGTAAAGTCTATCTTTGTTAGTCTATACCTCTCATAGTAGCTATGTAACTTTTCTTATAGAGCTCATTCAACCCCAGGTAGGACACCAGTGGTATTTCAATGAAACAGTTCCTTTCAAGTTTAGCTTAGTGAACCATTGAGTTAGTTGGGGTTACTTACAGGAGCATGATGAAGGATTTCTTACAGGTACATGGATGACTCAGGGTCAATTGTATCACCAGGAAACCCACTACAGCATGCCTAATGACTGAGATATCCCTAGTGTGTTCTGTCCAACTTGTAAGTCCTATGTATGGCCAGAGTGTGGTCCTTTGACCACTTATCAACTGCTTTCATAACCACAGGGAAAGATACTGTGGATCTTTTAAGTTTCAGGAATTTCTGGTCACTTGTAATTTCCTCTGTGGGACTGCGTAAGGGTATCTTGGTTCTTGACTGGGCATGGGCCTGAAACCCCGAGACTCCAAGGGAGAAACAACAGGAGTTCGGCCACATCTCCAGAACCCAGGGTCTTGACAAGCAGTCTAATCTCCATGGACCTACAGTGTTCAGTCACGTAGGCCATTACAGCCCATCCCAAAGTGCACAGGTAGAGGGTGTGGGTATAGGCCTCAGGCTCTAGAGAGATTTACATACTAATGAAGGCCGGAGGGTGGAGCCAATTAAACCTTCCCCAGAACCTCCCTCTTTCTCCCTCCCTATTTAACTCGGGTCTGCCATGAGTTTCAGGGGGGTACATCCAGATCCATCCACCACCCGCCATGAAAATAATCCTTTTTGGAACCAAGGACTTCCTCGTATCATTGTGGCCTGCCATCGCCAAAGCTTCCAGCCTTTGGAACTCCAGACCTTTCTCCTGTATGTGGGACCCGCTGCCTGGAAGCCTCCAGGACTCCTCCACTGCGGGGGGGGGGGGGGGGGGGGCCTTTTCTCACATTCCTCCATTTATTTTCTTAAACTTACAAACTATGCTATTTCTTCTATATCATAGTAAATACTTGCTGTCACCTTGACAGAATCAAGAACCACTGAGGAGACATACCTCAGGTCACAGTTCCGTGAGGGTTTCTACACTGATTTCATTGAAGTGGGATGGCCCACCCTATATTTGAGCAGCACGATTTATTCCATGGCCAGAACTCTGTTGCTTTCTTTTCTACCTGACTTTGGATATAGTGTGCCAATCTGCCCCAGACTTCTCCCACCATGGCATCCCTGCATGTTAAACTGCACCCTTGAGCTGTGAACCAAGATAAATCCTCCTTCCTTAGCTACTGTTACCAGGCTCCTTGTTCCAGCAATTAAGAAATTGAACAGTACACCCCGGGAGGAAGTGCTTTACCTCAAAAGATATAGTTCACACAAGAGTAACTCCATCAGAATCTGGGCAACAAGGAGCTGCTCATACCTTCCAGGTTCCTGCAAAACCATCCATTAGGTACTGACTACTCCATCCTGCCCAAAATGGTTTGTCTTTTTAGAATTTCAAAGAGGATAGGGTATGTATGTTTTATTTCAAGTTCCTTCTTGTGTAGACATTCTCAAGATAGGAACAATGGAGTTAGCAAAATTAATCAATTATTTATTTATTTATTTATTTATTGTAAAATGGAAGGATTTTATTGTGGATACCAGATAAGAAACCATATTTACATCTGCTAGCCACCCAGGAAACATGAGTCAGTATTACTGATTCACATATTCATTTTGAATAAAGGAAAATGGTTTTGACTGCAGTTTTCAATATAATTTGCAATAATTAGAATTAGCATGTTCTCTTAAACATCTGTATTGAACCACAAATAAGTAGGTATAGTTTATTCACTGGAACTAGCTTTGAAAAAGCTTACAAACTTTCCATTCATCTCCCATCTTTGCTGTTACATTGCCTCCCTCCATTACCACTCTGGATTCCTCTCATCTTCCATATCATTTCCAGGGGAATCTCAAGGCAAGTATATGTCTGTGTGTTCCCTTGAAAGAACGTGGGCAAGCCCAACTCCAACTCCATTCTGTCCTCTTGAAATGTGTTTTGTTTTGGCAGAATAAGTAAAAGTACTAGTAGGATTCTAAGAACCTAAATTCTGATTTCCTTGCATCATAAACTACAGACAACTCCGTCGTATGTTCTGTAGACACTCATTTTAACTATAAGACTTTGTATTTGCCTAGTCTTTTGTCATTTGTCTTCACTGTTGTCCTGGAATTTACATAAGGCAGAGAGGTCAAACAATATGGCCAAGAACCCACAGGTATAACATGCCAGAATGAGTCAAACTCATGTTACCTCATCAGAGATTCTATTACTGGAATGTGTCATGCTCCAGAGTTTAAGTGAATGAATCGGTAACTTTCTAGGTTCCTTCAGGGACTTATTTTATACTTCTACTGTCTATTTTTTCTCCTAGAATGAAAACAGGTATAAACGTTTGGTTATCAAACTGGATCTTCTTATTTTTAGCTGTTCATTCATATTTCTCTCATTTTAAATTTAAATCTCAAATTTAAAGGAAGTTATTTTTTCAAATAGTCTTAAGTATTGCCTCTCAGAGAACTTTTCAAGTTACCTATTTCTATATGTCAAAGGAGAGACAGCTAGCATGTCACAGATACCACTAATTCTTCTGAAAAGTTGTTTCATATTTAAAACCATTTTAAAACATTAAAAAACCCTCATGGATTTTTATTCTCTGGAGTAGTAATATATATTTTTCTTCCTTTGCATTCAGTTTCCTCTTTATTTGGGAAATACAGTCACTGTGTCTTGAGGCTGATTATCTGTCCCTAACACAATGAGAATCTTACAGGAATCAGGGATTCTTGTTTTCAATGTTTCCTACAAAGAACAACCCAACCTAAACTGGAAAGTGAAACTTAATATTGAATCATTCGGGCCACATGATCAATACTGCTAACATATATCCAGGAATTACACATACATAAATTAAAAAAAAATTATATGAATAATCCTGAAGAGGTCAAAAAGCTCTCAACGTTATGACTTTCAACTCACAGTAACTTGTATAATTTAATATATGAAAAACAAGGACACGGAGCTTGGGAGTGCACATAGGAAATTGTTTTGTGATTTTTCTTCATTTTTATTGTATTGCTTTCCTGTCTTCAGGAGGAAAGACTTTGACTTCAAAAGTAACAAAATATTTGAGAAGAGAATTTGCATCCTTCAGTTTTAAATGGTATTCTTGGGCGATTCTCTCTGCAGTCCATGTTTCTGGAGAGAGTTTATGGTTATTGAGAAGGGTCAATGCCTCCACACCAGTAATCTTGCTTTGGGAAAGTCTGTGATATTCTTATCCAAGTGATCTCCTATCGCAGTCTCAGTTCCTTTGGTTCTTGCTGTGGTACAACATCTTTTACCCGCAAGGAAGGCACCTGATCTTTGGAATCGACATATACAACTCTAAGTAATGACAGCAGCCGGTTATCTTTTCTAGAAACTTCATCTTCGATTTCTGGATACTGACTCAGGTGCTCCTTCAGGAGGCCGTGGGTGAAAGGGTGCTTGGGTGCCATGGAGGGCTTCCTCTTGCTGAACTCCTACTCTGCTCGTTGAAGTTCCTGAAGGTGTGGGTCACGCGAGCCCCCATCTCTACATCATGATGCCCTTAGTTCACTAAGCACGTGAGGAGACACCCTTTTATTTAAAGCAAATTTTTGTAACATTACAGTTTTTCTTTTAGTACTTTTTATCTTTATTTACTCACCAAGTGATATGAAATCACCCTTTCAAACTCATCACATGCTGTCAACTGCCACATGATTCTCTTGAAAGGCTGTAGCTATTCTTGCTGGTATACAAAGCACTAAACCCAGTACTTACTGGGGCATGGGTGACATATGAAGGTAATCAGTAATCCAGAATGAACATTTAACTTACTGTAAGTATATATTTGTAGACATATCTTAGGTATTCAAGAAACATCGGTGTTATTTTCTTCAAGCAAACTGAAGTCAAGATTAGTAAACGGCATCCATAGCTCCTTCCTGCTAGATGACAAAGTTCAGGCAGTTGGATGTCAGTCAGTTACTACTGGGACTCCAACCTAGTCCTATGACTTAATGTAGTCTGCCCTGAGTTGGTACATTAAATTAGTCTGCAGCAGACTTTCTCAGCCTTGTTACTCTGGGTTAACAATGGTAGGGCTGCTCTGTGGGTTGTGGGATGTGTGATAACATATCTGGCTTCTACCCACTAACTGCCAGTAGCATCTCCCCACCAACTGTGATAATCAAAATATCTCATATCTGCTAACTAGCTAGCTACATAATTCATGAAGTCTAGCAGAATAAAAACATTGAGCCATCTAAAATAAATTTCTTCCTCACAGAACGTAATGTAGCACTCAATATGACTGTAAAAAAATAACTTCTCTAACGACAAATCAATAAAACTAAGAAACCAGAGTTAAATATTATCACAAATACAGATACTTTTCTAATGAGATGTCTTGATTCTGAGAATTTTCTGGTCTGTATTTCTGTGAATTTATTCATAAGATCATCAAGTTCATACTGGGAACCACTGCCTTCAGTTGATGTAATTTTTAGAAAAAAAAAAAATTTTAGAGAAAGGAAACTTGTAACTCAGTTTGAACTCCAAGAAGTGTTTATGATTCAACAGTTGCTAGAACTAATTCATCACATTTCATAGGCTGTGATACCTTGGGATACATTGCTGGCAAATTATTTTAAGTATATATTTTGATATATCTAGAACTGGCCATTCATTTATAATCAATTTTCTAAAAAAAGATTTAGCCCATCTTACAAATCAGCTTCATGTCTGCATTTAAATGACATTTTAATATTTCCTTTGACAGTTCCTGTGAGTTGAGATGGTCATGTTATCAGCTGAATATCGTTTTGTGATGTGTGTGTTTGTGTGTGTTGTTTCAAAAATTGTGCTTATGTGTTCTATCACAGTGTCTTCCAGAATCAAGAAAGGTAATTTAAAAATTGCTTCCTTCCTTAATTCATCCAAAGCTTCATAAGAAAGGGTGCAGTATTCTAGTATTCTGCCAGGTTTGGCTACCCACACATTTACCTCAATTTCTAATTGTACGACTGTTTGTAATTTTTTTGTACTATTCACAGTGTATAGATGCCTATGTGTTCAGAAGTTGTGTGTGTGTGTGTGTGTGTGTGTGTGTGTGTGTTTTGGGGGAGGGTGATGAAGTGTGACAATGATCAGAAAGGCTATATTACCTTAAAACTCACTCTTTTAATTCAACATATATTGCTGCAAACCCACAGCATGCCAGAAATCCTCGACTTTTCTGGAATAAAACAATGAACAAAATTAAGTCCTCACATAGTTGAGTAAATTAGGAAGTAAAAAGTGCTATGTTTTCATGGGACTTGGGGCTATATTATTTGGAAAAGCATCGCTAGGTTGTGTCTGGGCAGGGGTTGCTACCTGCTAGAGGAAGTACCCTGTGCAGAAGTGAGACTGTGCCCAGCGAAGGAAGGAGCCTCACTGGTAGACACTTAAGGGAAGAATGCTGCCTCAGAAGCCTTGTGATGAAGTAGCACAGTGTGTATGAGGAAAGACAAGGGCTCCTTGGAACCGAGCAGTGGAAAGGGTTAAGCTGCTGGCTGTGGGTTGTGTCTTAAGAGGAGGCTTCCAGATCTATGCAGAACAGCATGGCTAGAGGTCTGTGCTGAAAAAAGATCCCCTCTCTGCTTGCTGTCTCAATAAATCAGCCCACCACCCAAGGCCTTTAAGTGCCATTTAACTCCACAGTGCTGGCACAAGTTGCCCTTTGGGGGCCTTTCTGGGCTTATTTGGGGGCAAGCCGAGATAGTGGGAATGAGAGGCAGCTGGTAGAGCTTGGTGACTCTGTTCTTGCTCAGCTATTGGAGAAGGTATTCTGAGATCCTGAGTGATCTCCCTGGATACCACGGATCTCATAGGGTAGCCAAAAGCAACAGCTGGAGGCTGTCCCTGAACCATTCTGTCACCTTCGTGAACCAGTCAACTCAGAGGGCTCTCTTTCCATTTATAAAAGTAAAAGGCTTCCTTTTTCACGGTGGCCTAGCCACCAGGGCCACACCTGGATGGAGGTCAATGCTGATGGGCACTTTCAAGGCTGAATAACCACTGTCATATAAACAATAACAAGACCTGTTGACTTTCCACTGGTTATGAAATCTAAGGAGATTTTGCCCTGCTCAGCACTCAGAAACAAGAAACATGTGCTCACTACTGCTACAATTTCACTGCACACACACACACACACGCACACGCACACACACACACACACTTTTTAATTTTTTCCCCTCGAAACTGATGTCAGTAAGTCACAGGATGACGCAGTCATGCTTAGTCAGGCTCCCCTGCCCTTGGGTGCTTTGTTAAAATGCCCACAATCCTTTCATCATCTTTCATGCTAAATCATATACTTAACCATACACACGAGCTTCAGAAAAATGGCAGCACTCCATTTCAATAATGAGCTACCTCCATGGTCTCTTTCTCCATGCTCTGCTGTCCAGTCTTACAGATGAAGATGTGTGGCTTTGAGCCCTTCCACAGCATGTATCTTTCCACCACCTCTGCAGTTTAACTCCAGGTAGGTGAGACAGAGGCTCAGATCTTTAAAGGCGGAAGCACTGTGACACCAAATAAGTAGACAAGCCAACACACAAACTCAGACTCACTACTGCTACAATTCCACTGAGAGCAGAGGGCCTTTTCTATCGTCCAGTTGGTTGTTTTGCAGGCGTGGCCTCACAGAAGAAGCATAGAAAGAGGATGTCAATAAACTCAACTTTGAACATCTATTCAGAGAGTTATTTCCTAGTGGGAGGGGAAAAACTTGAACCAGGGCTGGCAGTCTAGAGGGAAACTGTATAAATGACTTGTAGCTCAGAGGATGTGACCCACTGTATAATTCATAGTCATTAGTCTAAATGACACTTCGGCAGTCACTCTGCCAGGGCACTCACGGCTGAGACCCAAACAGGCCACTCAGCTGCAGCTTAGAGTGATCCATCCTGTGATCAGGTTTCCCTGAAAGACTATATTCGGACATGAGGATTTTTCTTTCTTACACTCTTTTTATTTTTTTAACAGAAGATGCTGCCTCAGCTTCATCATGTGTGCAGTTTAAAGGTTGCTCGGGTGATTCTTTAAAACTGCATAAAAGCAATTCCGCTGTGCCTGGGAGACAGTATTGCTATAATGTTTCCATGCATACATCTGCATGATTTCTCAGAGCTAATTCAAATTTAATGCATTGGTAATTCCTTTCCCAGCCGAAGCCACCCAGCGGTAATCTGAAGGTTACAGAATGATCTTCCGGCTCAAATAACACTTTTAGACCAGGATAAATGGAGAGGCAGGAATATAATGGGCAGAATTAGGCTGCAATGATAAATCCCACCCCAATTACCACTCTGAGTGAGGCTGACCAGAGCTTACAATGTTTTCAGAAGGATGATTGCAATATAATTTTAACAAAACTGAGAGTCAAGCTATAGTGGTCTTCCCAGTGAAACGGTATATTAACCCAACATGACAACACGTGAACAGCTTAGGAGATATTTCTCTGACAATTGAAAAGACCATTCTTGAGGCAAAATTAGGCTTTGATTAAAGTACTCATAAGAAACTCACAAACATGTAAAACACCAGAGAGGAATAATTTAGCTTGGATGCCGTAAAAATATTGAAATCAAATTGAAGTCCAGATAAATAATGAAAAGAATAATTTAGAGATCATGTTTTCAAAAAAAACCTTTTGGTGGGCTTTTACATCATAGAATAAAATTGTATTTTACAGAAACTAAGTTCTAATCCTAGGATTAGCTATGTTCCCACAGATCCTCCATGTTTTTATTGGAGAATGGACTTCAATGTGAAGGCACTGGCTTACCACAGTCTTACTCTTCCTATGTCTCAGCTGATGAAGCTCAGGAATCTATGTATATATAAATAGTCCATGTACATTCACGTGTCCCTAAATACTATATGTAACCATTTGTGTCCATATCAAGCTATCTCTCAGCTCACTCTGAGGTCTCTGATCAAGGATGGCAGCCCTTTGCTTATCTGCTATCTCCCATTCATATCCTCGAGAACATGGCTAAGGAATCATTTCACCAGTTCTTTACAGATCCAGAAACCATGTTGACTCAATGTTCTTCATTTGTCTCTGGCTATGTACCATCTTTACTTTGGATTCAGTGGACTGGCATCACCCAGAAATCTGAAGGCAGTTAGCTCACGGTGATTTCTGCAGTGATAGGCTGCCAAACACCACACAGGCGTCTTCTCATCGTTAAATTTGATTCCCTTAAGGCTTCAAAACTTGTGAAGCAGATTGCACGGCCATTTCTTGCTCTATGGTGGTTAAACAAGAGCATTTGGCTTTGAATGTTAGCAACCAAGTAAACGTCAGAGAAATAAAATCACTAAAAGCTGTTCTTTCCTTAAAAAAAGTTTTACTCATTGGCAGATGTTATCTGTTAGCCAAAAGATTGCAACCGGTAAATGCACGGTTCAAGGCCCTGTTTTTTTTTTTTTTTTTTTTAAATGACATCATGGGTGTCACTTACAAATCTGATATTAATTATTTGATAGGCTTGGGGCTCAATTTGTAATAGAGGCATTTTGTGGTGAAAAGGGTGAATGTCAAGGGTGACTTATCACCCTGGGCACAGTTAGAGGAAGGTTAATATAATTTCTTGTAGGCAAGGCCCAATTGCAGCTACGTCAGAGAGTCCATTACACTGTCATGCATGCTACACCAGCTTAGTTTTTATAACCAGAGTAAAGGGCAAATTAGGTCCAAGCATATCTCCACTGTGAGGTTTTGGCTAAACTCAGGTTTGGATTGTAAATCTAGGGGAAACAAAAAATAAACGGAGAATTTTTGATTTAGCAATCAAGAGTGGGCTTTTCAGTCTCTGGAGTGAATTAATGAGGGGGAATCTGAAACTTGGTGAAATAATCCTTTAATGGAGTTTTACGTGGTACAGTCCTGAAGACGTACATCAACATTATTATCGTTGGACTGGAGTTTCCAATCAAACAACTTTTAAAATAGAAATGTCAGGACAGAAGTTGTTAACTCCCCCTTTTTGTTGTTGTTGTAAAATCAAGGCTTGTTGAATGTTGCTTACTATGAAAAACAAAAACAAAAGCATAAGTAAAAGCCATAGTTTATGCAGTTGCTGATACAATAAGGTATAAAAATATACTTTGAAATTCCAGATTCCCTACGGGGATTTGTCCTCAGGGAGGAAAAATCTTTGAAATACCCACCAGCCAAGTTGAAGGCAAAGACAGGACCCAGACCAACTGCAAAAAAAGCATCAAGTAGTAAAGGAAATATAGTGTCAGACATAGATAGCCCTTCTCTATGCCTGATTGCTCTGTTCTCTGAAAAGTCAAACTATCCTCTCTCTATGCTGGCAGTTAGTTGATGATTTTGCTACTGACAATGCAGTTCTGCTTCTGGTACAGTTACTCATTGCATCATTCTGCTGGACACTGGATTCTTGATGCGAGCAAGTGCTTTCATGGTGAGGTAGGGAACAGCAAGGCACAGTGTAAACAGAATATGTCAAAACGTCTCATAAACTAGGAAGTTCCTTCGGTCTCTGCCCAACTTGGAGTTGGACATGCTGATGAAATCATTTGCATGAGTATTAAACATCCTCTGGGAACAGTCTGCTGTGTTGCTCCTCATACTGGAAGCATCAGTGTGGGTGTTCTCAGACACTTTCTGTGGGAACTCTGGTGAGCTTGTGCAAATAACGTTTAATATTTACTCCTGTCACTACCTATTGCAATCCCAAAGAAGCCACAATATAGCTATGGCATCAAAATGTGATAATACTTGGGTTTATGAATGACATAAAAGTTAACATTCTTCTTTATCTCACTTGTCTCCCATCAGTCCAAGCAGCGAGCTGATTTGGTCCAAAGAATCTTTTTCCATGTACAAAACGGATAGCTCTCCTGACTTCAGCAAGCTAATGCACTTCAATGAATATGGTCACGTTTTACAACCATGGAAACCCTGGCCCAGAAGCCTCCAGTCCTGTTTCTCTTAATGTTGTTAGAAATGTCATCACTAAAGCTTGAAAAGTGTTCCATTATCTGTGGGGGATGTGGAGGTCAACCCTGTGAGGGGAAAAGTGGGATGGACAGCGACTCCTGTAAGAATCCTAATACATGGCATTAGATCAAGATGGCACCTGGAGTGTTGGTGAGACAGTAAAAAGGAAACAAGGCCAGAGAGTGGATGCTTCTTCCACATCCCCACCCCGTGAAAATCCTAACGGGGGATACTACTCTAGCCCCCAACCCCAATATAAATCTGTTAAATTCCCCTCTTTCCATTTTATTTGCAGCCAGACATCCCAAGTCCATTTTATTCTTTTCATTGGTTTAACTCATGTCCGAAAAACATTTCCTGATGTTAATTTTTTCCCCCTAAAATGCTTTGAGCAGTAGAAGAACATTTTAAAATAATCACAGTACTAATAGACGAAACGATGCATGGAAGTGTTTCCTTCTCCTTTTTTATTTTTTTGTCTTATTCTATGGAATAACTTCCATTCTTTTAGTTATTTTGAGAATGATTACTTCTATGGGTAAAGGTTAACTGTTGCCACTTGGGTTTAAAGAATGAACCTGTTAGCTTCTGCATTTTAAAATCACATAACCACAATAGTATAATAAAACCAAATGTCAAGTGTTTAAGCAACTTTACGAAAAGCTTCCACTTGTCCATCTTCCCCTGCATTTAATATTTAATGCACACTGAACATTCTGATTAAGTGCAGTAGGATTTTTGCTTTTTTTTTTTTTTTTTTTTTTTTTTACCTGCTACCTGGAAAGAAGCATGACAGCAGAGCTCAGCGAGAAGTAATTAAGGGCCCTACATGAGAAACTCACATCACTATCCCTGCGTAGATTGCCCTGTCCTTCCAGGCCTGTCCCTTGACAATCACCTTCATGCTCAGCTGCACTTCATAGCTTGTTTGCCACATTGCAGGGATGTTGACTCCCTAAGTTTATTTGATGCTGCCCATTCAAAAACATTATCATCAAAATTGGTTCCTGTAACTAATAAGCATGTTTCTCTCTCTCTCTCTCTCTCTCTCTCTCTCTCTCTCTCTCTCTGTGTGTTGTGTGTGTGTGTGTGTGTGTGTGTGTGTGTGTGTGTGTGTGATTCCCAAGAGCAAAGCAGGGAAGCTTCAATGCTTCAGGACTGGGACGGGAAAGATGGTCTTCTTAGCCACAGTGTAATAATGCCAGATTTTAAATTGAGTGTCAAGGAAGAGATTCCTTTAGCATGGGATGACACATGGAATTCTGGGAGAATGATAAAAACCTGGAGTTAAAGGTGAGATTTTTGATAAGATCTGGTAAGAGATAATTTAAGTATAATGCATAATGTGCTGTGGGAGATTTTGAATACACTAACAGAAACAAGATTCCCTTTGGACATGCCAGAGGGAAGTTGCAGGCATGGAAGACACCTGCCTGTGACCAGAGAGAGATGTCCTGGATTACAATGAAAAGAGGTGTGCCCAAGGCACTTACTTACATGACTATGCCATGGAAGGAGGAGCTTGGCACCCTATCCTCATTTGCATGTCCCTTCGACTCTGAGTACATTAAACCATTGAAATCAAACCAGAAAGAGAGGTAATTATGAATGAGATGCAGAATCTGAAATGAGGTCCTGTAGAAATTGAAAAAAAAAATGTCAAGTAAAAACCAACCCTTTTCTCATCTTCTGTATGGTTTTCTGTGAGTGTGCCTCTGATATTCTGGGAGGAAGCATGTTCTTCCTCAGGCTTTGCTCAATGTTTTGGATAAGGATGGCATTTTATTAGGCCAGAGGTGGGCAGATAAGAAGGGTCTGAGCAATCAGACCCTTGCTTTTCCTTGGTCACAGTCACTGTCTCTAGAACAGTTTGACCTAGTCAGAGCCCAGTGAATGTGTGACATGTGATAGGGATTGCAGGGTCATTTTCTCAAGCCTAGCTGATAGATTGCACAGTGCCTGCAGTCAACAGGGACATGAACTGTGCCAAGAACACAGAGACCAGGTCCTGTGAAATTTATTTGAAACTCCAAGTCAAATCCAGATGAAGCTAGATCTGTCTCAAATGTTTTCACAACATGACCTAATAACTTGTTGATTTTCCTATGGGTTTGGTTGCATTTTCTGCCCCTTGCTATAGAGAGTACTCTGCTGTATATTATGCTCATCAGATCATTTCATTTTAAAATTCACACAACTGGAGTGTGATGATCTCAAAATCATTAAACCAGACATTCACTAAATGTCCTTTCTTTTCTAATGAGAACCAAATCTAGAAGCCAATCCTTCTTCCAAAAGTTCAACAAGTAAAAAAGAAGAGGCTAACCCCTGATATGCCCATATTATGCTTGGTATCATCCTAGTTTCCTACCAAAATCCCCAGCTTTGAATAGTTCCAATCATCTGTTCCTATGTACATGAGTGTCATGTAAACTTTTGCAACAGATCACTTTTCATTGCATGAAAAATAGGCATATATTTGCTGTATCAATACAATACTTCTAAGTCTTATCTAGACAACTGGATTTTGAGAAATAACCATTGTTATAGCTAATCTGGGTTGTTAATTTGATTGGAACTGGGATCAACTAAGAGGTGTGTCTCTATACAGGACTGTTGAGAACTTCCTAGAAGAAGGAACTGGCTATGGTGAGGTGGGGACACCTTTCCTACAATGTATAACACTTTTTAGCAGTAATTCGGATGCAAAGATCTCTGGGGAGAAGCACTTCTGATTTTGCCTGTCTGCCTTCCTTCCTTATTGGTGAATACATCTATTATATTGCTGCCTCTGCTGCTGACATCCCTGACTGCCCTTGAAACACATATTCTTCAGCTTTCCAGCACAGACTGAAGAAAAAAATATAAGATTCTTAATTAACAATGCGCAATGGTACAGTGGTTTAAGTATTTCCCCAGGAGGTTCATGTGTTGGAAATTTAGTCCTCAGTGTGACGATGTGATAGATGGTAGAACCTAAGACAGCTGGGGCCTAATGTGTCTTCTTTAAGTGATTTCTGTTGCTGTTATAAATTACTCTGACAGAAAAACAACTTAAGAGAGAAAGGATTTATTTGAGCTCACAGTTCTAGGTTATCAATGTTAGGAAATCAAAGCCAGAACCTAAAGCAACCAGTCACACGAACAGCCAAGAGTCAAGAGAATGAACATGTGCGTGTTTACATGTGTTCTTTTCCTTCTCTCATGCTGATGAAGCTCTGAGCCCAGCTGGCAACATGATGCCATGCAAATCCATGTGCCTTCTTGCCTCAATTCAATTAAGAACAAAAGAAATCAAAAAAACAAACAAAAAAAAAAAACCTTTCAGCCAGGTGTGATGGAGAACACTTTGATTCTAGCATTTAAAGGCAGAGGCAGATGGATCTGTATCAGTTTGAGGCTAGCCTGGTCTACATACTGAGTTCCAGGCAAGTCAACATTATATAGTAAAACCCTATCTCAAAACCAAACCAAACCAATAAGAACAACAAAGTGCCCATGGATATGCCCAACGGCCAATCTGGCCTCACTGACACTCTCCTCCTAGGTGATTCTAGAGTGTGTTGACATACTAAAGTTAAACTGACAGAGTCATGATGGATGCTGCATTTTCAAGAACCCCATAGGATGTCTGAGCTTGTTGCAAGAACAAGCTGAAAGGTCAGTCCTGGCTTCTGTTTATGATGTGGTTGTGTAATGTGGTTATGTTAGATTCTCCTTAGCAGCTGAACCAGGCAGGCTTCTGGGTATTAGGACTTCAGCCTCCTGAAATATGAGCTATATAAACCAGTTTTCTCTATAAAGTTAGATTTCCTCTGATATTTTGTGGCAGTAATCAAAGGCAGACTTATGTATAATGTACAGATGTAAGTAGGCTTTGATTATATAAATCTAATAGAGGAATTATTTGTTGACATGTATGCAACTCTGTACTTTGAGTTTGATACAGACAAAAATTATTGCTCCATTTAAAATATATCAAAACCTAAGATTTTATTTGAGTAGAGATGGACAGATTATTTCAATTGGAGCGAGTCCTTAATATCTTCAGTGCCTTCTGTTTCCTTTTATAATGATAGAGACCAGATAATGACTTAAATTTTCAACCCTACCTACCCATTATAAAACACACACACACACACACACACACACACACACATACACACACACAAATGTAATGACAGGTAATAGAATATTGGACAGGTGAATGAGAAAACACCATAAACCCTTTTACTTCTAAATTATGCTTAAACTTACATGAATTTAAATAAACGTGTTTGTCAAGTTTAGTCTCCTGCCCATCTTTTTCTTAGGAAAGAAATATTTTCTTAAGGAAGATATTCGGGTTAGTGTGGGTAAAGGATTCAGGACAGCCAGCCCAAGATCTAGTAAATTCTGGATTTCTAATCCTGTGCAGTTTTGTGGCAAGTTTCATAACTTCATCAAGTGCAGAATGAGCCTTGTAGTAGACTGACCTTGCTGAATTAAGAAGATTAAATGAAACAAAATGCCTCTAATAGAAAATCAAGTGTGTGTGTGACAAACTCAGTCACAGGCCAGTGAGCTTCCAGTAAACACTGGTGGGTGTAATCAAGCCAGCAAGTATGAGTGTGAAAGCTGAGTTTTAAAAAATCATCCTTAAATATGAGAAAGAAAAAATCACTTCACCAATTTACCTTATGACATTGGCCATGTATTCGATTCTAGACTGTAGTAAAGGAGAGCCAAACATCAGCACGACAGGTTATCCTCTTGAGGTTCATGGGTGCTCCAGACAAGAAAGGAAGATGCCTGACAAATCTAACAAACCAAAATATACACATTTTGCATCATTCAGGATACCTGACTGTTTAGACAAAGGAATGGTAGTAAGAAGGCAGAAGCAATGGCTCAGCTGCTATCCCCGCTCATACTCAAACTTGGCAATCTGAGTTTGATGCAGGAACCCATGAAGTAGACAAATTGTTCTCTGGTCTCCAAACATGTACACACACACACACACACACACACACACACACACACACACACAGTATTTTAAAAAGTAAATGGTAACAACAGTTCACTCTGATACTTAGTAATTTCAGGCAAGCCTTTAAATTCTACTAAATGAAACTATTTGTCAACATAGGAGTGTCTAATACATCATGCACACACATATGCATACATATATATGAATGTTTTTCTTGCAACACCATGGGCTTTTTATTATCTACTTCAGCAAAGCGCTCGTGAAGTATATTAAAATAATTCAGTAGTTAGACTCAGTCGATGCAGGGAATGTAATAACCATCTTGGTCAAGAAAGAAGATAAGTCTCACAATTTTACAATTTATCAGATTTGAAGAAAAAAAAAAAAAAAAACTTCACTAATTGGAGCCTTACACTGAATGGAGAATTGGAAAATTCTACTTGGACAGTTTATTCCATCCTTGTAAACATGCACATAGAAATTCAATTCACTAATATTTGTAAGAATTTGCCACTTTCATTATCAAATATAGATGTTTTCTCTGCACTGTAAACACATTGTGATTTTCAATGAGAAGCTGTGAGTTATTTCAAATTTGCCTCAGGGAAAGTGTCAGCATTGAATAAAGAAATATTTCATTGTAGTTTTTGCTAAATAGTCTTTTCTCTTACATCTATACCTATGTCTTCTATTAGGAGATTTTTGAGAGCTTTTTTAAAAAACAGATGTATTTTTCTTCTTTTGACATTTATTTATTTATTGTGTGCTTGTGTGTGTGTGTGTTTGTGCATGCCACAGCTCACATGTAAAAGTCAAGAGACAAGTTGTGCGTGTCAGTCCCCTATTTCCATGATGTGGGTCCCAGGGATTGAACTCAAGTCATTAGGTTGGTGACAAGCAGTCTTGCCTCCTAAACCATCTCACCTTCCCCTACAGCATTTTTTTTTTAGTGAGATATATGTTCATTTCTTACATTTACCATTCGTATTGAAGACTTTACAATGTGGTTATAAAATTAGTTCATGAATACTGTCTACAAAAAAGCATTTTTCCCGCAGTCAGCCCTGAAAGATACAGAGATACATACAGGTAGTATTATATGAACTGATCAGAATATAATATATATATATAATATATATATATATATATATATCCAGAATATATTCTTATTGCGCATATATATATATATATATATATATATATATATATATATATATGCCAAATAAGAATTTGTTAAAAAAAATAGAGGCCATGAATTTTAAGGAGAGTTGAGGGGTAGATGAGAGAGTTCGGGGGAAAGAAAGAGAAGCGATACAAATTTTAATAAAATTATAATCTTAAAAATAAAATGGAAAGCAAAAGAAAAGTAAAAATGAAGACAGGGAGGGAGGGAAGGAAGGAGGGAGGAAAGGGAGGGAAAGAGACACACAAAGAGATACAGAGATAGAGAACAAAAAAGAGTCATTTTCTTAAGGGATCTTAGCAGTCAGTGTCCTGACTAGAATATGTATGGCAGAGGTCCTGCCAGAGCTCTCCAAGTCTAGGCTTCCCTTCTAAGATGCTCTTAAAGGGGTGTTGGGGGAGGATGTATGCCACACGTGGGTGGGTGCCTTCAGAGGCAAGAAGAAAGGAGTCATACACTATGGGAGCTGGAAGCCTGTCACCTAAGAAAAGGCAGCAAGAACTCTATTACTGACCCACCTCTCCAGTCTGGCATTGACTTCTGACTCTTGCGGAAGAACCTTGTACTTTCTGCTGATAGAAGTCCCATTGTTCAATGTAAGAGAGTTATCTATGGTCCATAACTCTACACCACAATCCCAGCCAGCAAACACCTCTTCCTAGACAGAACAGAACAAAAGAAAGCACCAAGAACACAACAGTGATGCATTGTCTGTCAAGCTAATTTTATACCGAAAGCACACACCTAGAGGCAGGAAGTGGGTAACACCTTGCTCTGTGTCTGCTGTTCTCCAGGTGTGGAGCTATGGTCAGGCACAAGCATTGTGGCTACATGATATAAAGGTAGAATTTTACTTCTGCTGTGAAGATCTGTTTGTAACTCTGTCTGAACTGCAATGCTAAAATTCAGTCATGATAAACAAAACAGAACTTGCTCTTGCAGAGTCCTGGAATGTTCCCTAGAGTTTTTCATCATTTGTTAAATTTCCTAGTTCCTTCTGAGTTCCTGAGTTCTTAAAGGTTTAGGTCCAAGAAGAACCACTGAGGTATCAAGAAAAGCTTTCTTCTAATTTTGAAGTGGGTAATCAGAGAGCATGATGTGGTTTTTGGTAGGGCAGGTTGGGTTTGCAGTGTGAAATTTTTCTCAAAGGCAATCGAGAAAGTGGTAATCAGGGAATCAATTTGGCTAAGTTGTGGTTGCACATTTTAACACTTGGCCTTAAAAAAAAAAATCAATGATCCCATCTCATATTTATGAATGCTTGACTCATCTATTCTTTGTGGCCTCCTGACTCATTGAGTAATAATAGATGCCAGGTCTAGGTACTTGGCTTGATTTAACTCTGATGTTTCCAGCTTTAGCTATTGGTTAATTATTAGTAGATATCTCAACAATCTCTGACTGTGAGTTTGTGTCTGTGAAGATGCCCAAGTATGTATTCAAGTAATGAGCACTCTGAGTACCTGGGAATCACACTATTTGGTTGTGCTGGTTTGAATGAGTATGACCCCCATAGGCTCATAGCTTTGAATAGTTGGTCCCCAGGGAGTAGCACTATTTGAAAGGATTAGGAGGTCTGGTCTTTTGGGAAGGAAATGTGTCACTGGAGATGGTCTATGAGGTTTCAAAAAACCCATTCTAAGACCAGATTCTCCTCTGCCTGCTGCCTGCTGCCTGCTGCCTGCTGCCTGCTGCCTGCTGCCTGCTGCCTGCTCCCTGCTCCCTGCTGCCTGCTGCCTGCTCCCTGCTCTCTGCTCCTTGCTGCCTGCTGCCTGCTGCCTGCAGATCCTGGTGTAGAACTCTAAGCTACTTCATTTGCATCATGTCTGTCTGTGTGCCACCATGCTCCCCTCCAACTCCCAGCATGATGACAACAGAATAAACCTCTGAAAATGTAAGCAAACCCCAGTTAAAATAAGAGTTGCTGTTGTCATAGTGTCTCTTTCTAGCAATAGAACACTTGACTAAAACATTGGTGTTCTGTTTTTCTCGTCTGAATCCCATTCAAAACAATAGGGAGACCACGCTAATTTGAAGAAGATAGATCCACTACTATCTGGACAACTTTGGGATATGTGATGTTTTAGTTAAATACCAGCAGAGCATTTATCTGACTAAAGAATTGGAGCTACTTAGAACCTGACCCATTCTGATGAACCCCATATTGATTTAATGACGTTTTCTATTTGTTTTCCTAAAAGGAAAAAATTGTTCATACCAAGCACAGCTTATTTTCTTCTCATTCCAATATCTAGTTCCCCCTCCTAAAATATGATCCAAAATTATCTTATGTGCTGAGTCCATCCTGACTATATTTTTTTCCCATTGGGATGACAAGGCTTACTTGTTGTGAACAGTACCTGCATTCTGATTTCTAAAGTAGAATCTCAATAGCTCCATAAAATTAAGACTAAGTAAAATAACAGAATTGAAAATCAGTTGTTTATTTTCATAAGCCAGACCATCACTGACTCATGCTAAAAATTGTGTATTTGTGTATGCATATGTTCTGGGAATGCAACTTGTCTTTCCTGTCTAAACCATGTATAGATCACACAGCAGCTGCATTTGAACTCTTAAGAGAAGACTCTGCTTCTCTGAAAGTACAGGCTTACTCTGTACTTACTCCTAGGTCTTCCAAAGGAGCATTAACAAAGAGATCCATTCAGCTATTTTCTGGGGAGGCAGCCAAGGCTTTCTCAAGCTATCAGTGTAGATTTGGATTCCACAACATTTTAGCTTATGGATGGATAGAAATGATGTGTTCCAATCCAGGCCTTTCTTGAAAGATGGAGTTTTATACATGTCTTTACTTCAGAGTTACATTTTTTATAAGTAGTTTAATCACAGGGCTCAGATATCAAAATTATAATAAAAATAGATCAATTGAGAAATCATACTCTTACCCTTATCTGAGAATTTCTGTTAGGGATTCTATAGAATATCTTAATTTTTCTTAGAGTCTTATGCTATAATTTTTGTTAATAAACAAAAACATGTCTTTATATATGTCAATAGAGACTATACTTGTATATGTATACATCTAATAGACTGTATTATGTTATTGAGAAATCTATAAATGTATTTTATGTGACTATATAAAACTTCAAGATGGGGATTTTTTATAAAGACATAACATTAGCTGTATTTACACAAAGTAGTGTTATATATGATTTTTTGAAACACTATGAAAATATACAATTTATTCAAAGCATACATCTACATTGAAAGGAAGAAAAACCTTAGTTTAATCAGTCTCCTACTGTTGGATGCTTAAGACTTTGCTTTAACATTCTTTTATTTTATGTGAAAAACTATATGACTATTTTTAACATACTTTTTAAAAACACAATTTTAAGATTTACTTATTTATTTAATGTATGTGAGTACACTGTCTTCATGCACACCAGAAGAAGGCATCAGATCCCATTACAGATGGTTGTGAGCCACCATGTGGTTGCTGGGAATTAAACTCATGACCTCCAGCCCCTATATACCTATTTTGAAATGGGAAAGAGGACTTGGGATCATAAGATGGGATGCCATCTTGGATTTTGTGACCCAGGTTAAGCACAGGGCTCCTTAAACGTGGAAAAAGGCAGAATCTTGGGAGAGAATTATTTGCTGTCTGAAACACTTGACTGTCTGCTGATACCTTTAAACTTGCAAGAACTGAGTAGAAAACAAAGACTACATCATCCTGTAGAAATTGTGAATGACCCACAATGGGAAACTGTAACAATGATAACAAAAGAGCCCCCAAAGAAAAGCATAAATCTTGAATTCTGCCAGCAACCTGGATGAGTGCCTGGATGAGTGGGAAAATGAACCGTCATCCTTTAACGAAAGCTGTGAGTTCTCTCTCAGAGCCTCCAGGAAGGAAGGTAGTTGTATAAAACATGGACTTTTACCCCAGAGATCTTTGTTAACTTTGGTCTAAGATACTAAGTACATTTTTTTTAACTGTATCACTATGAGCATTTCTTACAGCAGCATAAAAACAGCAATAGACCTTGTCCAGGGTCAGGACTGTCTGAAGTCTACACAACAGCTGATAAGATCAGTTTTCCACATCATTGTGATATAGAGCATGTGGCATGCTTCTGATGCCAGTGTGATGGCGAGAAAGAATGTGCAGTGAAATTTCAAATTTCAGTTATCTTGTGGCTGAAGTTAAACTGCCTGTTTCTGTTTCTTTCCAGCAATAACATGTCTGCCCGTGTTTGTTTCCCCTTACTTCTATTGGATGTCGCTGTTTTCTAAACAAAGTCTAAGAATTCTTTATGCGTTAGGTGAACACTTGACAGGAGAGACAGGGATGGTAACTAATTTTCTCTTCGGATCATTTTGTGTTTCCTGTGAATGTAAACACCATTACTTCATTATTTTCTCTAGTCTGAATCATTCTTCTCATGGCCCCTTAGTAAAACTTCAAATCCGGCTCCCATGGGACAGGGCTGTATTCTAAAGTCACTGGTATAGCAAGGGGGAGAATATTTAGTAATTTATCTTTCCAGTAAAACCTGTAGACTTAGACTAGTGTTTCTCAACCTCTGGATTGTGACCCCTTTGGGAAGGTCAATGATCCTTTTACAGGGACTCGGGTTAGATATTTAAATTACCATTCATAACAGTAGCAAAATTACAATTATGAAGCAGCAACAAAATGATTTTATGGTGGGGGTCACCACAACAGGAGGAACTGTATTAAAGAGTTGCAGCATTAGGAAGGTCGAGAACCACTGACTTAAGACTAAAAGCTGCCTGAGAACCTAACCAGGACCAGGAAGCATCTCTTGCAAGCATAGGTGCCGGCACCATTATCAGCTTTAAAATGTTGAAGGGTTTTTCTCTTTGGCAAGATCCATCAGCTCAGGTTGTAATTACCATGTTAAATCACAGCTCTTTCCTGCTCTAGGCACAAATGAAGCCCTCTGGCTTGGGAGACAGATTTGTGCTCACAGCCAGAGTCTGTGTCTTTTTCATTCAGAGCAGGTTTGCTGATAGCTAGGTGTGGGGGCGGGAAAGAAAAACTGTTATAATTAGAACATCATGTGAAGGAACAATAAACACTGGCATGATGAGGAGGTGATCAGCATCCGGCCTGGACCAGAAGAGAGGGGCTTTAGAGGCTGGCACTTCTGACAAGGATATCAGTACTGGGTTCATTAACTGCCCTCACTGCCTTCCGAATATTTTAAATGTGGCAATTTACATTAAAATGGATTTAGTGACACTGTCTTCTCATTACTGTCAGTTTACATTTGGGTTCATAAACTATAATTGTAAATAAAATATGCTTTTCATTACATTGTCTATTTAGTAGAAGATGGTAGGAAATTAGAGGCATAATCATGATTTAAATTATTAATTCAGTGATATTTTTCAGGTGCCATATGTATGTACTTCACTGCACATAACAAGTCTGCACAGTAGTTAAATGAGGGCTAGATTTCTATGCTCCGGCTCCGGCTCCAGCTCACCCACCTCACGGTGCTTTGTGTGTACTTCTTGACTTCTTCAGAGTGGGGTAGGCTAAAGGGGATTTTGTTCACACAGCATGCTCTTATCTGTGCTATTATTTTCACAGTATTTCTCCTATTGCGTTTCAGAGGGTCCCCTGTTTAATAATATCCTTTTTCTATCTCCACGTTTTGAATGTATTGAGAAATAATGAGTAACAAAGGGTACAGGCTCATATTGGCCAAACTTGGAGCAGATTATGTTGGCAATGAAAGGTAGCAGAATGTAGCAAACATGCCAAAGGTAGAAACGCTCTCACCTAGGTAGCAATGGAAAGAATGCTTGCCCACTAGGCAGGAGGTCTTAGGTTTGATGCACAGCATCACATAAAACTGAGCGTGGTCCGGTGTGGTCAGTGTTGCATACCTGTAATCCCAGGCTCCAGAGGTCCAGACAGGAGGAAATAGTTCACTGTCATCCTAAACTACATAGTGAGTGCAAGCCCGCTGAGCTGTAGACTTTGTACTTTTTTTTAAAAAAGGAAGGAAAGAACGGAAGGAAGGAAGAAATGGACAGAGGGAGAGAGGGAGGGAGGGGGAGGGAGGAAGGAAAGGGGAGAGAGGGAAGGAAAGAAGGAAGGAAGGAGGGAGGGAGGAAGGAAGGAAGGAAGGAAGGAAGGAAGGAAGGAAGGAACAAAGGAAGAAAAAAGGAGGCATATATCAGGTCCTGACTGGTGGAATATGGGAGTGTTATTTTTTTCTGATAAATTGTTTGAAAATGTAAAAGGATTTCTTAAAAGAAGAAACAGAGCAAGCAGCCATATGGGTACTAAGAACCAAACCCAGGTCCCTCTGCATGAACAGTAAATGTTCTTAATGGCTGAGCCACCTCTCCAGGCCCTGTGTAACCATTGTTTAAACTTGCACATGAATGTCTCTTATGATCTTCTTTCCTTCCATTATAATTTCACTTCAAACACACAAAGAAACGAGTCAGGAGAATTATTCATAATTTTTTAACGTTATCGAGGAATAAGTAATTCCCTGTAGTCATCAGAGTGTGTCATGTGATTCTAAAACATAAAACAAACAAACAACACAAACTAAACCAAAACAAAAAGTACCAACTCAACCAGAAAAAAGTATTCTTACTGTTTCTCTTTTTGGAGCAAGTATCATACTGGTGTAGATACGGAGTGCCATATGGCCTCTTATGTAGTTTATTTTTTCCTTGCAAATATACATTTGATCTATGTGTATACTATTAGTTTACTCTTTCCAAGTTTGTTTCCTTGTGAATATATAGGTAATCTTGAATCCAGTGGATTAGCAAGAAATTAGCGGGAGTAAGTTTATAGCTAACCAGTAGGTGAGATACATGAAAATGTATAATGATAAGCCATCATTTGATATGATTAGCAGTCATTTTCTTCTCAGAAATTAGTTCTTTTATACATTGGATGTCTATGTTTCTATAAATTGACTCAAAGAATTATTTAACTTTGTTTTATAATGAAGAATAAGTAATTTAAATGAGTCTGATTTTTCAAAACTATTTTTTTGTAAAAGATACTTTGGAAGTTACAGAACAGATAAAAACACATTTTTTTTTTTTTGAAGAAAACCATGCGATTCTTATACCATATTCATAGAGGATATTGAATTTTTGAAAAATGTCTCTTCTCCATAATGATATTTGTAGTCTTTTATTTTCATTCATGCTTTCTTCTATGAAATGGGAAAATATTCCTCTCCCCCAAATTTTCTGGCGTTTTGTGGAAGTGTAATGTTCCCTAAACAGTTCAGTCCTTTTTGAAGAAGGCTATCATAGAGAACTTGGCTTATTGGATATGGTGATTTAGCATCAAGCAGGAGTAAGTAAGACATCGCCCCATTTGTTCGGTGCTTGACAAATGGACCAGTGGAAGTCAGGGTCTAGAAAAGACCAATTCATGAGGGTGTTTACTGCACAGTGGAAGATGGATTGGGAGCCAGTGAGAAATAAAAGTGCTTTGAATCAGATAGATGGCTGAGTATGTGAAAACCGTCCAGTAAGGGCATCTCCACTAATGCATTAGTTATGGGAACTGGTTCTTTTCTTTTGAGAAATTTGGAATAAGCAAGTCCTATTTCAATTAGTTTTATTATATTTTTATTATATTTGTTAGGCTGTGAAGCCGCCTCGTACTTCTCATACTTCATTCATCAGACCCTTTCTCTTCCGTTCATTGGCTTACAGGACTTCCTGGGATGTTTTATTTATCTGCCATTTGACTTACGGTAATTGTTTTATAAACAGCATTTCAGATCTTCATGTTGTTGAACATCCTTCACAGCTCTTAGGTTTTGTATTCTACTAGAAAAAAAAAAGTATCTTTAATTCTAGGATTATAGTCACATTTTAAAATTCATGTGGTTCCACTGTTGTCTTTATATTAATAGTCCATCTGAAATCTATTTAGCACAAGGACAAAATATTCTTTCATGTTCTTTCTCAAATGTCCTAATAGTTCTCACATTTTTTCCAGGCTTATGTCCAATGTAGTGTTATCTCCCCAGATGTACCAAGAGTGTTTGGAACTTGAGTCGACTTCTTTATTAAAATTATGGTAAGCTTCAAAAGTATGAATAATGTTTAATGTGTGCTTTAGAAGAACCAATTTCCTTGATTACTAAAAATATTCTCACAAAAATGGCCCCCAAAGGCTGAGAATGTAGGTCAGTGGTAGAATGCTTGTCTGTATGCGTGGGATCCTTCACCCTATCCACAGCATAAGAAGGGAAAGGAGCTTCTAATCACACGGTAGGAGATGTGGGAGATGTTGGCATGCCATTTAGATCTCCCACATTTAGAGATCTCCATGTATTTCTCCATGGAGGAGAAGATGTAAGGTATGTGGGAGAAAATGTGAGACGGGGGCAGGCAACAGATAGTAGAGGTTAAAAAAAGAAAATTCATGTTCTTTAAGGATTGTTAAGACTAAAAAAAAATCTAAATCTTACATGTATAAGTGCTTGCCTAAGTTTATGTTTTTGGACCATGTGTGTGACTGCTGTCCACAGACGCCAGAACTGTGTGTCAGATCCCTGACCACAGAAATGAAATGATAGAAAGATTAGGTTGATCACCATGAGGTCAAAGAGGAAAGCCAAAGGAGATAGAAAATAAACACTCCTGCCTGGTGCTTAACTATGAGGAACCCAACACTCTTTCCTGGCTTTCACATACTTGCAAGCATATACAGTATACAAAACTACACAGTCAGAAACACACACACACATGAATGAAAACATAAATAATTTTTAAATTACACAACTTTAAAGAAATTTAAAAACAATTCCGTTTATTTCAACTGAGGAGCGGCTATAAAGTCTGTGTCTTAGTTCCTGTTCTTCTTCTGTGACAGAACATTATGACCAAGGCAACTTATTAAAGGACACATTTAACTTCTGGCTCATTGTTCTAGAGGGTTCAAGTCCATGGCCTTCAGGGTAGGGAGCACAGCAGCAGGCTAGCAGGCAGTATGACAGAGAAGCAGCAGTAGAGAGTTCCCATCTTAATACAACAACTACAAGTCAGAGAAAGAAAGAGAGAGCTAACTGGGATTGACTGGCTCTTAGAGACCCCAAAACCCACCCCCCAGTGACACATTTACTCCCACAATGCCACACTTCCTAATCCTTTTCAAATAATTCTACCAACTGGGACCAAGTGTTCAAATACCCAAGGCTGTAGGGGCTGTTACCAGTCAAAGCACAGCAGTCTGAACACGATACATCCAGGCCTTACTTATTACCACATGCAAGAAACTGTAAACATTTCCTATAAGATGTGGCAACTCCACAGGACTTACTCCACAAATGCATGAGCAGCCATTTCTCTGAGTTGTATATTTGTATATTAGTATGTATAACATGTCAAAATAGTCACTGTTAACATAAACTGGTATGATCATTGGTAGAGAACAATACTTAAGGAAATGGTTTAGTTTTTTAAAATGTAGCAAATAATACAGACGAAGACTTAGTTGATGATAGTTTGAAAATAATTTGAGGAAGCAACAGTGTGATTAGTGATGCTATGTGTGACTGCGAAATTCATATAAAACTCAGGTATGTGGTGGCATGGATCAGTCAACAGAGTGGAAATTCTGCAGGACTGTAAAAGTGCTTACAGATTCCTGGTCTACATCTCTCTGGAAATGCCGGACTGTGATCTCACTGTAGGGAGAGAAGCTACCACACATTTGTAGATTAGAAACATATGGCTCTCATTTAATGGCCAGTGAGACTAAAGAGTTAATTGCATATACATGTCAGTCATCATCAGTCAGTCAATCAGGCAACTAATACCTTTAGGGGTCATGAATCTGAAAGGACTAAAGTTGACGGGACGCTGACAGTCCAAGGACGGGTGCCCACATAACAGGTTGTGTGAAGTCAGCATCTCTTGTTTGTGCAGATGCTACAGGGGATGCGTGACTCCTGGGTGTTCATGGTTCCACAGCTGGGGCTTACTGGAAAATAATGGAGATGATGTTCACACGCTTCCTATTCTGCTAGTGACTGTCAGGCCACTGCACACAGGCTGAGGCCCAAAAAGGATTTCAGCACTCACCTAAGCCAACCCTACGTCTAGCCATGCCAAATCATAAAAGTTGGGTTAGTAGCGAAGCTGTGTGCAGAAACCACATTGCAGACTCATCACCCCTTTGCTTATGCCACAGTATGTAACTTTATATTTTTATCAGGAATTTGTATGTCTGCTGAGACTGAGTACCAATTTTACCACAAAAGAGAATACAGCAATCAGGAAGTTAAAAAAAAAAAAATTCTAGGGAGTGGATCTTTAAAGTTTTGTTCATAGAAATGCTCAACATATGTCAAAAGTTTTGATGGACCCAAGAAGACTCTTTTAAATATGGATAATCAAGAGGTAGTGAAAAAATGTAAAGAATCTCATAAAGCACCTTCTTCTAAAATGTTTTTGAAATGCCTTTATTGGCATCAAAGGCTGAGGTCAGCATTACCTGGAAAGCTTTATGAGACGCCGGGCTGCATACGCTTGCCTGCAAAGGCTCGCCATATGATTTTAATACAAAATTTGCGTCAACAATGTGCAACCTCCTCTGTTTGTTTTACAAACACTGGATAGGAAAAAAATAAAACTGACAGCATCCATAGTTTAGACAAGCCTCACGCTGCTGTCTCCTGCCAGATGCTCTGTGACTCCAAGCATCTTTACAATCAGAGTATACACACACAGGCCCCGTTGTGCCCAGATGCTGACTCATAGCCCAGGTGTATTTTAGTCTGGAGTTTGGATTGGAGCAGGCAAACAAAGAGAACGGAAAAGAAATATCCCATGGAAAATTCTAAAGCCAGGAATTCCCTGTATTTTCTCACTCACCGTCAAATCCTTTGCCAAAAGCCCTCGCTGTGGAACCACACTGGCTGCCTTAAGTCTCGTATCCTTGACCTCTTCTTGATATAGAGACAGGAGTGAGGTCAAGGCAATTGTAGGAGAGGAAAGAGAGGACTGGAAGGTTCAAAACTTTTACAAAGTGAAGTGTCAACCCTTGAAGATGTGAGAGCTGCCAAAATGATGGAATAAAAAAAAAAATGACCCATAGTAAATGAAAATGGCAGTTGAAATGTGGTGAGCATGACCTGCCCACAATTGGTGAGAGCAAGAGTTCAAATTGTCTTTCATCCTAATCTTGAGATTATTATTTCAACTTTAGCAGAGGTCTATGCATATTTAAAGAGAAGGTCTGTTTTCACTTCAGTCTAAAACAGTCAGCTAAATTCCAACAGAGCTGAGAGCCATGTGCTAGAAGGATCGTTGTGGTGCTTTACCGACACAGCTAGAGATATCTTGCTTAGTGGAACAAAATGAACGTGGAGGACATGCAGCTACTCCATAGTGCCCATGGTTTCATATCACAGACTGGATTTCCAGCAGCCAGCAAGAAAGCATAACTCTAGGGGAACCAAATGCAATCCTCATGGTTGTTCCGTGTGGTATGTCTTCTCATTGAAGAGTTCACTAGTTGTGTTGCATTTTTCTTTTAACGGCCTAGCCTTTCACTGACATCACTCACAGCCTGCAGTCAGTATCTTACTTCCCAGAGCTGCTTGGCAATGAAGCAAGGATTATTTCTGTCTCCAGGCACTATTGCCATGAATGAGTCCCATTTCACACATGTGACAGTCATTCACACACGGGACTGTGCAAAAATCAAGACATTTGCAAGTGTGTAAAAGAAGGCCAAAGCTACTTGTGTGACAGGGTGGGGGAGGGGAGGAAGAGCCAGCAGGAACCAGCCAGACACTCTAATATGTAACTGGCTTGGCTGCCTCTGAGACACACCACCTTTCAGTCCAGCATTCAACTGTGTTAGCTCTCTGAGACTCAAAACAGTAGAAAAGGCCAGTACTTACTGAGACAGATTGTAAGAATTCACTAGCAATTCAAGAATGTGTTCTATCTCTACAGTGACTTGGATTTTATTAAGACAGACTGTCTTAATCTGTTTTTCTGCTGCTATGGTAGAGTACCAAAGAATGGATAGTTTACAATGAAGTCTATCTGTCATTGTTCTAGATCCTGGAAAATAAATCTATCAAGGATTTGGCATCTGGAAAATACCTCCTTGCTACTTGAGAATGTGTAGAAAACATCAGATGTGTAGAAGAGAAAGTGTGAGTTAGTGGGTTTTCATAACAAAGCTCTAGTCTTGGCATTCCCAAGATCAGGGTACCAGTACACAGCAGAGCCTCCATGACCCAATCACCATGGAAATATCCTACCTTGCAGCATGGCTTGACACCCCTAATCAGAAAGCAGAGATGCTTTCAAATCCAAAACTACTAGTGCCTACATGACACCAGAAATGAAAATCTCCACATCTGATTCTATGGGTCAGGTCTCAGTTAAAACACAGGTGCCTTGGAAGAATTGCACTAAATTACTTTCAGATATATATCATATAAGATTTAAATGAGGTTTCATTAAAATCTGGGTCACATTCCCAGGGCATCTTGTTATGTATATATAAATATTAAAAGTAAAACAAAGTAATAAGTAAGCAAAAATACTTCTGGCACCAAGAATTTTGGGTAAGGGACACTCAACTTTTATCATCAGAATTGCTTTGACATGGGCACTTGATCAAAATCTCAGAGATATTCTGACAGTTTTAAAAACCAAAAAGAAATAGGTTGGAAGACATTTCATGAGAATAGTCTTCTGGGTGTCAGTATGCCTTCCTGAGTTGGGCAAGAACTTAATTACTGATTGGAGTAAAGAATTAGAATTTGATTTCTCAGTTGCTGAGAAGCATCCATTGTGTTCCTCAGGGAGGATGGTGATTTCACAGGGGGGCAGCAGCATCCTCTATGAAATCATTGTTTTGCAGCCTTAGTGACTCAAAACAAATAAGCAGAGAATGTTACAGTCAGGCAGAAATTACTTCTTTTGCCAGAGTCCATTCCACAGATATTTTTCTTCATGGGAAAAGGACATCTATACTCCTCAGTACTCTCAAAATTATTTTTTTTTCACACTGGAAAAAAATCCTAAGACATTCTAAAGCCTGTTTGTCTTATAATACCACAAAGAATATATTCCTAAGTGAAATAATAATACAGGAAGGCAGGGGGGTGGGTTTCCTGAAAATGACAGTTTTAGATGGGCTCTCAAGTGACAAAGAGAAAGGGAAGACTTACACTACTACCCAAGAGCATTTCTTGCTATCTGCTCTGTGTGTATTTCCTAGGATGGCGTTCTCTTCCCTATCCTTTATCCCGTCCACCCTCTTTCCCATGCCATTAGACACTGCCGCTTTGTTCCATGTAGGCATCATTAGTTTGGATTCTCTTCATGTTCCCTGTCAAACTCTTCCCTGGTATCCCTCATAGAATATCTCTGTTCTAGAAAGGAAGAGGGAATGTATTACTTCTGGAATTTGCTTCTCCTTAACTAGAATCTGCTTCTCCTTAACATGTTAATCTTCCATTCTCTGTCCTACCTTGTCTGGGCAAGAAGGAAGTATCAGAGAGAATGGGTTATAAAGTCTTTACTCTCTCTCTCTGTCTCTCTGTCTCCCTTTCTCTCTCTGTCTCTCTGTTCTCTCTCTGTCTCTGTCTCTCTGTCTCTCTGTCTCTGTCTCTCTCTTCCTGTCCATCCTTTTCTCTCTGCTACCCAATTGGAAGAAAGCACTCTTTATAGAAATGAGTGGCTGCTAACGTCTGAGTTGCCTGCTGTTGGCTGTTTCACTAGTGGGGAAGATCATTTAGGAGAGTCTTTAAGTAGCAGAAGAGCAAGACTTACAGCTCCCCTTTCCCTTTCTTGATTTCTTCTATGCTATGCTTTGTTGATTTTTTAAAAGTAATTAACTAAAATAAACATTTTTTTATTTTAGTTTTAGTTTTTGTGGCTGGGGGGGATATTAATTGTGTTGGAGCCAAGTTGCTAGAAATGGAAAAGTACTTTCACACATGTTCATGAGGATGCTTCCTCTCAATATCTGGGTCTCCTATGGGGCAGTTGGTATTTAGTAGCAGGGAAGGACTCTCACCTTGTATTTATGTTTTAAAGTACATGTGAATAAGGTAGATGTCATAGTTAGGGCTTTATTGCTGTAGAGAGACACCATGACTAAGGCAATTCTTATAAAGGAAATCATTTAATTGAGACTGGATTACAGTTTCAGAGGATTAATCCATTATCATCATGGCAGGAAACATGGCAGCCTGAAGGCCAGACATGGTGCTGGAGGAGCTGAGAATTCTACATCTTGATCCAAAGGCAACCACAAGGAGACTGGATTCTACACTGCCAGAGATTGAGCATAGGACTCTTCAAAGGCTAACCGCAGGGTGACATACTTCCTCCAACAAGGCCACACCTTCTCTAAACATGACCATACCTCCTAATAATGCCATTCCCTATGGGCCAAGCATTCAAATACATGAGTCTATAGAGGCCAAACCTACTCAAATCACCACAGTAGGCTTTATTAAATAACACTAGATAACCTGGTACTTGAAATGGTCTTACAGTGTCTTCTCTGATATGTGGTCTCACCTGAGGTTCTAACTGCCTGAACTACTTGTTTAAGCTTTGTGTTCTGTATTCAGCCAAATTAACTTTTCCCCTGAACCCTTCATGGGAAAATACAGTGCTATGTTCCACCATGCAGGCTCAAAGGAGAGGTGATCCTACCTCCATGAATCCATGTAGAGTCCTTCATCAGTTTTCTTTTCATCTTTGCTAAGTGTCCATGCATTTAGAAGCATCCTTTTCACCCACAATTGTCTGCTAGATTTATCTGGATAGATTGCAAACACTCCAATACCATAGGTCTACCGCAAAACAGTGAATCTGAAATCTTGGGATTGAACCCAGGGATAGATTTTAATTCTTATTTAAGTCTTTCTGGTGACATCAACATGTTTCCGTGAGAGAACCACTGGTCTGGAAAATGTGTTTCTCAGGTGGTCATCCTCAAAGGTACTCCACTGTGAAATCTTATCTCAAAGTCAAAGCAATTCTGATTTGTGTGGTGTGTGTGTGTGTGTGTGTGTGTGTGTGTGTGTGTGTGTGTGTGTATGTAGGGGTGTGGGTATGTGTGTATAATGGTATATATGTATATGAGTGTGTGTGTGTGTGTGTGTCTGTCTGTTAGTCTTGGTGCTATGTTTTTACTTCTTGATCTCTTTACACTGTCTTCTGACTTATTTTCATGTAAATTCACTCACATATTGTCAACAAATAGTGATGAGAACTTATTCAAGGATAACCAGATACTGCGGCTCTCAGAAGTGAGTTGGATCTTGGTCTAGTGTGTAGACCCAGTCAGGAGGCCTGGGCTGGAGTTTAAATGAATAAAAACTGAAACCTGATGAAGAAAGCATATTCTGAAAAGCATGCACTAAGGCACAAGCAGGGCAGACCTAGCTATGACTGTCTCTCCCATGTCCTCCTGTTTGCTCACCATCTCATTGTCATCCAAAACCTGAAATGAAAGCACAAATCATCTTTAAAAAGTGCAAATCATTTCTCCACTGAAAAGGCTTCAGTAGCTTCTCATTTCACACAGACTAAAATCCAGATTGAGTCTACAATCAGCAAGGACCTGCTTGACCCTTGGTCTCCACCTCATACCCTTTTGCCCATTTCCTTCTCTCTACACACTGCACTCAACGCCTCTGTTCTTAGCTCTGATTTGCTTTGTTTTGTTTTTGTTTTGGGGTGGGGGAGAAAAATGTTCTTTATCTAGACCAGAGGAATCTATTCTTAATGCTAGCTTAAAGCAATTCGCTTCCAGCTTCCTTCATCTCTCTGTCTCACATCTCCTTGGAACTTTGCACCATGGAGATGTCACTTTCTCAAGTGATAACGGTCATTTTCTGACCACTTCACACTTAGGGTCCAGCATCCACCTCTGGTGTCCTCTCAAGAAAAATGAAACACAGTGTTCTTTGTGGCAGAAGGAGACACAGACCTTATTCCATCTATCTGTGGTTCTGTGAATCACATGAACAGATTAAGATCTCCATAGAGTTCTACCTGCAGAGAACATGTTGAACCTTAGACCTTGCATGTTCTGTATTGTTGTAGAAATGAATTTAATAGGCTTGGTTGTGATAATGTGCCTTAAGGAAACACATTCTCCTGGGTCTGGGAAGCCTCCAGAGCAAGTTATAGGCATGTTGTTTCATGAGTAGTAGGTGGCATTCTAGAAAACCAAACCAAACCAAACCAACTCACCAACCAAACAAAGCAACAACTTTAATTTGTAATTTTTTGCCATTTTGTAATGTCTTTGGTATCAGTAATCTGTGACAAACTAATTTACATATTGTCAGTACAATTTGCAGAGTTTTCTGAGCTATTAGAAGTTGGCTCTTTGGAGCTGCTATAGACAGTTCCAGTATGCCAAACTCTAGCTCACTCTTGAAGTCTGGGGACTTCACAGAAAATGACTGGTGCTATACTTCCTAATGGCAGGAGTTTATATAATCCATTTTGGCTTCTTTATGGATGCGAGGACAAGGAAATGGTGATTTGTCCAATAGGAATGGTGAATATCTTGGGGTATCTTAAAAATACACAGGAAGAAAAAGTAAGGCTGATGCCAGTGAACTAGAACACAGAGACTCACTTTCATCATCTGTGAGAGAAATGATTCAGTACTCTCCATCTCAGCTAAACAAAACAGTATTCTTGACAGTATGTAGGGATTGACATAAAAGAATAGAGAATTCTGTTGCTTCTATGTATGAGTGAGTTTGTGTTTGATTATTACTAATATATCAATCTTTCTAGGCCAAGAACTGTTTACAGCATCTTTTTCTTTTCTAGTTAAAATAAGATAATTTATGTTAAATCCATCCGGAAACTAAATTGAGGCTTAAAGCCTTTTTCAGATGCCAACAACACTGTTCAAGTTAATAAGAACCCGATTCTTGTCCTATTTTTCTTCTATCAGTTTGTATATTGAATATTTCTAATACATTTCCGCATGCTCCATTTTTTCATTCTTTGTTTGGCCCTGGTTATAATGAAAACTTAGACACATACCTAACAACTTAGACAAAGCAGAAATCCAAGCCGTCAAATTGGAGGAGGATAAACCCCTGTCATTAGGAGCTCAGTCACAGCTTTAAAAGTTATAATTTCTGATGTTAGGCTATCACTTTTCTGGGCAAATACTGGTGTTGAAATCTATTATTACTACCCCTCTCCCCACTCCAACCACTGGAACATATGTCCAGCTTTCTAGAAAAATTCATGTGTGTGACGGTTAAGACAGAAGCCTTCTGAGTACCTTTAGACAGGGCCACCAAGCTCTAGTAGAATCTTCCATCCCTATATGCACCATTGAATCATGTTTATATGTAACGCTCATATTTAAAAAAGCAACAGCCAATGTCAATGATGCCGGTATAAAAATATCTTAATAGCCAGTAACTGACTAATGAATACTACTGTAATAACAGTTTAATTTGAAGAATTCTGACAGCTGGTTGCTTTGATGAGAGTGGTTTCCAAGGAGCCCTTGTCTCATGCTGAGGGCATCCCCAGCCTGCTGATTTATAGCAGCAGTGCAGAACTGTTTAATGTCACCACCTCTCAACTGAAGTAATAATAAACAGGGATGTTATGGTTTATTTTTCTGTATGAATTGTTCAGGCTCTGTATGGTAAGTACCAACTCAATAGGGGATAATAGCTGCCATTCCCCTGGGTGTTGTAACTGGTCTAGAGCCCCACCCCTAGCCCTTTCTCTTGGCAACATTTATCTATCAGATGAATATAGAGGTTCTTGATTTCAGAGATAGATTTTATTCTTTTTCACTGCTCTTGCTCATCTCATCCCGCTTAGCAAATATAATTGTTCTGCTTCCCCATTATTTCTGAACTTCCCAAGATAGTTGAAAGCAGACAGCTAAGGCTTGAAATATATGGTTCTGCAACGATCTTAATTATACTATGTGACTTTGTGTTTGATAGGGAATAGCAATGTCTGGGAAGTGAATCTAATCTCTGCAGATTCAGGACGATTGCCAAAAAGATTCATTGATTTTCCCCCACACCTCCTTTTGCAGGAGTGCAATCTTTTATTGTATAAATGTCAGAAGCTTCAAATTATTAGGAAACGTGTCAAGAAGCTTAAGGTATAATAACATTCTTTAGAGAGCTTGGTTCTGAAGACAGTGCAATGAAATGTTCTAAAAGCAAACATGTCGTATGTTCTTAGGGAATAAAGCTCTGGGATTCATTTTAATTTGTCATTTCTAACGGGATGAGGCTTCCACTGGGTCTTTTGATGGGAAAGCCTTAGGGATGATACATAGCTAGTCCTCTGCCATCCCTGAGCCTTTATAAGCACCAGATTGTAAAGACATCTGCAGTTCTGTAAAAGAAGGCTCTGGTTTGGGATTTGAGGCTTCAGAGCTGGACTGTAAAAAATTGTTGGGTTTTGCCCTGGTGACAAGATCTCTAGAAGAGAATCAGGAATAAAATGAGACCATGGTTTAAACTGTGACTCTTATCTCAGATGAAGCTGTTTGTCCTATAATTAAGGAGAACTCCTTAGCACTGGGCAGTATATTATTTAAGATGACTTTAATTACTAGTATATTGGTTACTTTTGTGACAGTGTGACAAAATATCCTAGGAAACAATTCAAGAGGAGAAGAATTTGTTTGATTCAAGGTTTCAACTACCATGCAGGAAGGGTGGTAGAGAGCAGGTCATCCAGAAAGCCTGAGGAAGAAAGGGGTGGGGATGGGGTGGAACACTTCTGATCTTTCATCTTTCGAGCACTTTCCTTTTCCCACTTCTATTCTGCTGTCTCCAAGACAATGGGCAGTGCCTTCCACACTCAGGATGGGGCTGTGTCTCTTCAGTTACTCTTCCATGGAAATTGCCTCCCAGACACAGCCAGAGGTGTGCTTGACTACTGTCTCCTCCATACTTCCAACGAAGTTGATAGGATTGATCATCAGAGTACAGACTAGAAGCTTCCCTGAAGAACTCACACATGACTTAGAAAGACTCCTCTGTCTCCTTAAGGAGCCATGAGCTCCTCCAAGCAGGTCAATGCCTCATCCAGTTTTGTATATCAAGTGTCCAGTGCAATTCTTAGCACAAATGGATTCCTTTTTTGCCACACATTTAAATTTTAATAAGGGGCCTAAATTCTTTAGGCACCAGAAACTGTATTTTATCCATCTTCCTTTGTTAACATTCTAAACAGTATATAAACATAAAACAGATTAATCTGTTTGTGACCCAGACTTGTAATAGGAATCATCAATTACACAGTAGTGACAGGGCTTTCCTATTTGTTTTTCCAGCCCCTTTCAGTCTCTGTCACTTGTCCTATCCTAACACCCCCCCCCCCAAAAAAAAGTACCAACTCAGTATCATGAGGTTTAAGAGATGGCCCAACAGTAAAAAGGACAAGCTCTCAGGAACCTTCAGACACTTACCCTTTGGTAGATCTCCTTCCTGGGTCCTGGGCTGAGAAACCAGTGGATCTGTAAACCAAGCACACAGATCTAAAGACCAAGTGAAGGTCTGGATGATAAGGTGCATGGGCTTGTGACCATCACCAGCAACATCCAGCCTCAGAACTTCCAAGACTGTTGAGCTCCTGTCCCCTGTGGATGCCTCCCAGGTACCTCTCCATTCCCCTGCCACACATAGAACAGTATGAGGGATACAGCAGAGGTCAAAGACAGAGTGACCAGCCCCAGTGGGGGTGAGGACAGGGGGTTTGGGAGGAACACTGATAAAGCAACTACAAAGTTGCTAACATTTGCTCTTGGGAACGAGAGGTAGGCCCAGAACAAGGATGGCAGTTGGAAGGTGAAGGACAGTCCCAGTACTCAATAGTGATAGTGATCAGGCTTGAAGGGGCCATTAATGGGCATGCCTAGGTACTGGGCCTGCTTCTCAGTCAGCTTGGTCAGCTTCACATTCAGCTTGTCCAGGTGGGCTTCAGCCACTTCCTCATCCAGCTTCTTAGGCAGGAAGTGAACCCCAATGGAGTATTTATCTGGGTGGGTCCACAGCTCAATCTGTGCCATCGCCTGGTTTGTGAAGGAGTTGCTTATCACCAAGTTGGGGTGGCCCATGGCACAACCCAGGTTGCCCAGACAGCCTTCACCCAGCAAGATGATGCGGCGCCCATTCTTTAATCAGTAGCAATCCACCTGGGGCTTGATGATCACCTTCTCCACTGAGTTCTCACTGAGCCACTTCACATCAGTCTCCACATCAAAGTGTCCAGTGTTACAAACCATCACATCATCCTTCATCTGTTCAAAGTGCTGGCCAAGGATGATATCAACAAAGCCTGTGATAGTGACAAAGATGTTGCCCTCCTTACAGGCCTCATCCATGGTAGTTACCTAATAACCCTCCATGGCAGCTTACAGTTCATCAATGGTGGATTCCTTAAATACCTGCTGAATGAATGGATGGTCTTTTGTCTGTGAAACTCTGGAATGTATCATACAGCATACCTCACCACACTGACACACATTCCTCTGCCTCAGCTCTTCACGACTCCTTAATAAGTAAGGTCTCATTGAAAGGCAGAGGTGTATTAGTCAGGGAAGACTGAGAATTTGTACACCAGGGTAGTAGCTCACATGACCTGCATTTATGATTCATTACATCTTTCATGAAGATAGCAGATGATTCAGTTGCTGTCACTAGAGAATGAGACACTTAAGTGAGTCCCATGCAAATGAGGATTCCAGAGTGGGAAGTCTGGTTGATCATCTCAATCAGTGCTTACTTAAAACACTTGATATACAAAACTGGATGAGACATTGACCTGCTTGGAGGAGCTCATGGCTCCTTAAGGAGACAGAGGAGTCTTTCTAAGACATGTGTGAGTTCTTCAGGGAAGCTTCATCCAGGAAAGGGCAGTGGGGATTTTATAAAGATGATCTGTTGAGGTTTTGTCTTTTGATATATATTATGATACTAAATACTGGTTCTCAATGCCTGGTTGCCTCCAGGGATGAGGGAATCTGCACAGAGACCCAAGTGATTTCCGAGGTCAAATGCCAGATGCTCTCTCAAAGAGAAGTGGGAAGATGGGGAGATAGAGAGGGAAAAGTGGGTAGAGAAAGGGAGGAGAGAGGGGATGGAAAGAAGGCATCTTGAAGCCCAAGTTCCAGGTTCTGTTTTTAGAGTACCTGAGAGATTATTGAACATTAACATGTACATTTCTCAACTCCCTCATCTACAGAAAAGTAATCATTGTCCTGCCTGCATAGTAAAACCAATGGTTGAAGAGTAAGAACAGTCTGAGGTTATACACAGTCAGGCAAAGAGAAGTCAGGTTCAAAGCCAGGAGATCAAGGTGTGTCACAGGCCACTCAGTCTTACTCTAGGAAATCAGAAAAGAAGAGCTATACGCATAGCAATCTCAAGGGTTCCTTACCTTCTCAACATATTTATTTTGAAAACCAATTTTATGAGAGTGTGAAAGGAAACAAACAAATAAACAAAAAAAGAATGCATACAATGAACAAAGAAAAAGTAAGACTATCAAGACAATTAGACAAAATTAAGTCACCAATACATCAAATATCATTGTAGAGAAGGGCTGTTTACTCCAGATAGTTAATTGGAGTGAAGACTTGTGTGAATATACATGAAAATAACATGCAAGAGCTTAGCGTTGATGAGAACTAAACCATGGCATTCATGCAGATTTTTTAAAAATAGGAATTCCTCAGGAATAGGTTTAGCACATTTGATAGAGTTTGAACCCCAGTACCACATAGTCTAGAGCCATACCTATACTAGGAATAGGAGGCTCAGAAGTTCAAGAATATTGTCAGCTATATAGCCTGGGATATATAAGCACCTTTGAAGAAAGAGTGGCCAGGGCTGGGGATGGGTGGGGGAATGGCTCCATTTTATTTATAAACACTGAAAAGGAACTGGGTAGGACAGAATTAAGACAGTAACACCCGTGTCTCATTTATATTCTCCAAGTTCATAGTTTTAATGACAGTGGCTGTTAAAAACACCCCCTTTCTTGGTTGTATTACAGGCTGTTTGTAGAGACAAAATTCTGTTTAACGTAATTTGTATGGAAGTTCTCACTCTTCATACTAAAAATAACGAAAACGTGACTTTTAACAATAAAAGTGACTAAATGGTGCATGTGCTGAAGCTATTCATCTTTGACAGCCTGACTGCTCTCAGAACCCCACCAAGAGTGTCAAACCAAACGATGCCATTTCACACAAACAGCAAATAGACTGCTGTTCCTGCTTGCCAAGACTCTCTTGGGCCAAGCAGCTCTCCAAATCTCTAAGGCAAAGGAAAATTCAAGGGAACGGGAAGAGAAATGAGAAATGAGAAAACATAAATGCCACAAGTGAAGGAAAGAAAGATGTATGAGATTAGTGAAGCTCAGAGTGTCTGCGTCATCCTGAATACAAAATGACTCAATGGCAGAGACTTAAATTTTCAGTACATTTCTGACCAATTTCTTAGCTCTTTCTGGATGTGTAGGTCAGTGTTTGAGTCAGTCTCTGAGAGATCACATCAAAGCAAGCAGACAGTTAATACTCCATCAAGAAGAAACTATGAAAAACTGAGGGCTTGGGCCCTCCTTGCACACTACCAACTCTGCCTTTGACTCGGCAAGACCATGTTAAAACTGAGAGGCAACATCACCCTACTATATATCATGGAATTCAACTGCGGTGAAAACAAAAACCAACCAGCCAACAACAACAACAAAAACTATTGATCTATGCTGCATCATTCCCCAAATATAAAGCCCTTCACTTCCTGAACTCTATGACTGTTACAGGTATGGCTATCTATTGCTAGTCTCCAGGAGTCTAAACAGTAAGTTAGTAATGAGGTATTTGAAGAAATCATGTAAAAGCAAATCAGGCTTCAGACATGTCAACGAAAGTGTTTGTACTATTACTGAAAAGCTTCCTCATCATAGTCTCTTGACAGAGAATCTGTAAGATTTCTGAATGGATTTCCTGAATAAAATGAATAGAAGACCGTGTCCCCTGCAGGCCAAACACAAGTTTTGGTTAAAATCCAAACAGCAAGTTTATTATGAACATCCAGTTGGCTTCTGGAGCAGAAATTTTTTCATTTCCTTTTGACTTTTAATTATGTACAAACAAACAAGCAAACAAATAGAGAGGCTGGATAATAGTGCTTGTTGCCAAGCCTGTGGACCTGAGTTTGACCTGCCATAGTGGAAGGAACAAGACACCAATTCCAAGTTGTACTCTGACCTCCACACATGTGCAACGATAAGCATGCCCACAACATGTATTTACAGGAAAATAATTGTAACTTACCGTAGTAATAATAAAAATAAATTATAAGAATATCTTCCATTACATTGAGAGAGTGAGAGACTTCTAGCCATTTTTAGCTAAATAAACATCCCGAGGATATGGAATTCAGCTCAATTATTCTCACTCAGGCAACTATTAATACTTAAATGTTATTTTGTGAATTTGCTCTTATAGATCAATTATGAATAAAGACACTGGGAAGCTAAGGTTTCTCAGAAAATCACTTATCTATTATACAGATACTTCCCGTGAGAGCAAATCTTCTTTCTCATTTTTTTCCAGTTTTTCATTATGAAGAACTTCAAACGTGCATCAAAGCTCAAAGACTACTACAGTGAACATCTGTGTCCCCATCACCCTTGCATGGTAACATTTCACTCTACTTGTTTTATCCTCTCTCCATCTGTCTAACCATCCCTCTAGACATCCATCAAGCCATCTTATTTTTCTGATACATTTGAAACTACATTGCAGATGTCAGTACATTTCCCCCTAAGCACTTCATCATGCATGTTATTAGCTGGAGATCAGTGTGCATTTCCAATATTATTCTTATGATGTAAAATGGATGCAACCTGAAAGTTACGCATTCTTAAATGCACCCTCTGTGTTTTATAAAACGTGCCTCTGTGTTATGAGAACTTATAGCGCTGGGCTCAGCTCTTCAGTCTTTCCCAAACGCCTCCCTGATAAAGGCTTGGGGGTCAGTGATATTGAAAAATCATGGAAACTTAAAAGTTCAGGTTAAATGAGAGAGATCTTCATGTTATTGGAGATGTATCATTGAAAAGGATAGTGGTATCAGCAGCCCCCGCCCTCTTCTTTCTCACTCTGGCTTGAAATGAGTGGCTTTATCATACTACACATTCCACCATGATGCTCTACCTTGCCAAATGACAAAAACCCGTGATGGGCCAATCCATCATGGACTGGCACTTTTGAAGCTCTGAGTCAAAATAACTATTTTCTCTATACTCCAGTTGACTATCTCAGGAATTTTATATAGCACTAAAAAGCTAGCAAATCTAGCCATGTATCTAAGATACTATAATTCTAGAATTTTCCCAGACACTACTAATTCTCAGTTCTCTAGAAGCAAAAACTGTTCTTATTTTTGTCCTCACTACAGATTAAACATCTCTGGAAGATTCTGCACCAGAATGTTATAGTATATATTCTTATATCTTTTAATCATCATATTTTGGATGCATTAACCATTTGTTCTTGTTACTTTACAGCAATATTCTGGTATCCTCTCATGTTAATATCACAGTTTGCTTAGTAGTTTTTACATTTTTTGGATAGCCGTGTTATTTCTATTTTTGGACTGCTGTGGATAATGTTGTTTTGAACATATCTACAGATGATATAAGGCTCTGAATTTTGAAATGATTTTGATTTGTTTACTTGTTTATTTGAATTGGGCTCATGTGGTTCATGTTGGCCTTGATCTTCCTATGCAGCTAAGGATGATTTGAACTCCAGATCCTCCTAACTCTGCCTCTCAGCACTAAAATGTAAGAGGATGCAGCAAGCTGTCTGTATTTTATATGTAGGTACTTAATTCAGTCTTTATAGAACCCAGAGTCCGTTGAGTTTATATGAAGATCTGTGAACCTCTGAAACTTACCAAGGAAATTTTAATTTCCAGATCTTTTGTGGCTTACTAAATTCTATGGAAAACTATATTTTGTTCCCACTGAGCACTTTAGGCAGAGATGGAAGAATTTTAAAAAGGAAGTAGTGACCTTGGACATATTGTACAAGTGTAAATGCATAGTTTTCTTCAACTAACTTATATGTAAAGTATCAGTTTGCAATTCTAAAAAAAAAAAAAAAAAAGAAAAAAAATTGCTGAACTCTCTCCTTCACCCATAAAGATTGACTCTGGCTTAAAATAGCCTGCAGTTGTCAATGCTGTACATTGTTCAGAAGGAGACATCAGAGCTTTTCTTCCTCTCTGCGAAAGAAAAGTGTATCACAGGTCTCACATAAGCGACAGCATTTCAAACTCCATCAAGATGAGACTATCACTAATGCCCAAGGATAAAATGAATTGTGGATTTTAAAAATGTTTCTCTAAGTAGCTGGATATGTTCAAATAAAACTTGCTCATATAAATAAGGAATTCTGAACAGTTGAAGCATTCACTTCTATGGAACTCTACAGAGGAAAAGAAAGTGTGCAAGCAAAAACTACTAATATTCCTTCAACATAATTGGAAAGAAGTAATTATGCATGGTTTTGTGTTGTAGAGCAGCAGTTGTAGCTGGGGAGGAAGAAGTAGAAACATTCCTTTTCAGGCAACTTTACATTACAGTACTAGAAACTGGTCCTTACAGCTAGCAAGGGATCAAATAATGATTTTGATGGTACATGTGGTTGTTAACATGAGAATTGTCCCTCTGAGGCTCATGTGTTTGAACACATGGTCTCCGATTGGTGGCACTGTTAGAGGTTGTAGAACCTTTAAGACATGGAGCTTTGCTCAAGGAAGTATGTCACTGGGGGCAGAGTTTGAGTCTTCTGCCTGCCTCTGCCTCTCACGTGCTGGGATTAAAGGCATGTGCCACAACACCTGGCCATAAAACCTTTAAGTTTTATCTTTTCCTTATGTCCAGTTTTCTGTTTCCCTTTGGGGGCTGCCACTTCTGGCACTTCTGGCTCTGCCACTGTGCCTTTCCTGCTTACTGCCATGTCTTTCCTGGCCTAATACACTTAGTCCCCTGGAACTGTAAGCCAAATATCCTTCTCTCCTTATGTTGCTTGTCAGCTTATTTATTATATACCTGAGAAGAAATTAAGACACTGTTATGATTTGAATGGGAAATGTCTGACTATCTGAGCACTTGATCCTTGTTCTTGGTGCTGTTTGGGAAATCAGGGCACGACAGAAGAAGTGTTGGGCTGTGAAAGGGGTTTCAGTTTTTGGTAGAGTGCTGGCTGGAAGTAGCCTGGAGACCCTGCAAGGGATGGGCATCCATTCCGCTGTGCTCCCAGAATCCAGGCTCCTAACATGCAAGATCTCCATTTGACCTGTACTATTCAGTCATGTAGGTAATGCAGCCCCTCCCAAAGAGCACAGGTACAGGGCATGACTACAGGCCTCAGGCCCTAGAGAGATTTACATACTAATGAAGGCCAGAGGGCGGAGCCAATTAAGCATTCCTCCCCAGACCCTTCCCCCTTCTCCCTCCTTTTTAACTCAGGTCTGCTCTGAGTTTCACAGGTGGGGGTGGGGAGGGTACATCCAGATCCATCTATCATCTGCCATGAAAATAAATCTGTTTAAACCCATGGATTCCACGTATTTTCTGAAGCCCACTGTGGGAAAGGTGGAGAAGGCCTTTAATGCTGAGCCACTGCAGCTACCATGCCTAACATCCTCCCTGGAGGACCTCTCTGCTTTCCAGCCACAGGGACCCACATCTTCAAGCAAGCTAGCCAGGCCGCCAGTCTGCTACGTGAGTACAATAACCGAATCTCTCCCACAGGGTGCTGCCGGGGCCTCTTTCTTCTCTCCCCCCTCCTTATTTCTCTTGGTTGTGGGCCGGCCAGTTGTGCACCTACATGCCCCCAGTCTCGGTCCTTCCAAGGCCTCTCAGCGGTGTCTGAGAGCCCAAGGGTTTGAGACCAGTTGGTCCCTAGCCACCTCCTGGCTCGGGGATCCCCAATCCAAGAGCCCTGCACCTTGTCCCCCCCCCCCCGCCCCGCAGTACTTCAGACTGAATAAGAACTCCCCCACCAGGCAGGGCCCCATAGTGCCCACCCAGTGCCACATGGAGTGAACTCAGTCAAGACTCCTGAGCTCCAGTCTCTTTGGAGCCATGGGAATCACAGCAACCCAACAAGATTCAAGAACCCACACCCACGCCCATGTGTGAGCTAATCATTCCCGCAAAGAAGTATGTCCTGGGGTGGATTTTGGGGTTTATCGTCTTTGCCTACTTTTTACTTGTGCTCTCTACTTCCTGTGTGGAGATATAATGTATCAGCTAGCTTTCTGCTCCTGCTACCTGTGCCTTGCTGTCCTGCCATGCTTGACTATAGCCCTCTGGAACTATTAGCCAAAAAATAAACTCTTTCTTCTATAAGTAGCTTTGGCATGGCATTTTATCACACCAATGGACAAGTAATGAATACTGTATGTAAAAGTTTCTTCCCTGGAAAGTTACCACTCCAAGAACCCATAGTTCAGAGTCCTTTGCACATGTCATAGAAAGATTATCATTATATATGGAAAGAATGTTAACAACAAAGTGCATATCCAGAAAATGTACATTAAGTCCACTCACCATCATTGTCACCTTCATCAATTCAACCCAGTGCTTGGTTTCTAGGGCCAATTGTTTCTCAGATAAACACTACGAGGTATTATAAACAGAAGGAGATAACATATTTTATTATTTAATATTTGTTTGATTAAATATATTAACTATTAATTATAAATAATTAACTTATTAATTAAAATATTGTTTAATATTTATATTAGTACATAAAACTGCTAATACCCAGAGTCTATCAAATGATAAATCTCAATAATTCAAATGCGCTATCACAAAAGCACTGAAATGACAGTAGCAGTAAATCTTTCACATTCTTTTTTAACCTGCTTCATTTTCATGGCTGAAATGGGAAAGAGGAAGAGGCCAATGTTTCCTTAGCTGTCTGGGTCAGAAGAGCCATCTGGCACTCATTGTAACCACCATGCGGGAACCAATAAACCCTGCACTCATGTTCCAATCTAGGCACTAATCACAATAATCAGAACATCTGGTTAGGATTTCCCTTTGCTGGGGTGTCCCCAAAGATTTATTAGGCATCAATTTCCCTTTAGATCTATCATGACTATCAACATTCGTTCACTTTACCTCACATCTGTCTTCCTGGAGCCAGCCATACCATCTTGTCTCTGCTTATAGCCCAAGACAATCCATATCTTAAAACTCTTTCAGGCATACATAGGAAGCCCACCACTCTAACAAAAGATGTCAGATTCTACTGTTATTACTGTAATCTCTGTGCCTATTCTCAACCATTTGACCTAACCACTGACCCTCCCCATTTTTTGTTGGTTCAGGGTGTTACCAGATAACTGGGAAAACCACTTCCGGTGAGGTGACCTAAGGTTAGGGCTGCCTTCTCTAAGGCAAATGAGCTAAATGAAGACCAGAGAATGAAAGGCACATTTAAAAGAGTAAGCTATATAAGAAGGATCAAAGAGGGTGGCTGGGAAAAGATCAATGAATAGTCATTTGTAAATGACAATTTGTCATTACGCATTGTAAACTTAAGATCTCAGAGGATTAGATCTTAGTGATTATGGAAATCTAAATGTAGCAAGATCTTGGGCTGTTTTTAGTCCCCTTTATAGTCAATCACTGCCCACCCCTGTGTTTATGCTAACATCCTTTTGACTATTAAATAATATCTGCAGAATGCATTAGCAGACTGATAAATACAATAAATCCACAAGCCAAATTATTACATAGCATCTGAGACCCACAGGGGTGTTTTCCCTGCTTCACAATATCCCATCTACCCATGATTCTCAGCAATGCTAATTGCCATAATTTTTTACTTTCTCTGTTCTGTCACTAGTAAAATGTCATAGAACCATTTTCATGGTGGAACATTCTGTCTGGCCACCCCAAATCTGTCTAGACGGTGGACGCTCACTGTTGGCGGAGAACCATGAGTTGAGTCAACATTGTTGAGGTTTTTAATTGACATGGGTGTGGAATCTCTGCTCTGCACAGGATGGTTTGAGCCATGTACTGAAAACTGAGCTTCTAGCCAACCTAGGGAGAAATGTTAACTACTTCCTATTATAGTTGGTTTTCACTTTGAGTTCACTTAAAGTCTGCTCTCTGTGGCCCAAAACATTGATGAGTGTTTGAGGTAGAGAGATACCTAACCAAATTTGCAACAAAGCATTTACCTATCAGCATTTGTTAACTTTGGATTCAGAAGGGACAGCACACTGTTAAATCTGTCATCAGTGTATTTCCTGATCTTAGTTTAGGGTCCCAAGCTGCTTTATGGGTTCACTTTGAACTAAGGCCAAGAAATCATGAGCAGTTTGAGGATTGCTTGGTGAAATCTTAGTACTAGAGGTTTTAAGCTGCTGTTTAGTTTTCTAGAAGTTCTGATGGTTTGGTCATTGCCATGACCACTTGTTCCTACAGGGCACTTCAGAGGATCAATAGAGGCATGTAGTTGTAATTTCTCCGGCAGATGGTTGTTGAAGTCGAGTCAGTGCAAGGATGAGAGCTGAGCCCGAGGCTGAGACCTAACCTAACTGGAGACCTCTTGATGTCCTCTCTACCAAGAGTTGTGAAATCACCTTCTTCCTCTCCCAATTCTTTAGCTCCTTCTCGTCCTCTGCAATTTGGGTTCTGCATTAGTAAGAGGTCCCAGAGAAACAGAACCAATAGAATGAACATAAGAGAATTTAAGTCAGCTTTCAAATAGTAATATCAGATTCACATCTGAATATTGAGAACCAGGTATTTACTCTGTCATTGAAGCTGGGTGACTCAGCAGTCGGAGTAGACCTGCAATGGCTGTCTCACTGACGCAGAGAGGGTCCAGTTGGTAGTTGCTTAGTCCAGAAGACTGTGTGTTCCTGCAGTCGCAGTCTGGCCCCAGCAGCCTGGCTTTATTCTGGGAAGCCACCAATCCATAGCGAAAACTTGCAAACTCTGGTTCCTCTCTTCAGGAAGAAGTCAGCAGTAACAACTGTAGGCAGCCTGTGTTTAAGATAGCACCTGGGACAGTTGCAAAGTCGTATGACTAGCACCTGATGATGTAGGCAGCTGGCTTCCAGCGTGGCCAGCTCAGCTAAACTGGTAAACAAGTCCTTTGTGCATGCGTTGTCGGCCTTGTGCCCCTCCCTAGCGGGCTTATGCTAATAAGATATTGGCAGTCTAACCTATCCTGAGAGAACACATCACCCAGCCTGCCTTGGGAAGATATATAAGCAGCGCATTTCTGCTGCTGAGGGTCCCCGTCCCCTGTCCCCATCCTGGTCTCCATCCTGGTCCCCGTCCAGGTCCCGGTCCCCGTCCATAAGTCAAGAGTCATTCCTGCAATAAACCTGACTGAGAAGGATCCGACCTTGTCGTGTCTTAATTGCTGGTCAAGGCTGAGGCGACATATGGTGGCTCGTCCAGGGACCTGAGGACTTCGCCTTCATGGATTCAGAACTCAGCATCTAGGAACGGCGGTACATGTATATTTGTTGCAATAGAAAGTGCCCAGTAAGTGGGGCCGTCACAAGGTCCGTGGTCATAGGTCCATGGTAAAGTGGCAATTGAATCACGAGAGACCTTAGAAGTATCATGTTAGTGTTTGCTGTTTGTGTTTATGTTTGTGTTTGTTTGGTGTGGATCGGTCTGAGTGTCGTAATTGTGTTTTTTCTGGGGTATTGGTGAGCATCAAATCAGGAAAGTGAGACCATGGGGAACTCACCATCGTGCCCCATGAGAAGTGCCTTAAAAGAACTAATGCGTGCAAGAGGCATTAAAATAAAAGAGGGATTTGTGTTGGATACCGGGTGACTTTATACCTTTGTGGGCCGTCACACTCACCTGGCCAGTACCTATGCCGGTCCATTCTAACTCCCGGTCCTCCCTACCTTTTTCCCTACTTCTTGTGCTCATCATAATGCACCTTGTATTGTCCCAAATCAGGACTCCCCTCTAATATTACAGGGCCACAAACTTAACCTATATAAACTTATTCAGCTCTCTTGCGTCTCCTCTCTCAGGGGACTGTGTATTACTCCTTTGGTATATAACTCTTCTCAGTCTCTCAATCAGAGCCGCCTCCTGTCTGAGTACCTGAAAGGAAATTGGTCGAAGGAAGGCGAGGACCTATCCAGGAGGCTCCTGTCGCAGATCACTACCCTGAATGGCACCCGCCTGGATCCTGTTACTTTGGAGGGGCTCACCACTTGGGTCAAGGATGCCCTCAATTTCTTTAAAGAATGAGCAGGAGTATTTATCTGGGGAGCCGTTCTCCTGAGATGTGGTTTCTGCCTTTGGTTTCTGTGTCATTTGTGCTATGACCATGCTAGACATAAGGCTGTGGTTTACCAGGCTGACTGCCATGGAGGAAGGCACTCCCCCAGGTATTTGGCTGGTCTCCCTTAGGAGGCATAGTGGGGAGCTTTCTGGACCCGGTAATGGCCGTCCAGGCATTATCCCTAGATCCTGACCATCTTGACCATTGCCAAGGGTGTACACTTATGAGGCTCCTACAGCATCACCTCAATGTTTCTGAAGCGGGGAGTACGAGGAGCGCCTTGACTAGAGATGTTCTCAATCTTGAGATAGATTCTCTGAAAGCATGTCCGAGTGCATAGAGGTTTTGTGCCAAATGTACCTCTCCCTGAAAAAAGGCACGAAGGTGGGTACGGCAGAAATATAAACTTTCCCATCACAATGCCTTCACTTTGCACAAGGGCTCGGCCCTCTGTTTTCCACCGCTGACTTGCTGCGCTAGCAGCGACCTTCTAGCCTGCCTTGGGAAGATAAATAAGCAGCGTGTTTCTGCTGCTGGGGGTCCCCATCCAGGTCCCCGTCCCTGTCCATAAGTCAAGAGTCGTTCCTGGAATAAAGCTGATTGAGAAGGATTCGATCGTGTCGTGTCTTAATTGCTGGTCAAGGCGGACGCGACAAACAGCCACAGAGCAAATTATCTCAGGGAGCCAAGAAAGAAGGCCAACCAGCAAAAGGTGAGGTAACTTCCTTCTGCCATGGCCTTTTTTATCTGGGTTGCCACCAGAACATGCTACCCTCCATCAGGGTGGTGCTTCCAATTGCAATGAAGGCATTTCTTCAATTGAGGCTCCTTACTCAGGTGATTCTAATTTGGGTAGGTTGACAATAAAACCAACCCCAACAGCTTCCTACCATTATCTTGTTCAGAATCTTAATTGTATAGCTGACCTTATACCTCTCAACATCTTCAAGGCTGCTTCTCTCTGTTCTTCCACATCTGATCTTGGGCTCTTATTGCTCAGAGCCCTTGACTGATATACTGAGTCCCACCTCCCCCCTCTTTCTCTGGTGACTTCTTTAGATTAGACTTAAATCCAACAGCATATGTGTGTGTATGGTTATATATGTGTGTGTATTTGTATGTCTCTCTCTGTGTGTGTGTGTAACCTCCAACTTTGGTCAATCCTAATATAATAGAATAAAAACTAGGCCAGAGTTCTGTTGAATAATGGATTCCAAATGTAACCAAATGTAAGCTTATCTCTAACTATCTGAATTCTTTGGATATATATATATATATATATATATATATTATATATATATATAATTTATCAAAATGTTTCCTATTCTCTAGCATTCCAAAATTTTATACATATCTTTATGTACTCAGTTTTCCAGTTATAAATATTGTCAAAAAAGGAGAAAGTGTCCACTCAGTGGGAAGTTCAGTAGTCTCCATGTGGCTGCACATAGAAATTTTATGAGCAGTTTTTACAGAAGAAATTATCTGGGTCCCATTTGGGCAATTACATTGAAACCCTGAAAACAGGGCATACATAACTTTTTAAATCCCCAACATGTGACTCTAATATATAGCTAAGACTATGAACCACTGTAATAGTCGATATGAGTCAGTACACTCACTTCATGTTTTAGTGCATTTTATACTGTAAATTGAATACAATACTTCTTGGAATAATATGGGATACTAATAAATAAATACATCAGTTCACAAGGTAAGATGTTCTATTATCTCAGGCAAATTTTGCTGTTATAAAATATAACAATGAATTTTGGCTTCAAATTTTAGTTGACTCTTGCCATATACAGTATTTGATCTGAAAGGCAATAACTTCTTGATCTTTTGATGACAAAAGAGATTCATATCTTTGGAACATTGTTACATTTCCTTAAATTATCTAGTGAAACAGATTACTATAAATCAAAGAGTCATCAGGAGGTTGGCAAAATGGCTTAGCCAATCCTGGAACAATGGGAGTTCTTGCCTACAACCTACATGGTAAAAGGAGAGAACTAACTCTTGCAAATTGGCCTCTTACCTCTGTACAAGTGCATGACCTATTCCATCAGACACATACACACTTTCATGAACAAGCATAATAATAATAGTGATAATGATAATAATAATAAATACATTTTTAAATGTCATCATGGTTCTGACTGTGTTTCTAACATCACAGATCCGAAGGAAAATCACTTGGATTTGCTTCGTTGGTTATGAATTGACGTCATTACTTTTCCACACTATTAATACTAACAATGATATTTCACACGTATTCATGTAAGTATAAAACAGTAAGTGCAGAGGACAAAGCCCATGAGAGAGATAAAATGGGTAACAGAAGTAATCACGGTATATTACTGCTGCAAAAATCAATAAAGCAAATCTGTTATTCTTTTTAAGTGTCATATTACAATAATGTTTTCCTGAAGACTGTTGTCTGCATCCAATTTAGAAAGGCATCTGCTTGTGTTTGCTTAAAACAAAAGGGTGGTTGACTTAATGAATTATTTACAGGCATGCAATATGGCAACAGTGTCATTATGAACTCTCTTCTAAGATCTCCTCTGGCTACTCCTGGCAGGGTGTCAATTTGCTTGTTTTTATGGTAGGTGCATGAAATTGTGAAGCTATTCAAAGAAATGAGAATCTACCATTAGACTTCTTAATGCGCTCAGACCCAGTAAGAGAGTCATGGCAACAGGAATGGCAAAAAAGATCATTCATTTGGCATTAACAATGTATGATGTAGAGTTCAGATGAGCCATGGGAATTATAGAAGCCTTGAAAGATAGGCTAAAGATGTAAGGAAGTCAAGACAGGGCTGGAGGAGAAGCTGAGGAGAAAAGAAAGCAAGGCTGGTGACTCGCTTCTCCTCCCTGGCACGTAAGCCACCTGTCAGTGCCTGCTGGAGAAAGGAGTTCCAGAGAAGCTTAGAGTTCTGCACCAAAGTAATGAAGTAGAAAAATTAAATTGACCTTGAAGTTTATAAGAAATAAGCAGAAAAGGCATGAGAAGAAAAATCATGGGTTTAAGTAGCAGGGTTATTAAAATCCAATGATTTTCCTTAGCATCATCAATCTGACATTTTCTTCTACAAATCAGTGCATTCCAGACAGACTCTGTGTAGGCAGCTGGCTGGAACCTAGGCAGGGCGGAAAGAACAAAACCCCCGCAGAGAGAGCAATTTTTCCTCAGGTCAGAACTTCCTGTAACCTGGCAAGGTGCCCGACTGCCTGACTTGAACCTCCGATCAGAGGTGCTGGCTGGTGATGAAAGACGATGGGATACATTTTCAATTCATAAAAATGGCCTCATGAGAAGATTTTGTAAACAAAAGCCAATTACAAGGGACAATGTAGCTCCCTACCGGCACCTACAATGTAAATCTCAGAAAGAAGGTGTGTACAGATAGAGCAGTTAGGAGCTATATGTAGCTGTGTTTAGTCTTCCCTTGTCCTGTGGTGATTGTCTGCTGCCTATAGTGGTCCTCACGAGGCCTGGATGTGGCAGAGTTGATAAGGGCAATACTGTTGCTGCCTTCAGCATTGCAGTATCATGGGGAATTTTTCATCTGAAACTTGGATAAAGCCAGAGACTCTTGTTAACTAGTACTGTCTTGCAACATGTGTATTATACTCTAAAGGTTTTAACAGCTTAAAGCTGTCCTTTCAGTCAAGATTGCTGTCAAGATACAAAGATGAGAGTAGTAGATTGTGAATTCTACGAAGGGGGAACAATTAGAAACTGAGAATGGGAACAATGTGTGAATAAATATAATTTATGTAGAATGCTTGGGCTACGTATTTTCTTGTGAAAGCATGAATGGATTCTGTAGTGAAAACAGCTGAAAGAAAAGAAGCCGACCAGAGATTTGCAGGGCTTGCACCCGCAGTCAAATTCCATTCAAAGGAAAGAATAAGAATTAGAAGCATCAGTGCAGACTGGAGCCTAGCATAGCTGTCCTCTAAGATGCTCTTTCAGCGACTGGCAGACAGATACAGATACTGAGTTCAGGGACCACTATAGAAGAGTTAGGGAAAGGACTGAAGGCTGAAGGGGATTGCAACCTGATAGGAAGAACAACAGTATCAACTAACCTGGACCCCTCGGAGCTCACAGACTAAACCACCAACCAAAGAGCACACATGGGCTGGTACATGGCCACCCAGCACATATGTAGCAGAAGACTGCCTTGTCTGTTCTTGGTGCGAAGGATGTGCCTAATCCCGTAAGACTTGATGCCCCAGGGAAAGAGGATGCTGGAGGGTGGGTGAGGTGAGAGGGTGAGATGGGGGCGAGTGGGTGTGGGAGGGGCCTGGGTGGGTGGTTGGGTGCAAGATCATACTCTCAGAGGCAAAGGGGAGAGGAGAGCAGGGTAAAGAACTCTGGGAGGGAAGACCTGGAAAGGGGGCAACATTTTGAATGTAAATAAATAAAATAATTCAAAAAAAGAATGGAAGCATCAGCCCCGCCCCACCACCGGTAATGGTTTCACTTCATAGGAAGTGAACAACCAATAAGCAATAAGCCTCAGGTAGAGAATGGCTAAGTTTTCTAGCTCTGCCACGGTGGGATTCACCAGGAAATTAGCAAAGTGTTATCTCTCTGCTCTTTGCTAGCCTGGATACAACTAACTATGATATTGCTAAATTCATGATTTTAAATCGTTTTGTGTCTTCTTGTAGTGATGCAGGTATGTGGAAAGGATACCTGCACCGATCTCCTAACCCTTACAGGTATAATTGTGCAGCTTAGACAAGACACTTAGCATTTTCATAGAAAACTTGGGTAATAATGATTGTGGTAGAGAATACCTAAATCTATAATTGATAAGACTCAAAATTACCATGTGATACCTCTTAGCCTAGTAAGTGTTATCAATATTAGTAAAAAAATAATAATAATTAGACATTTTTACTATTGTAAGCATTTTAGGTTTCCTCCAGTCTTTTCTACCAAGTCATCAGCAATCTCGTATAAGTCGTGTGGTACCTTAGATCTACTAATTGCACGAAGAAGTCACTTTACAGGAGGAAGACAGCAAAAGAAGGCTATTTTAAAATTAAACCTGAAATTTAAATAAAGCTGATTATGCACATTTCTGCAAAGAACCAAAGCTTTTTGTCTCTCTTATTTGTAACTGTGCTGTTCTCAACCATGGGAAGTCCCATGCACATGTCAAGAGCACATACAATACGACCACCACCCTGTAGGGCAGGGAGGGAAAATGGGACTGAGCTGGTCTACGAACATGGAGCTCTTCATGTTGAACAATGTCTTGAGGAACTGAGAGAGAGAGTCTCCGGGAGAAAAGGCAGGGGGCCTTTTACCACAGGTGCACTTTGTTCCCTGGATGGTTCTTGGACATAATTTTCATGACTCCTGTGGACAAACATTTACATTCAATTTATAAGACAGGTTTATTCTTGCTGGAAGTCAGATCATAGGTATAGAACTCAGTCTGATCAGTGTGCCCTGAACCTGAATATGACCTTCTTGCTTTCATGCTTTCCCAGTTATAATCTCTAGTATGTGCCAGACAATTGTGTTTATATTGGTCTCGCCTGAGAAAGTTCTGGAAAACAGCTCCTCTGTTAATATTTAGTATAGGCTTACTGATGATGTTTATTTATATGTTTTTCTGAACTCAAACAACCTTCCTTGGACCACTACTTTCTTCATTACATTAGTGTAAATGTACACTGAAACTGAAGTAAGCTTGTTTCCAGCATCAGACTGTGGTTAGCAACATTCATTCAGGTCCTTAGATCCCAGGTCTCCCAGACGCAGATCTGTATAAGTTGCCTGGAAAGTCAATATTAGCTTCGCTTCCTATAGGAAAGCCTTTTTAGAAGGCTTTCCTTTCTCGCTTAAAATGTCTTCATATTCACCTTTTTGTCTCTTGTCTTCTCCAAGCTACAAGGAAGGGATTTAGAACTGCTGCATGGTTTGAGAAGAGCTTAGTGACATGGGAAGGATGGGACTAACCCAAGCAGGACCTACCTGGAAGGAACCAGGGTCCTTTACACTGGGAAGCAGTCATTTTCTCTGTATTGGACTTCTCTGCTCTTGTGGCTTAAGAATCAATACCAAGGATAAGAGACCAGTGGTATCTACCTTCCTTTGAAGAGACAAGAAAGGATCTGGGTTTCTGAAATTAATTGAGAGTTCAGTTACTGAGAGGCAGCAGGTACCCTTCAGAAGTGTCTGAGTACCCTGGAATGCAATCTTCCAGAATTCCGTTTTCTTCTTACACTCAGAGTACTGGGAAATGCTGATGATTCTCACTGTTTGATGTACTGAATGCCATTTAATTAACATTCTAGAAAATCACATTTGACTGGTATCTTGCTCATTTAATTTTAATATTTCTACTGAATTGACAACACAATGTTATTAATAATGCCTGTCATGTAAGGCCTACAATCAGCAAACAGCCAAGAAGGATGGAATAAAATATGCACTACTGTTTCTTTGTTCACACCATATAGTTAATCTCATTTTCATGTTCATTTACAATTTACAAGAGTATATTTAAAACAAAGAAAGTTGTATAAAATAGATTTATGAATTGATACACTGCCCTATACTTACATAAAGAATTTCAAAGAGGATTTTCAGATATTATTTAATACAAGTAAAATAAGCATATGATTATCTCAATGGGACAGATCAATATGCTTCAAGAAGTTACATTTTGTTAATAGTAGAGGACTTCCCTTCATTATGCTGCAGCCGGCTTTTTACTGCATATCAAGGTGAGGAAGAACTTTGTATTCTAGTGGCTTTCAATAGTTCAGCATTTGGTGATAAGAAGTGGTTGGCACAGCATCTACTTAACTCCCCTGTTTTCATCTTGCAGGACCTTCCACTGGATCTGATAAGCTTTTCTTCGTAGATTTTAAAGTCACTTCTAATGCAGATTTATCTCACCATCTATGGATATGATCACATGGCCAGGACAGGTTACAGTAGTTTATAGAGCCCAGTGCAAAATTAAATATGGAGTCCTATGTTTAGAATTACTACAGACTTGGAGATGAGGCAGGCAGAGCCAACTAAAGGGCCTTTCAGAAGACATGGCTCTATGTCATTGTACAGGTCACAGGCCATTCAAGCCTTCCCTGTGTCAGGATGTAGACCAGAATTACCTTAAAACCATCAGTGGTGTCCCTAGGGTATTCCCTTTCTTCAATGACTCTACATTCTCACTCATGTTCATATTCATATTTGTGTTGGATAAGGGTTTCTTAAGCTGTTAACATTACAAATTAACATTGTAATTTAGCTAATAGTTTTACATTTTTAGTGTACAATACTAGCTTTATTATCAAATAGTAATATATTCTGTTGTATATAACAGTAATATATATTATATAGTTGTATATATACTAGTATATATACTATTGTATATATAGTATATATACTATTGTATATATACTGTATATATATATGCAGATACATATAATCAAGTAACAATAATTAATGAAAAAGTATCCATGAATTTGAAAGAGAGAAAGGGGAGGTATTTGAGAGAGTTTGAAGGGAGGAAAGGAAGAGAGAAATGATGTAATTATAGTAAAAAAAAAAAAAAAGTTCCCCCCCTGACTTTAATCTAGGACTTTCCCTGCCATCCTCTCTCTTTCTTTCTTTTTTGGTAGGGGTTTCCCATGCTGTCTAGTCCAATTTTAAACTCATGGATGTCCAGCACCAGCCTCCTGAGTGTCGGGATTTCAGGTATACAGCATAGTTTCCTATCTGATCATTGCTATATACCATAGCAGACACTCATATTCTTGGAAAGTGATCAGTATGGGGCAGGTTGTACAAGTACTTGCTTGGATTGCTTAAGCCCTGGGTTGGGTCTCTTGTCCCACAAATGTAAAAACACCAACAATAAAAGAGCAACGTGAAATGGAAGATGTTTAGCTTCTGAAATGGAAGCCCATCGACCTGACTGTGGCTGTTTAGAATTTCCACAATTATAGTACCAACTATCAGTTATGGCAAACTCAGTTCATAGACTCTGACAAGATTGTGGCAGAAACAAAGTCTTTAAATTCATAGACTGATTGTTGTTTCATTCTGCTTTTAGACATTTGGAAATATGGCATCTTTCATACTTTCTGGCAATTAAGATGTTAATGGAACAATGTCTCAGCAAAGCATATTAGCTGTGGGCTTGGCTATTGAACCTATACAGATATTCAAATACACTTTCTTTCCTCAACTCCAGATAAATGCAGATCTAACTGAAACCCAGATATATTAGATTCAGGAGAGGGAAGGATCCAGAGACCCTATATAACTCCATCAGAACATCTCAGCCTGGACACACACACTGGCCCACATTGAACTAATGTGAACTGGAATGAATGTGTATTGCATTATGGTGATGATTGGAATGGTCAATAAGGCAGCCAACACTACTCTGCCTAACTAATACATATATTTGAAAAATAATATATTATTGACATGTAGGGGGCCATAGGAGTTAAGAACAAAAATATAAATATACGTTTTAAATAGTGGTCCTCTTGAAGATAGAGAATTTATATGAGGAAACAGAATAGATGGTAAAAGGGAGAATGTTCTTGTTGTATTTAAAGGAAGAATGTTCTTGTTGTATTTACATATCATGACAATCAACCTAATGACACAAGTCAAGCAAAGGGAAAGCTGACACTCTGCTTTCCCCCTTGTTCCTAAGTTGTGTAGACAGTATCAGGGTCTAGATGGATGGCCTGTGTGGACAAATTGAGAGAATAACCAAGATGGGACTGTCACAGACATACCTCATGGAATCATCAAAAAAAAAAAAAATTTGATACAAACCACTGGCGAGCGATGGTGGGACTGTAGTGTGTTTGGGACCTAAGTTATTCCAACCACAGAATCTGTTTGGAAAATTCTGGAACTAGCAGCACAAGAATGGGCAATTGAGAGAAGATTAGGAGATGGTACCCCTAATCCTTCTACCTTCCTTAAAAATAAATAAAAATTAAAAAAAAATTTACATACACCTTTTAACCAGTGTTGTGTGATGACTTCAGCAGGAAAAGCCATAGTGAATAGAGTCAACCTTAAAGAAAGACACACTGGAAACTTCCCTTGGTATGTGTGGTTCAAATGACAGAGTGGACAGCATTTAAGAAATGACTGGACCCTTCTACATTTGTTCCTGCTGAATGCTCTGTGTGATGGGATAAAGTATATTGAAATAGCAAATAGTTTCAGGTAAACAAATCACGTGTGTTTTCCTCACAGATCTGAGTATTATTGAGTTAAATTTGGCAAGTCTGAGGCATATTATTGAGAGGAAAATAGGTGAAACAACTTTATTATCTTGTAAAATTCCACCCAGTTTTAGACAGTTCCTCACTGGATATTTGTGTAGATAGGTATGACAACTGGTTTTTCTTTGGAGAAACCATGTTTTCTTCCTAGATTAATTAATTAATTTGGCTTCTTGACACAGGTCTCATGTGGACCAGGCTGGCCTGGTTCTCACGGAGTAGCTGAGGCTGGCTTAGGACTTCTACCCTCCTGCTTCCATCTTTCAGGAGCTTAGAGGGTTCCAGCTATGACCACCACACTCAGTGTGCCCCATTTTTATTTTTTGACCAAGCATAACTTTCCTATCTGTACTATATTGAAATATAACATACAGAATAGAAAAGTGTGCAAAACAGTGTCAGGCTTTTCATGTTTTGTCCCCCAAGCAGTGTCTCAGAAAACCAAACCTGCCAAGAACAATGTCAGAAACATCACTTGGCTCTAGTGATAATAGCATACCCAGAAGGCACTTTCGACTGACAATAGCCATGCCAAAAAAGAAATTGCATTGCCTGTGGAGACTTTGAGTCGTTCACAAAGGTGGTCCATAACCAAGAATAAAGGCAGCATTGAGCAGAATAACTAGAACTTTCAACACTGTGGAGTTCCAGAGGCTTCTGAGCCATTTTGGCCTAGCTGGGTCACTCCAGGAAAGATATAAGGCTCACACAAGAGACCAATGGGACTTCAACTGTGCCAGCACCAACAGCAATGTGGCACTTCCCTGTTTATACCAATCTTTGAGTTTCATCTTCATTTGTTTAATCATTGGAACCAATTCTATCAGAACAAACCTGTGTGGAAAATGGGAAAAGATACGTAGCTGGGAGGAACAGCAGCAGGCGCTCACTTTGTAGAATTCTTGCATTTGTTCTAATTATTCAGCTAGTTTTTATGACCATTGTGTGAGCATGCCAGAGTGGCCAAGTATATGTTTAGGCTGCAGGAAGATAGCATAACCATGAATATCTCAGACCTGAGCTAGAGAATGAGGACAGAATGTCCCCAAGGACCAGAGCATTTCTGGTCATATCAAATGGCATCTGTGTCCTGGGTACTTGCTACATCGTGTACCTATGCCTGTCAGCTGGCTGGGACAAGTGTCATCACACAATGCTGAAGACGATGTGTGTGTGTGTGTGTGTGTGGTGTTGTGTTTTCTCAGCTCTAAGAGGAATGCTGATTCTCAGGATGTTTCATTTTCCTTTATTTTGAAATCTCCCAGAGAGAGCTTTGGGAGTAGACTTCACAACCCCATGTATTTATGAAGAACTGAGTCAGTTATATTTGCCTCCCCATGGAAAGAATCTACCTCTAAGACATCCGTATTTCTGATTGTGTTCTAGGGGATGTAGGTGGGAACTCTTAGGTCTTATGTTCTTGAAGTAAATAATTCAGTTGAGCACCACAGTTTAAACAAGGAAAACAATTCATGCACTCAAAGAGAGACCAGAATAGACTGTCCTAGAGAGGAAATCACCAGCCTGTGGGTTCTGCATTATGTATTTTAAGGGAAATTTTGAATATTAATAAGTTGAATAGCATATTCAGGAGACAGGGTGTTCCTTTTTCCCATCTCAAATCATAGTTGACTAAAGAAGGTGACCTTTAATGTCCATGTGAGGACGTCCCTTGGTGCCTTAGCTTCTGAAATAGTGGGAGTGATCTAATTGCAGCCTTGAGGATGTTTAACTGAAAGGGTATTTCTGAGAGGCAGGAAATAGCTCCCAAGGACTAGATGCAGTTTCCCTTGATCACTGCATATGTAACCCCTTGCCAACCTGGTATCAATTGTGCAACTTTAACTTTTGAGTCATGACACATCAGTCAGGATCTTTACAGGCATCACACATTAACTAGGAGAGTTCAAGTTTTAATAGAGGAAGTTTAGAAAGGTTTGGACAGAAGACTGTGAAGCCAAAGAGGACATATGCTGCTGCCAAATACAAACAGAGGGTTGTTACCATCCGGATCCAGAGAAAGCTAGAGAAAAGAGAGGCCTGAACAAGCTAATTTCTTTCTCACAGGAGAAATGCTGCACAGTCTGCTGGGAGGGAAGTTTTGGTGCCTTATTTTTTTCCTTGCTATCCTGTCAAAGGATTTGATGAACCTCTCCGGAGGACTGAGTATCTTGAACAGCTTCATGGAGCCAAGGACAAACTTAGAAGGACTGAGGTTAGGACTAAGAAATTTAGGATGTCCATCACAAAGCACATTCCTTACTCTTAGACCATAGCACCTGGCTCATTATATCTCAGTAAGCAACTCTTTGATGAACAGAGTTCTCTGACATCTCCATGGCTTTTTCCTCAAGCATAGTCATTGTACCCCTGCTTATTTCCTGTCCTCTCAGAAGAACAGTTTATATTGACTTGAGGCAACCCAAAAGAACATGACCACAGGAATGATTTTAAAGCATGATTTAACCCAGAGAAGTAACAGAACGCTAAAGAGCTCAAAAGGCCTACATCAATCTACCTGTATAATTGCCAGTCCATGGCCAAATCTTCAAGTTTATGAACCAGCTCCAGCATCCCAGGGTTTACATCCTTCCTTGCTCCATCTTCAGGATGGAATTTACTTCTCTAATAACATGCTTCTCAACATCAGGCAGGTCCCGAATGACCATCAAACAGAGGCAATATGAACAGCTGGGAGTATCTGATGGTAGTAAACACAGAGATGCCTGACAAGATGGTAAGTGCTTAGCAGGTTGATTTAACTTCCTTCCCTGAGTTCTGGAGGCTCTGTGCTCCCTAAGATGTGACTGCCTGGGAGTGAGGCTGAGGGAGCTCCCCATCCACTCTCTGGTGCAGGTGTCACCTTTGCTGGGTGTTAATCACGGCATCAACTCGAGGCCTATGATTTATAGGCCAGGCTCGGAACCCTTGAGGTAATTCAGTTCCCGTAAGTCTGTGTTGTTAGCCCCTGAATGCATTTGCTTCAGCTAATTAGAAACTAAGCCAAAGGAATTCATTTCTTATACAAAGTGAGGTCTAATGTGCACACTGAGCATTGCACCTTCCCATGCTCCCACTCTGCTCTTTACTGCTCACATTACAACTTGAGAAGTCTCACTTAAAGCAAATGTTTGGATTTTTAGAGAGACAGAATGGGTTTATCCTGCCTTCCTACCCCGCAACTTCCTTAATTTCTGGGTATACGACAACAACGACAAAGTATTAATCACAGAAGTATTTTTGTGTTTCTTTTGCTACATCATCCACCAACATTATAAGGGGTGTGATTAAAAAGTCTTATAGTGACATGGGTGGCATCCTTCAGGGACCCGAATCCATACCTGGTACAAGGAATTAGCACTGCTGAGTCTCCCAAGCATAGCAGGTGAACATGGCTAACTTCTGGTTATGAAACCTTCCTTCCCAATCTGTGTAATCTCATGTTCTAGGTGTGTATCTATGCTGTAGGCTGATAAAACACAAAAGTCAGGCTTAATAAGAAGAGATGTGCTGGCCTTATGACACACGTAGATAGACAACTCTATTAAACAAACAAGAAAGCCACCCACTTGTGGATCAACTTACCCCATACCTATTGACATCTAGGCTTCCAAAGTTTAGGGTGTGGCCACTTCCTACCACCTTGAAGCCATGTCAACTATTTTGCAAAGAAGTTCTTCAGACACAGGACAAATGGGTCAGTGAAAACGATCACTTCTCCAACTTTTTATGAATAATCTTGACTGATATTTGATGGGGGATGAGTATAGCAGTTCTGTAATAGTATTTGACAAAACCTTGAGGAACATAAGTACTGTTTGGATTAGAAACATTCTAGGAGTCTTATACCCCAAGATTCCTAGGAAAGAGGGATACATAGCCATCTCCTGTAACCAGGCAAATCCAGCCACAGAACCTTTGACCTACAAATTGTCCTGCCTACAAGATATGCAAGGTTAAGATAGAACAGAAATTGTAGGAGTGGCCAACTAATGACTGGTCCAGCTTGAGACCCATGCCATGAGAGGGAGTCCACTCCTCACACTACCTGGATAGCCCAGAAACCTAGGATAGAAAATCATTCCTAATGATATTCTGCTATACTCATAGATTGGCTTCACCCAGAGAGGCTTCACCCAGCAACTGATGGAAACAGATACAAAGACCTCCAGCCAAACATTATGTAGAGCTTAGAGAAGAGTGACAGGAAGGATTGTAGGAGTCCAAGAGGTCAAGGACACCATAAGAAAACCTACAGAATCAACTAACCCGTGCTAATAGGGGCTCACAAAGACTAAACCACCAACCTGGGAGCCTGTACCAGACTGACCTAGGTCCTTTGCATACATCTTACAATTTTGTAACTTGGTCTTCTTGTAGGGCTCCTAACAGTGGGAGCAGGGACTGTCTATGACTCTTTTGCCTGATTTTAGAACCATTTCTTCCCACTGGGTTGCCTCTTCCTACCTCAATATGAGGCCTAGTTTCAATTCAACTTAATATGTCTTGGTTGGTTGATATCCATGAGAAGCCTGCCCTTTTCTGTAGAGAAACAGAGGAGGAGTGGACAGGAAGGGGGCAGAGGGGAGGTGACAGGAGGGTCTCAGAGGAGAGGAGGAACTGGAAACTGCAGTCAGGATATGAAAGAAGAAAGAAGAAACAAAGGAAAACAAAGAAAGTAAATTATGTGTGTGTGTGTGTGTGTTTTCGAGTGTGCACATGTGTATGTGTATATATGTATATATATACATATATACAAATATACACGTATACATGTACACATATACACATATACGCATATATATATACACATACACATGTACACATGTACACATATATGCATATTCACATATACACATATATACATAAATACATACAAACATATATGTGTGTATGTATATATATATATTTGTACACACACACACACACACACACACCACACACACACATATATCCCTAAAGCCATTCCTTAGTCTTAAACATCTGATTTGTTTTTTGTTCCTCCTTAGATAATACACATTGAGGATCCAACAAATTTCATTCTTATCTTTCTATGAAACTGCTAATGAATTGCTGATGATGCTTGCCTCTCTTCCAAGACCTCTTCAACAAGTTCTCTGGCTGCTTACTCCTCCTTTGGCTGGCTGAGTTGTTTTTCTGCGCTAAAGGATCACTTGTTAAATAGAACTGGCTTTCTGTATGAATCAGGGTCCCTTGATTCTAGCTCCTCTGCTACCTGGCTCGAATTCACTAATCATCTGACTTATATGGCAGACTTCATGTTTCCAGGTCTTGTCTAAGTTAATGACTTGGCTCCTGCCCCTCTAATTCCTCTTCAGAGCTCCTGCAATGGCTGCTAACCTGCTCACACTCCAAGCATTATGCCAGGCAATCCAGCTCTGGTCCTGGCTGTAACTCTCCCCAAACTGCATGAGACCTTCCTGCTGCCTTAACCCTACTTGGTTTGGGCTTGTCCTTCTTCTTGGAGTTCCCTAAGGAATGGAAGCAAGTTTTGCTAGCTCAGGTCTGTAATCCTTGTACCCAGGAGCCTGAGACAGGAGTTTTCCATGAGATTGAAAGCCATGAACTACATAGAGAGCACCAGAACAGCCTGGGCTACAGTGTAACCCCTTTCCTCAATAACTGAACAAATAAAAAACGCCAACAATAGGAACAAACAATTAAGAAATAATGCAGGCCACTGCTGGTCAAGTAAGCTGTAATTTCTTTCTGGTTACAATGAGAACTTAGAAAATAATATATTATACAACATGGATATGCAGGAAATGTTTAAGTAATGATCATGAAGAAAAGACCTTCAGTCCTTCCCCAGCCCCTTTTGGTACTTTATCTAGAATTCTTGATATCCCAGGCTATCTGCTGGTGACACAGTGGTTTTGTTCCTGTTGATGCCCATTGTTAATGGGATATATGGAAGTGCTGGTATCATTGTGAACACAAAAAGGGCTTGTGCATGCCAGGTAGACTGAATTTACATCACAGTTGTCTATAGGAATCATCTGGAGAGCTTGCTTCTAGACCTAGGAATTGGTGAGACTTTGCTACCTATCCTGATGTGGATGAGAAGATGAATTCCCTGAGGTCTCTAGAGGTTGAGTTGTGAGCATTGCTCAAAACAAAACAAACCCGAGGCAAACAGCCATAGACAGTGTTGCTTCCCATCACACTATATGGCAAGTCACTCAGCATGACCATCAGTCATCAGCTTCAAATAAAAACACAACTAAACCTAGATGATTTCCATCCGAAAAACACATCTAGGAACAGGCCTTCCTATTGTTTTATTGAAGGGAAACTCCATTGCTTTCTTGATTCCCTTTTAATGGAGGCAGTGATAAAAATAAAACAGAAATGAAAGGTGATAAATGGCCTGTAGGTACCGTATTCAGTGATAAAAACAAGACATAAAGAGAAATATTAATCAATGCTCTGAGCTTCGTTCAGGCACTAAACTGAGGCATGTAATACATCCTGCAGCTTAATTATTATTTTTATGGACATACCGGCCCAATGTATCCCAGGCAATTGCATCCATAAAGTCTCTTGCTAGAGTAGGTTCTGCACAGGCCTGTGTGACTTTTTTTGCCAGGCAAACAGCTTTGTGTTTATGTTAGATAAAGCTAATATTTTGAGCTGTGTGTTTGGGATCTTCTCTGTTTTTAATGCACAGTTGAGGACACCTGCATTCAGTTCCAACTTGGACCTGAGTTCTATTCTGGAGACAGGCCTGCTGGTACCCAAACAGAACTCAATGGGACTTAGCTACATGATGCTGCATACAATCAAGTTGGCAACAAGATTAAACTGAGTGAAACAAATGCTTTCATCAGAAATGCCACAACTGAAAAAAATCCCACCTGGCCAAGAGAAGTGGATTATAAAGGCTTTTCAAAAATCTTGGCATTAGGTGTTTAAAGGTAATCTTTCTACAGAAAATTAGCATCTGATTCAGGCACATAAAAATGTAAATAAGGCTTCTCTCTTCTAGGGGCTGGAGAGATGGCTCAGCGGGTCGAGTGCTTGCTCTACAAGCTTGACAATCTGAGTTGAGATCCTCAGCACCCATGTAAAAAGCTGGATGTCGTGGTATGTGGGTTATTACAGTATCGTATGTACACCAGACAGGTGTCTGGGGTCTCACTGGACAGTCTAGCTGAAACAGCCAGTGAGTTCCTGGTTCAGCAGGAGATCGTGTCTCAAAATAAAATCAATGGAGGGACAGAGTTGTGGTTCTCGACCTTTTAATACAGTTCCTCAGGTTGGGTTGACCCCCAACCATAGAATCATTTCGTTGCCACTTTATAACTGTAAGTTTGCTACTGTTGTAGCTATAGCTGGTATGTAACCCTTGGGAAAGGGTTGTTCAATCCCCAAAGAGGTCAAGACCCACAGGTTCAGAATATTGCTTTGCAGTAGAGGATGTGGACCTTTGTCCCTCCCCCACATTCCTTATATATTTTTGTCCTCTACCAATGCATCCTCAGCTTGTATTTGACCAGAATCACACCAAGTTGGGTACCTCTAATGTGAACTGTTGTCAGTAATTCCATTACATCGTTCTATTCCACGAGGTCAGCTCTTTTAGCTCAGTTTTCAAGGACTCTAAAGTAAATGTTCAAGGTCATTCAGAACTGTAGGTGAACTGAAAAAGACTCAAGGAACTCTGACTTAAGCCTTCTCTAAGACAGTTTTTCGATACATACCCAAACGACAAACGACATAAAAACAGTATTTCCCAGAAACAGATTTCTGCTGTCATTATCAGGTTCAAACTGCTGACTCAGCCTGGGAAGCAAGGTTGAAACAAAATGTTCTCTCTCCACTCTGCTCGGCTCCACTGTTTCTGTCTTGATGGGTATTCGAGTGCATTCTGCCAGGCAGATGATTGGGACTGTCATCCCTCCGGCTTTCCCCTCATCTGTTTCTTCACACTGTGTAGTTCAGAGGATAGTTTTTAAGCAGTACTATAAAGAGAACTACACATGACAGAGTAAAAGGAAAGTGAAGGTAATCTTGTATGTCAGAGTCGTATCTGTGCAATTTGCAGAGATACAGATGTGAAGGGGAAGGTTCAGCAGTATAGATTCTAGCAGTGAAGGATTGCTAATCATCAGATGCAGTATCTATCCCATGCCAACCAGCCCGGAGCTTCTGATAATGTGGCCATTCGTACTGTGGAGACAAAACAGATGGATAATTTGACAACATCACTCATTTCTTTTTATCCAGATGTTTTACCACCCTGTTGACAAAGCCTTTAGCAGTTGACACTTGTTACCAACTTCAGATCAGTCTGGTTAAGTTTGCTGTTTTTTCCCCTAAAAATCCTGAATTGGGAATTAGAGTGTTATGGTTCAGTCAGTACTACTTGCTATGCAAGCACAATGGTGTGATTTGATTTGGCAAGGAGGGGTAGCTTGTAATCCCAGTACTGAAAGGATGGATATAAGAAGATGGTCAAGCATTCTATCCTACGCGGTGAATTCCAGGACACAGTGAAAGGCTGTCTCAAACAAACAAACACAAACAAACAAAAGATGGACAAGGCCTTAATAGCAGCATCTGAGGCTGACCTCTGGTCTCTACACACATGAAAATACATACACATACCCTACAAAAAAGCCCACAAAAAAAAAAAAATAAAACCAAACCAAACAAACAAAAAAACTGGAAACCACCACCAACAAAACCCCAGAGTTTAATCTTGTTGAGTAAGTCCTGCTGTAATTCTTGATAGGTAGCTACTTGATAGTATTCACTAGCTCATTATTCACTATTGGCATGTTAGTGGAGGAAGGAATAATATATGCACACATTCACATATATTAAACACTGTAGATTTTAAAATGCAGATATGGATTTTATCCTATTAATGATCTATATATTAATATTTGGAGATGACACTCCAACAGACAAATAAGCAGGTAGTTAAAGACACTTGTACCTAATCTGAAATTCCTCTCTGATACAGTTCAATTTCAAGTATTCTTTTGGAGATATGCAAAAGAATGCCATACTTCAGACTTATTTGACATGTGTTATTTCTGTGGAGACAAGATCTTCACATAATTTTAAAATTCTGCAGATTTACAGCTTTAGAAGATCCCCCCCTTTTGTCCACAGTAATCATGCACATTGCTTATAGTTGGACTGTTAAATTGATTGTATTTCTTTCCATTTCTTCAGGGGCTCCAACTTGAAATGTTATTGTAGCAATAAATATCCCTGCTCCCAGAATCATGTATAAACCGTAAGAGATTTTAACACGAAATAAATAAATGCATTGTTCTCTGAGATGAGGTCACTGTCTTTGAAATATACTGTTAGAATGTTAATTGAGTTTGACATAAGCATGCATCATGCCACTCAATGCACCAGCAGTGAAACTGATTTCCAATTCTAATCATCATCTGTGTGCTGACAGCACAATGAGATGGAAATGTTGAATATTTTAGTCTGTGATATTATCCTGGTTGTTTAAAGTACTGACTACGTGTTTTGAAACCAATAGACGTAATTGGTATGCATGTTGGAATTAGGCTGAGCACATCATTTATTTATAGAGTCTTTTGATGTAACTCTGTAGGGGGAAAGTTAATAAAACATGGTTCAAAGACACATTTCTACTCACCACTATATTATGACAGAAAGTACAAATTATTGTTCTGAAAACACGGATTTCTGAGGAAATGTGTTTTTTATTCCTTCGAAAGCTGTTTCACTAATTTAAGAAGAAAAGAATCTGGGGGGTAAGGGGAAGGGAAGAGGTGTACAGGTGTTGTTGATGCCTTTAAACTTTTCTGCTGCAACTTGAGGGGATTCAAATTCCTGAGCTAGCACTGGCCATGGGGGAACATATCTACAACCCCCTAGTGAGTTTGAGTTTAGCCTGAAATGCATGAGATGTTATCTCAAAGATAAATAAATAACCGTGAGTCAACAATGAGTAATCAAGGGCTGTGGCTGCACTTAACTCTTCCTGTCTCCTCCTGTAAAGTAGGTCACTGTGTCACATGGCTGGCTTTATCTAAGCTGAGCACTAGAGAGTTTAGGAAATAGCATGCAGCTCCTCTGAGAGGTCAGGTGGGGAGGGAAGAGGGTTTCTATACACCCCCCTCCATTGTGAGGACACTGGCCCTGTCAGTCTCTCCAAAGAGGAAAGTGTATTTTCTAACATTAGCTAAACATCTTTTTGTGCTCAGTGAACTGTTGACTTCAAACGTGATATCCCTCAAATGATCTCAGTGTTTACATGTTGAGAATAAACATTAAACCATGGACCAAAAGGAAGAAGAAAAGATATAGAAGTGGTGGTGTGGGCAGGCATGGCCAAAGAAGCGAGGATGCTCTCCTGCCGTTGTGTGTGGTGTGGATCCACCTGACTCACACAGATGATCACAAAAAGCAGTGGCTGGGACTTCTCTGAAACTCAATATCCAAGTCTGAACTTTTGATTCTTCACAGGCATTTGTGTGATGTTTCCTTGGGTTTTAATTGCTTTTAAAATTGTTTGTCTTGGGTATTTGGCTTCTCCCCCTCTGCGACCTTATGAGGTCCCTTCTCAGTTTCATTAAAGAAAGAAACTATAGGATTATCATTCAGACAAAGTTCATAAGAAATAATATCAAGAAGCTAGTTTGTACAGAGTACAGTTTCTCAATAAAATTTGTCATTAATATTTTGCTAATAGTATGATTAGTACAGAGACTGGGAAGATGGCTTATTTGGTAGTGTGTTTGCCATGCAAAGATGAGAACCCTAGCTGGAATTTCTAGTGCCCATATTCAAAGCTGGGCATGATGGTTGCAGGTCTGAATTCCTAGTGTTGAGGAAGTAGAGATAAAAAGAGTCTTGGAGCTTGCTGGCCCACAAGCCTTGCCAAATTAGTGAACTCTAGGTTCAGTGCGAGAGCCTCTCTCAAAAATATAAAAATAAAAATAAAAAAGATAGAGACCATAGAAGACTCCAGTCATTAGCCTCTGATGTTTACATACATGTGTTCATAAGAATTCACAGGTACTAAACATGTGTATAACACACACACACACACACACACACACCATATATATGAATATTTGTTGACAATTGTTACTGTTCTTATTTAGAAACATATATCCCAGTTGTCATATTTTCAAAAGTGCATTTACTTACTCATTTTATCCAAAGGATATTTTCTTAATTTCCTTTGGAAAATGAATACTGTTTATAGAAGGTTGGTAAGACATAATTAGGCTGCCTTAGTTGTAGTTATTCATTCTGAAGAAAGAAGACACAGAAATATGAAACAAATATAACAGTGATTTCTCTATAGGGTGTCATCAACTATTCAGAGAGTCCAGAGCTCATGACTGATAGGTCAGTGTTTCACATACTTTTTCTGGGATCCATAGTCTAAGGAATACTTGAATGTGCTTATGAGTAATAAGTAATTAATCATGCATTATGTCCACTTATTTTGATGCATGCTTGGTGTAGGTCCTTTATACTGCACATACCTGACTTTGGTGCATCTAAGAACCCAATCAGAGTCTTGATCCTTGAATAATTTGTCCAATGCTACATAAAAATGAAGAACAACATTCAAATAATAATTTTCATAGAGTACAATCTCAATCACATCTCTTTATTAAGGAAGTGGGTTGATCAGGCTCATGGGGGCATTTGTATCTTTGACAAGGTGGCTAAGTGATCTGTTAGTTCTAGATATTCATACCTAGATGTCTGGCAATTGGGTAGAGCTCTTGTGCACTACATCTGAACTCTTCTCTGTGGTCTCCTTAGCAGGTGAGCTCAGACTTCTTTCATGGCAAGCAGACTCCAAAAATATGAGAAAGATGGTGGGGGGAGGGAGGGAGAGAGGGAGAGGAAGGGGTTGGGAGGGAGAGATGGAGAGGGAGAGGGAGAAGGAGAGACTGGAGCTCAAAATTGCAGGGTACCACTTTCACCATATTGTACTGATCCAATCATGTCACCAAGCCAGTTCACAATCCTGGTTCTCAGGTACTGGTGACAAGATTGACAAAAATTCAAGGCTATCCTGGGCTATATACTACTTAGAGTGTGAGAACCTGTCTCAAAAGATAAACAATCAATTAACAAATGTAGGCTATCCTCTGCAAGTTGCTGCATCCCGAACTGATATTTCATGACTCATACACTCCCATTATTATCACCATTTATTCTGACATGTAAATTTTCATTCTGTCCAATGAACTCAAATACACTTTGTAAAAAGTCTCCAAAAGTGGGTGTTTTAACACAAATAATGTAACAAGAAAATCTAAGACTTATTTTTTCAGTTTGTAAGTGCTACAAATACTGTTTTAAAAATTAATAAACTATCCAAAAAATCCACATTAAAGTACATTTAATGAATAATTCTAACTAGCAGACACTGTTGATTTCATCAAATTATGTTATAAATATATATATGGAGTTTAAGCCTAGATATTTCCTGCTAATGGAGACTAAAAATCCAGCTTGAAGTTGGCAGCTCTTTTCTGAAAATGATCAGGTGGTAATTATGTGAGGCTTTGCCACTTACAGTCTAGGTCACAACCACTCAGCTCTGTAATTGAACAGTGAAAAGTGTCACAGTCAGTCTGGGCACAAATGAGTACATGCTCCATTAAAGAAATATTTACAAAGCAGGCATTTTCCCCATGAGGCATAGTTTGCCAATGCTGGCCAATGTGGCATAGAGCTTTCTATGAGAACAGGAGATAGGAACAGGTCAATGAGAGTACCGACAGCATAGCATCAGTTGTGACAATATCTTTGCTGAAGACCACAACAGTCTTGGTCCTTGCTATTTCTTCATCTCTTTTGAGCCCCCTTTCCTGGAAGCCATCTATGAGGACATGACTAAAATTGAAAGGAGACACTGTAAGACTCTGAGGAGCCTTAGCTACCAGAGACCCCCTGAGTGGACCACATAGAGCCGGGATCGATGCAAAGCAAGAGGAGTTTATTGTTCCAGCACGCTGGGGCACTAGAGTTGTCATGCATCCAAAGGGAAGGTGACGACTCCAGACACCTGTTTGGCCATTTCTATACTTTTTAATAGAGCAACAGCCATAGCACAATGTGATTGGCAGAACAGTGTGTCTTTTAAACTGATTGGTCCTTAGCGAGTGAGGAAGAAAGGGCTTTTCTTGTCTGTGTTGGTCTGCCCGAGAATGTGTCTACAGGCTCTGACTCCTTATGCAGGTGCCAACGTCCCACCTTGGTCTTTGAGCAATGTAATCAGCCTCTCCCTTCCAGAGAGGAGGAGTGCCTATGTGTTTGTTCCATGACCTCTCTCTTCCAGGAGGGGAGGGGTGCCTTCAGGTTCTGGAGCCTGATGGAATTTTCTGAAGGTCCTGAGCTGACCTCTTCAACACCTAGGCACTTCAAAGCTCTGTCACGCACACTAACGACAACCTCATTCATCACTTCCAGCATCAGTCCCAAAATATTTCCCAGTTCAGAGTACCCCATTTCCTAGAAACCAAATCCTGCTATGGAGGAATTCTGACTTCTCTTTTTCTCTTAAGATTTTACCTATGAATAATACAAAATAAAATTTCTGTTTAAACCTCACCCCTTGGTGCATGAATTTCATTCTTTACGAGACAAGAACCTGGGAACCACTGGCTAAGGGTGGTTTTGCTGGCTGCTGAGTTTTCTGAGAAAACTTCATCATTCTCAAGGATATCCCACTTTTCTGAATCAATGTCTTGAGATAAATGTAAAATGTACCTAATGCCTAGTCGTCTCTGTGAATTCTCCCACTTATCTATATATAATAGCATTTATCAAGTAAAAAACTCTTTGAAGCTGACCTTAAAACATGAGCTTGGCTGAGTTGTGGTGGTACATGCCTTTGATCTCAGCACTCAGGAGATGGACACAAGTGAATCTCCATGAGTTTGAGGCTAGCCTGAGCTACAAAGCAAATTCCAGGACAGCCAAGGTTGTTACACAAGGAAATCCTGTCTCAAAACAAACAAACAAACAAACAAACAAAAAACCAACAGGATTTTGACCAAGAGAATGGGAACTTCAGAACAAGATGATGTTCTGAGGCTTCTAAGTCCATTTGCAGCTTCTACTTTGTACCCTCTGAGACCCTGAGTTGGGCTGTTAGAAGCCCATACTATAGGCTGATGCTACCTAGAGGATAGCTGAGATACACCCGGCAGAACTCTCAGTGAAGCTCCCAGGTGGGTGGCAGCCATTTTGGAAACAGTGAATGTCCAACTTGAACTCTTGGATGAAAGAGGTCTGAGACTGTACCACACAGAGAAGACCTAAGTAGCTGAGCCTGGGCACTTCCATTGGTGAGTCATCACAGAGGGGCTGTTTTAAGTTACGGAGGGAGAAAGCACCATAAGCACCTTAAAATGTAAAATACTATACTCATAGGAAGAAAGTGGAGGCAGCAGTTTTGTTGTGGTCCAATAAAGAAAAGCTGTTTCCTTCTGGTAAACCATGGCTGATTTACACCTCCAGTTTTAGTTCACCTTTAACTACTATAGTGTATTCTACTCCATGTTTTTTGGTCAAAAGAATGAAATATGATTTGAACCTCGAAGTCATGTCTCTGACTTCAGTGAAGGCATGACATTTGGAACTGCCCAAACATTACAAAGGCATTACCTCCCTTAAGGGCTAATTCAAATGGATTGTTCAGTCACCAGGGCAGGAAAAGCCCCTCCAAAAGCTACAGCTTCAAAAAGTGTGACACACCTAAAGGCATGTTGAGAACATTAGAGGAATAACTCTCCCCTTAATCAATTAAGAACATGTAGAACTCAGAAGTCTATTCCTCAACACACTTGCTCACAGACCCTTTCTGATATTCCTTCCTGCTTTCACACAGAAAGCATAACCTTTTCGGTCTATTTGTTTCCACATCATCCTTTCAGATACCAGCCAAATCCTAAGCATGCTAGCCCACATGACACTCCATTCTGGCTGGTCTCTCCCTGTCCCTCCCTCTCCCCTTCTCTTCTCTCTCACTGTCCCCCCTCATTCCCTTCCCCACCTCTGTGTGTTTCTCTCTCAATATCTCACCTTTATTCTCCCCTCTATCTTTTCTTTTCCTCCTTTTCTTTCCTCACGTCCTCTCCTATAGCAACTGGTAGACTTCCATGTTGAGCTGGCCAGACTTTCTTACCCCCGCCCCGGCCCATCTCAGAAAGCATAATGTTTTCTCTCCCTCTGTTCAACAGCTACTGCAATTTCTACCTTGTCATGCCTGTTCTGTTTGTTTCTTCTCAAATGTCAATAAAATTGTCTCTGACTTTCCCACTGTGTCATTTTTAATTCGATAAGATTAATAACCCAAAGGGAACACAGAGTTTCCCCAGTGATGGTGTTAGTGGACCACTCTGATGGATCTCCCTCCTCACATTTCTTAGTCTGAGCATTATTGCCCCAATCCTCATTCTGAGCAAGCACAGTAACTTTTGAAGGGTGTTCTATAGAATGTGTAAAGGTAGCATTTGCCTAAGAAGCAAAGATTATACAATTTTAAAGACAAGTTAAAAGACTTACAATGTGGTATGTCTGAGTCTGTCCATCTGCAGAAGATGTAGAAGGCAATTAAACAATCTGGAAGAATACTTCCAGATTCTCCTTTCAGTCAAGAGGCAGACACATTGGTATGACTTTAAAAAGCATGAACTACCTCGCATATACTGTCTCACAGGTATGTGCTTGCTTATTTCTCAAGAATGTGAGAAAAATTAATAATCAAAAGGCAAGAGGAGATACTCTTTTGTACTCTATCTCATTTGATCTCACCCAAACTTTGAGAAATAACTATATTTCTACTTTTTTACAATAAAACCCAAGTCTCGGGCATCATATACAGTCATAAGCAACAAGTACCAAGACTCAAACTCAATGTGTTTGATTCTTAACAACCAGTGCCTAATATCAGCTCTTACCTCAAAAATGGCCCATGCTTAATTCAAACTATTCTGCTGCATGTGAGTTCCGCATCTTGTGACCAAGTGCCCAGACACAGCAGGTGGTTGGCACAGACAAGGGTTCACTTTCATTCCTATACTGTTTATAACTCAGAACCCTTATCAACAAAGGAATCACTTGTGAAAATTGTTCTCTTAAGCCAGCTAGGTAAGAAAGGGCTAGGGTATATTTCAAGATGCCTTCTCTACATTCTAAGCATTCTCTTAGCAATCATAGCCCTACATCACACATTGAACATGCATGAGAACATAAAACTTGGATCCTGTGCACCCACATAAAACCATGCATTCTCCTACATGCTGATAAACAGAACTCAGGGGCAGGGTTTGGGGCTAGAAGATCACTGAGGCTTGCTGGCCAATCAGCTACCTAACTAGAAAAAAATATTAGCAAACCACAGCTTCTTGAGAGACCCTGTCTCAAGAGAATAAGGCAGTGAGGGACACGAGAGAATACCTGGGTTTCACATGCATACAGGCATGTCTCATAGATGCACGAAACAAACAAATGAATCAACTTAGCAAAAACCTAAGTTTAACCATGCTCACACTTACTGAGAATCCATAACTCTAGTTTATGCTAAAATTCCTATTATGGCGATTTTCTTCAGGTGACTTAGGGCTTCAGTGTGGACACTCATGGCAGAAGTAGGACTCCAGCATGTGGGCAGACTTGATTTTATTTGCTCCAGCTCTTGCTGCTTTGTCATGTGATGCATGCACATGCCTCCATTGCTGTAACATGCTTTTGGCAGGTTCCATCATTTTTTCAGGTCGATTCATATTTTTATTATTACTCTCTTGTCATTATAAAGGTTAGTGTAAAATGAACATCACATGGGGCCGTGGCTATAGCAAACATAAACAAGCAATGTTTAAAACCTGGCTATAGTAGGGCACAGTAATCACTTCTCATCTTTTTATTCTCTGCAAAGACACCACTGTGCATACAGAGAAAAGCTATCTCCCTTTGCGTTTTATTATTATTTTCTGTCACATTCTTGATATTTGGCTATGGTTCTCCCTAGTGAGTCACGTTGCCAGGGTCTCAGGCTGACGCACAGTCATGCTGTGTCATTTTATGTTCAAATTGTCTGCTTCTGTGATTTTTCAAGTTTTCACCTTCCATAAAAAAGGCAAAGTTTATTCAAAGAAGACAATTTTATTAGATTGTTTTTGTGTTTGTTTGTTGCTTTTTGTTTCTGGAGTGGGTTGGACTTAGACTTCTCACTAACAATAAGTTATTTAAGAAATGTCAGAGGCAGCAATCTGATGTACTCTGCTTTGTGGTTGCTTATGAGAAGGGAGACATATGGTCTAATATCTTACAGAAGGGGTGATTCTATTTAATTAAATCAATCATCCATGAAACTTACACTCTCATGGTAGACACACCCACCCGCAACCCGCCCCCCACTTGAACAAAGTGAAGATGCAGGTTTTCTGTTACACCAAGATTTCCCAACATCCCCTTGAGGCTTGAACTAAGTAGATGAATGACAAGGGCCTATGCCCATCAAGGGTTAGGGAAGACCTCCTGCTGTTCTGCAGGCCTTGATCCTTCTCATTCTTCTGTTAAATAGATGACATCACACAGAGTTTACACATTTACTCCTCTGCCTACATTATTTGAAATGGACAAAGATTGGCTAGTTCAGGAATTTGGAAGCTAAGAATGGCAGGGAGAGCAAAAATCTTCCTGTTGTGTTTGTGTACTTCCTCTGTCCAGCAATAGAGCCCTCCTCCTAAAAGCATTAATGTCCCTAGGATTCAGTATCAGGCAATTCTATCATGGCTGGAATAATAGACATAAGAAAAATAGAGATATCTTTGTTTTTTTAGGCAGACCATTTCCTGATTTTTTAAAAAGCTAATAAGTTGCAAATAATCTATTTAAGACATTTCTTGTAGTCACTGCTATAAATATCAAATGTTTACCCAGTGGCAGATGCTCCGCTAAGTACACACACTTGTTTCATTTAAAACACAGAAGAACCTCCTGAACTTGTTTTTCAAACTGAGGGTTCAGACCTATTTATTAAAACAGCTTAGTGGATTCCAACTGGCATTTGAAAACAAAGACTGGAAAATAGCATCATACACTCAGTCATGACAAAGACTGTCTGAAGATGCTTACTGTCAATGTTGTAGGTCCCATACAGGTGTGTTTATGATGAGTGTGTGTGTGTGTGTGTGTGTGTGTACTTGGGTGTACAAACCAAGTCAATGTAAAATGTATTTTTAAAAATAGACACAGTTAAAAACATCAAAAACCTTTCCGCATAAGGTATTAATATATTAATTTTTAGAAAAAAATATCCAGCTTTATAATTCAAGGCATTGAAAATTGAATTTCCCAGTGCACTGATGTTCATAGACTTTTCCTGCTGACTAGGACGCCTTTTTTACTGGCCCTTGCTCCCCCTTCCCCATGGCTTACATTCACTCAGTTTCCAAGCTGCCTAACACAGGGTAATTAAGTCTCCTGGATTAGGCCATCTGTGCCATTGAGTAAGTGAGATGCTTCAAATAAGTGAATGATGAATTCTGTTCCAGACTGTCCCATAAAATTATAATAATAATAATAATGAAGTGCTCTATAATAAAAAGAAAGTCGTTACAAATACCGTGCTATTGATTTCAAAGGGCAGTCATTTCGAAGGCGCTTTCATCTGTGTTATAAATCTTGGCAACCAGCGGAGAAAATGTCAGGATTTTAAAAGCAAACAAATAGAAAAAAAAAATCTCACCGTTCATCTTTCATGCTGTTTTGAGTAAAACTAAGGTAGCACAAATATTTAAACAGATGGCTCAATGATATGCTTTTTTTCTTTACTAATCATAGTTATTAAAGCCCTCCCTTTATTTTTATTGTGTTTTAAACGGGCAGAGAGAATCTGAGGCTGATAATGACCTTTGTACATCATGCTGCAAATTGATTTTGATGACCTTCCACCCTCTCATAATTAGGCTGGCTCGGTGTGCATTCATCTCTTCCTCTTGGCTGACAAAGTGCTAGGTGCAGCTTTCCTTCTGCTGCCCCTCAGAGCCTCTGTGCTCCCTCCCCTAGCTTTGGCTCCTGGTTGCTGGATCCAGCTCCTACCTCCTCTATGAAAGCCGTAGACTCTTGACTAGAGAATGAATAGATGTATTTAGAGGCTGACAAAAAATAAAGAATAGTTATTTTACTGATGTTTTGAATGTTCAGATATCCAAATTGTCACGTAATTATGACCATTACAATGATGTCATTGCCTCAGTCATTTGGCGATTGTGTATATTGTGTTGAAGACTTATTACTGCATTGAATTATAACGTGGCAATTTAATGAATTTTATAAGGGTGTTTCATTGTGGCTAATGTGAACAGATGGTGGAAGTGGAAGAGAAATAAACTCTGCCTCATTTTCTTTTACATTTTCTTTGTTATGCTCAGAAATTAAGAATGTCAGACCAACATGCATTTGTATGCTCATGCTTTTAAATTATAATCTTTGAAAAGGCATTTTACCAGATATCTCCACGTACAGCTTTTGCTTTCTGTACAATCTTTTCAACCTTTTTATTTTGGTAAAACTGAAAACATATCATTTACCATTTTCACCCTTTTTTAAAGTTTCCATTCGGAAGCATTAAGAATTTTCACAGCACTGGAAGGCTCTCGTCACCAACCTTCTCCAGATCAGTTTCACCATCCAGGTCTTCAGACTTTTAAGCAGTCATATTTTCCAGTCCATTGGGGAAACTTTTTTTTTCCCCAGGTAAGGCTGGTTGAGTAATGCTCTTAACATGGCTGCACGGGTCTTCCCCACTAAGTCAACATTTCAGCAGAGAGCTTACTGAGGAATTCAAGAAACCTTTCAAGTGGTAAGAGCAAGGAACATTTATGGAGTGTTTATGCTCAGCAAAGCGCGAAAGCTAGTACTGCATTTGTTAAGGGAAAATAAGATAACAGATGGCTACTTAAAACACTCCTTACTTCTTAGCCCCTCTCAAAATATTCCTTAAGGCAGAGTTACCGTGGTGATGACGACAACGTTGGCCTTTTCTACAAGCGTATAGCAGTTCCTTTATAGGGCTGACAGTTCTCTTCCTCTTCCTATACACTCACAAGTCCATCCGCTGGCTCTGCCTAATATTATTTTCTCCCAAGGCCCCATCCTACTGGGAACTAGGGCTTCAGTGTATGTTTAGGAAAGACACAGACGCATGGCCTTTAAACGTATGTCTTTTCATTTACTTAAGTATTATTCAAGTTTGAAGTTTTAAAACAGAGCCTGTCCTAGTTGGTTTTTAGGTCAACCTGAAGAAAGCTAGAGTCATTTGAGAAGATAGATCTTAGTTTAGAAAATGTTTCCAGCCGGACGGTGGTGGCACACGCCTTTAATCCCAGCACTTGGGAGGCAGAGGCAGGCGGATTTCTGAGTTCGAGGCCAGCCTGGTCTACAGCGTGAGTTCCAGGACTGCCAGGACTACATAGAGAAACCCTGTGTCGAAAAACCAAAAAAAAAAAAAAAAAAAAAAAAAAAAAAGAAAGAAAAGAAAATGTTTCCATCAGATTGGCCTGTAGGCAAGTCTGTGGGGCATTGTGTTGGATAAAGATTGATTGGGGGGGGGGGTGTACAGCCCACAAAAACATTTCTTTCAGGTCTTATGTGCTTGGGGTGATCTCGAAGTGTTTGAGGAGCTGATAAGGACCTTGAATCTTCATCCTTTTGTTTCCACCTCAAGAGTCTGGAATTATAGGCATAAGTCTACTTAAATTTACACCTGTAATCTACCATGTCTGGTTTCTTTAGTGCTAGGGATGGATCTAGAGTCTTCTGCATGCCAGGCAAGCACTCTTTCAGCTCAGCCCTGCCTCCAGTTCCTAAACACACATTTCTTAAAAGATAGAAATAGCTAGTGGGTAATGAAAAAAAAAAAATCACCTGTGAAATGCAAACTAAAATTTTGATAAGTTATAACCATATACCTTTCAAAATAGCTTTTAGAAAAATGTAAATATTGGCAAATGACTTATGAAGGAGGGAACTCTTGTACACCTTTGGTAGGAATGTAAATTGGAATCACTGTTATGAGGAACACTGTGGAGTGCCATCAGAATATCCTGAGCAAATAGCATACTGGTCGAGCAGTATGCCTTTTGTGTATTCCTCTAAATTAAAGGTTTCAAAAATCTCAGTCTTGGATGTGCCATTTCTTAGACTGAGATGCAATCCCATTTCCTCCTCTGATCATGGTTTTTTAAAAATTTCTTTATTTCTTCAGGCTCAGCTTTTGTGAATGTTTATGGAAGAAGCAATCTTACCTACCACAGTCATCTTTCACTGTGCCCAATGCTCTGTCTCACCCTCTACAATTATTTATATTAATAAATATTGATATTTACTAATTATTTATATGATAATTTTCACATATCTAACTAAGTGATAAAAGATTTTCATAATATTTGTATCTAGCTCAATGGTTTCTTTCTGAGACCAGGACTCACTATATGGCTTAGGGTATCCTTTTCCTTCAGCTTCCCAACTGCTAAGACTTCAGGCATGTTCTACCATTCCTGGATCAATTCTGATTCTTTACTTGGCTAGCTAAAGATTATTTCATTATTTACATGTACTATAATTTAGTTAAGAAATCTTTCACTAACTAGTATTTACAACTATTACAATTATTACATGGTCTTACATACATATTATCTTTTCTTTGTTGTTTTGATTTTAATTTGCTTCTAGATTAGGAAAGTTGAAGCTTTTTCATATAATAATCAGAAATATGTTTTTCCTTATGAAATGTCCTTTTGTTCATTATTATTATTGAGACAGAGTCTTGCTACATATCTAAGGCTGACTTTGAACTCTTAATCCTCTTTGCTGAGTCTCCCCAGCACCTAGGTTACAGACATGTGTCATATTATGTCTGCCTTTCTACGTGTGTGTCCCCATTTTTATAAGAATGCTATTAAAACTCTATTTATAAGGCTGTTTCCAAAGTAAGAAATTAGGAGGGAGTGGTCACCTTCTCTGTGTTCTCCCGGGTCTTTCTGTTCATAAGGTCTTCAGCTGTGCTGACATTTTTTTTTTCCATAGCAGAGTAAACAGTAGAAGCTGTGGCTTCCCAATATTGTATCTGTGTGGAAAGACCAACTCTATCTCCGGGTTATAAATAAATTCAAGCACATTCTCACTGAATACTTTTATGGCTTCATTGTTTACTTTAAATCTTTGATCCATCTGGAGTTTATTTTTATCTGAGTAGTGTTTGGAGATGTGGTATTACTTTTTTTTTTTTTTTTCCAAAGGACTGCATAGTTATCATAGATTTATTGAAAACTTTGTCTTTATCCCCACTAGCTTGAAGTACTCTCTTTATGGTAATGGCCATATGTATCTAAATCCATTTCTGAATTGTCCTCCCGGTGATGTTTCCCATGTATTTCTAGGCCAGGTGAAATCCATGCGCACGTCAGCATGCTTTATGAACTCACAGAATTGCTCAGTCTTCTTCCTGAGAACATTTCTGGCTAGTCTTTATTTTCCAGGCTAATTTAGTCATGCGCTTTTATTTTTTAAACTTAAGAGTTTTGTTTTATTTTTTTACAGGAAATGCAGACAGCCTCAAGTTTGTTTTTGTAAGAATAGGTTTTACAATTCATTGAGGACTTTTATTTACTTACAGCTGACTGAAAAAAAATTTGAACTTATAGAGTTCCTTATGAATCATGTTACCGCAGATTTTCTGTTTAGGACTATTTATGAGAATATGTATATATTTTCTGTGATTGGTATGTAGTATATGTATCATGGTATAGCAAACATGTACTCTAAATTGGACAGAGCTACAATATTTTCAATTTCATTATTTTAAATAAGGCAATAAATTATTGATTAACTAGGTGGCACTCAAGTATATGCATTAAAACATCTTAATGATTTTGTAAATTAGAAAAAGAACAATGATAGAACAAGACCTTGATTTATATTTGGTCCTCATGATAGAAATATCTATTCTGTCTTTATGTCATAAGTACTTCATTACACTTACCTGCCTTTTCTTTTCTCATACAAAAATTGGTGAATGCTTGATAGTCTCATTTGCATTATCAAATCTTCAAACTGATCGAACTTTCTATCATGCATGGCCCGTGATTGGCTTTTGGTAAATATTCTTTGAATAGAGACTCACAGAAATAATCAAGTTCTAAAGACATAATGAATGATAAGCAAGTTCTGAGGAAATTCACCAAATTTAATAAACTTCAATAACTCAGAGAGCACATGAATGGACAATGCATGTCATTCCACCCTCACAAGAGAAGAGACATCACCCCACTCAAGTGTATGTGAGATCTTTTAACAAGAGAAAGGTTATCAGAAAGGAGTCAGGAGCCGTAACTCCCACAGACCTGAGTGCACAGTGACTGTTACATGGACTGGCACCAAGGAAGGCTCTTTGGCCCTTGTATGCACATGAACATACATGTTAAATCTTCTTAGAACAGCTAGGTTTTGTTTTTCCCCTTTCATTCACAATGGAATTGTAGATATCTTGTTTTTTCTATACTGCCCAATTAATTTGCTTCAGCTAGATGCAGATATTTCACTTATGGATATTAGCCTGTACAACTAACAAAGAATTTTTTTTCAAAGAAGGTGATGCTGGCCTTTCGTGTCTGCAGTGCCAAGTTCCAACAGTAAGCAGTCATACCCACCATATCTGTCTGTTATATGGCCTCACTGAGCAAAGCACTAACATGACCAATGTGAAGATTAACCCTTTGATAATCATCTGCAGCAGGTTTTGGAGTCTCAGCAATATTTCAGAGAATTGGCCCCCTTCCAGTTGTGGGAGTTACTGGAATTTTAGTTGATTGTCGATGCGATGCAGATGGATCTCAAACACACAGAGGGTGGGGGGTGGCCAGTCGGGGGAACAGCGCCTGTATTTCCTTTGTTATTTATAGTCAGCGCTCTTCCACACTAAACCCTTGAGCTGGCTTTTTAGAGCCCACTGTATAACAAATTCATTCACTTTCATGTCAACAAGCTTTGGCTTGATAAATTAAAACAGAAAAATGCTGGCTAAAGCACCATAGCCCTACATGATTCATTTGGCTGCGAGTTCCTGGCAGCCATCCAAGAATGACCTGCTGTCTTCCCAGGGTCCTTATCATTTTCCCATCTGGAAGGGGCCGAACTTTACTGCACACTGGGGAGTTAAAGGACTACACAGGCTGCATTCAAACGCCATTAACAATCATAACTCTAAAAATCATCACTCCCTTCCAGGCAACGTTAACAGTAGTCTGTGGATAGGATCTTTTACTTTATTTAAATAAATACGAAGCAAATTGCAGAGGACTTCTCGCTTCCTTCAAAGGGCTGGTTTTTTAAGGCATTTTCATCTCCTTAAGATTAACCAGAGGTCCTTTTGAGGAGCCTGATCTAGTCAGAAGAACTTCATGCATTGTTGTCGATGCACTTCAATAAAAAATGACTCATTTGTTACACTTCCTTTATACAGTGGGATTTCTTTGAAGAGGTCATAGGTAGAATGATTATTGTTTTAGCAATTAACTATGATAATGGTAAAGTCACTAAAGAAAAATAAAACATAGTTTTGGAAAAAGTGGCTAAAATCTGCATAAACTGTTTCATAAACTTTTGAAGTTTCTGTCAATTTTCTTAACTAAAATTGCATGTAATTCAATTGTAGACTAACTTTGAAACCTTTCTAACTGAGCACTTACTATGTAAGAAATTATTGAGATAGTGATTTTTTTTTTTCCTGAGTCTCTTATAATGTAGGTTAGCTTCAAATTCCTGTATAACTAAGGCTGGCCTTAAACTCCTGATCCCTTTATTGGAAAGGTTATTTCTGGTGTTGCACATAGACATGCTCAAACAAAGCAAAGGTAACTCTGTAAGGTCATTTTTACTTTTGCTAATGGGTACTCATGACCCAAACTGGCTGAGCAAGCACACTGACTGGGAAGCCCACTCAGCTTCTAGCCTCTTGCAGGGAGGTGACTTCGCCTTAGCACACTGGTGGTAGCTTGATCTCACAATCTGAAGTGATTGGCAAGGAGGAAGGGGTGTGTGGAGTCAAGTCTCAGGAATGTCTGGCATCCAGGACTTGAGCAAACAGGCCAGAATTTCACAAGCTAGAGGAGCTTTAGAGAGAGTAAATAGTTTTTGACTGATTAGTTATCCTCCACAGGAAAAAAAAATGTTTCTCACAATTCCTCCTCTTTCTTAAATATATTTTCAGGATCACCTCCCTGCTCCCTTCAAATTCAGCCAGCATGCACTGACTTTCTGAAGTGTGGACTAACCGAAAATTATTGTCACCATAAGTGATAAGTTCAATGAGAGAGGTCTCAAGAGCATCTGGACAAGGGCTCCCTATGCCCCAACACAAGGAATAAACATCCCACCTATCTCTAGACTGACTTCAGGTAAACCTGCATTCTTAGGGATTGTCTCTTGGTAGAGTAATTGACCCATCCCGACTGGAATGTTAGCTCTCTACCCAGGTCAGAGACTCTCTTGAGATAGAGTTTTCTCTTAATGGGCCTTTACTGCTACTTGAATGCAGCCTCTGCTTCAAAGTGCTGGCATTACAGGCTTGTGGGACTATACTCTACTTAGAAAGTTAATTCTAAAGCATTATAGTGTTTAAAAAAAATGAAAGCCGTCTTACCACTAGGTATCTAAGCAAACAATTTAGGGCTTCTTACATTGAGAATGAACATGATGGCATCGCTTGCTTTGGCTCCGTTCTTGATGTTAGTTCTTGAGGCTGAACATAACCAAAAAAGATGAAGAAGAGGCAAAGACAGGACTAGGCAGAGGAATGGGAGGAGGGGGAGGAGGAGGAATAGTTCTTTTTAGGACACTTGTTAAACATTGTGGAGTCTTCAAGAGCTGCCCTACGGCAGCAAGATAAGCTGTGAGAAGCAGCAAACAATGATGAAGACTCTGCCTTTAAAATGCTTGTTGGTATGATGTAAACACATTCAGTTCCAACCCATAATTACCATGAAGGGAACTAAGCACAGTTTTGCCAAAGAATCCAAATGAGAGACAGCTATGAAAATGGTTTCGTGGAGTAATTTGGGAAATTACAGCAAACATATACATGTGGTTTATTGTGTGTTCCAAGACCTTTTGCATATATTAATTCATTTAAGTTTCACCTGTAACTTAAAGAGATCAGAATTATTTCTTTGCACCCCTGTCTCAGGTGAGGAAGGTAAGGTAAATCTAATCACCTGGCCACACTCACCCCACAAATAAGAGCTGAGGAAAACCAGCAGGCTGGCTGCACAGTACCTAGACCAGTTAACTACTAAAGTACACTCAAGTGCATCTCTTTGTTTTGACTGTAGATTTATTTAAACTATAAAAACAGATAGAAAAATAAAGTTTGTTACTCTCCCTCCTTTAAATGAAACCATAAAGTCTCTCTCCCCCACTCATACCTGCTGTCCCCAATTCCATTGCATATTTTAGAAGTATACATAGCAAATGTCACCCCAATAAACCACTTACTGAATTACATATTTTTTGTAGTATACTGAAGTTTATGAAACATAAATTCTCTTTACCCTTTGCTTGTAAGATGGCATTTTCGACAGTTTGTAAGATTCTTCCAAGCAAATCACTCCAACTACTTGATGGAACAAAAGCTTGCACGTAGGGCTTTCTGCAAAGAATCAATCCAACTCCCTAGAGAAACTCCCTGACTGCACATAGTCGCACATCACTTAGGGATGCTCTACAGCAAAACACTGGAGACAGCGATCGATCCGTGCTGGACATGCAGGAGAGAACCTAGTGCAGAAGAAGGCTGGAGGTCCTCCCACGGCCATGTAGCTGTGGGAATGTTAAAGGGATTTTTAAAAAGGAAACCACTGAGGTTCACATTGAAAATAAAATATTCTTTCCACATGACTCTTCCCTCATCTGTCAGCATCAGCATCAAGTTGAGCATCAGAAGCAGCTGACATATTTGAACAGACTTAGTAAGGCAAGGGGCAGGCACATCAGGCCAATGGCATGTCTTAACTAGGAAAGTAATGAATCTGCCCTGCCATTACTGTGGTTTTGGTATGAAGGAACACTCATTACACTGCTTCCCTGAGGCACTTGGAGAACAGGGCCTTCAGTTATAAGAAACTTTGGGAGAAGGCAAAGAAGCATTCGAGTTCACGGACTTTAAGCATAACAGAGACATCAGTGTTTATTATGTGCTGGCCAGTGAGATTTACAATTTCTAAAATATTAGTCATCACTTTAAAGAAGCCAAGCATGTCAGAGGCTTCACGTGTTTATAGCAACCAGGATCCTAGGGAAAACAGCAACAGCACAACGAAAACAGATGACAAACTGAAATGGGGTAACTGAGGGAAATCTAAAAAAACTGTTCACCAAGGTGTGTGCAAGGTTGTTTTAGTTAAAGTAGTCATGTTTTGGGGGAGAGGGGTGGAACGAGCCTATGCCAAGCATAAAGCACCATAAGGGAAGACACCAGGGGAGCACAGGGGAGAGATCCAACTCCCTAACAAGAGCTGTGGCCTCCAGTAGACTTGCGCCATTCACTTACATAAGACTGCAGAGAGACAGGAGCAAGCAAATACTTTGGCCAAACTTTACCCTCTTCACATCCTTCTGTTGTCTTCCAGTTTCCAAGCCAGGTCAGAAGCCAGAGGGCAAGTCTGCCCAGTGATCTGCTTGACAAGTGCAAGCTGTCTGGAGTAGAATGTAGAAGTTTAGAAAGTATTCCGAGGAAATGGAGGCTGTCTCTCAGTCCTTGGCACATCTCCATAAGAAAAAAATTATTGACACTTATAGTTTCTCAGTAGGAGAACTTGAGTTTAGAAGGTTCTGGAGACTTTTACAAGAGCATACAGGTGATAAGTTACTTATTTGCTTCCCGCTGCCCCTAAATCCATTTTATGAAGTTTTTATAGGAAAGTGAGAAAGGGTTATGGGGACCACAAATGTTAAGCAGGAGAACAGGAATGCATATTAGGGTGTGTAATGAATGCTTGCTGAGCCACCAGCACTCCCTAAAGCTCATGTTCAAATTCCTCTTATCAACCTTGAGTTACAAGATCTCATCACTATCTCTCACAGTTAGAAGGACAGCATAAAAAGAAGGAGCAAGTCATCAGGACTACTCAGGCAGCAGCAGCAGCAGCAGCAGCAGCAACCTCAAGCTGAACTTAAGTAGATGGTACAGTTCATAGTTCTAACTATTAAATTACAGATTAGGATGGCAGAAGAAAAAGCAAAAGCCAGAAGTCTGGGTGACCTCTACCAACTCTGCCACACACCCAAGGAGGTACCCTGAATACTTTATCTTAACACAGCCAACTCACTTTTCCCCCTCTCTTTTGTTTTTCTGTTTGTTTTGCTATCATGTGTCAGAATGTCATCTGTGATTGTGGTGATGGAAGAAAAAGAGACTCAATTCAGGCTGTTTTGTTATTTTAGGATGAGCCATGCTTATCTAAGAGGATTCCTGTCCAAACACAGTCTTCATATATCCCTTCAAAGGAATGCAACAGCCTGATTTTTTTCCATCACCAAAAATATAGGTGACCACCTATATGATTATATTCTGGTTGCTATTTATTAGAGTCCTCTAGTGATTAAAAAATCATAATCAATTGACATCCTGAAGCACCGTCGCCCATCTTAGGATATGTATTGCAGTCCTTTCAAATCACTGTGGTACTCATACAGACCACGGGCATTGTGTCTTCTGCTGGGGTACCCAGGATGGTGCACAGTACATAAGGGCACCTCAGTAAATGATGTTTGAATGACCAGTCCAGGCTGAGGGTTTCTGTAAGTTCTATGTAATAGGAAGCATTGGACTTGCTTTGAGCTCACTGGGTGACAGATGCCTCTGATTTCCCATCATTTCTTTACTTACAAAGGCCAGGTGAAGCTGTGATCATCCGACTTTCTTTGAAATCTTACTGGATCTAAGTCCCCACCGTTCCTCAAACTTCATGCTGACTTTGAGTTAGGTTTTCATTTGCCGTTTCACAGGATTCGCTGATACTGAGTTAGACACCTTTAGAGTCTGTTTCTGCTTTCATGGACCTTTCTAGATATGGGTCAGAAATACTTCCAGGATAGCTGACACCTAAATGGCATTTTCAATCAACTAAACTATATTTTTAAACTCTCAAATGCTTTGGTCAGCTGCTCAAAATGTTTTAGTACTTATCCCTGTCATTAGTAATGATGTGAAATCCACAGGGGTTGGCAAAGACTTCTTGAATCAAAGGCACCCAAGCAGAGGTTATTGAAGGTCATCTAACACAAAGCTAGCTCCTTTAGCTTCCAAAGGCGACAAACATCGCTTGCTTCCAGAAAGGAGCTTGTGAGTTACATTTTCCTAGCCATCGCTGTTGCTGTGATGTCTCTTTGGACTTGACACCGAAGCATTCCACATTTCCAACTTTCTCTCTTACAGCAATGTTTGTTTGGTACTAAGCTTTTCCTTCTGCCAGCCTTCTTGCTGAGACTCAGCCCCCTTTCCACTGTCTGGGCACCTCGGTTTTCATCTTGAGTGGATTGTTTTCTCTCTGGGCAACCTCTCATCTTGAACTGACATTCCCCTCTGCTCCTTGCTCCCCGTGTCATCCATTATGGCAGCATCTGTAGCAGCTGTGGCTTTTTCTGACTGGGAAACCTCAGTGTTTGCCTTATAAAATGTCATTCCTTCACCCCTTTCAACAGTCAGATTCTCCTTAGTTTGTTCCCGGCTCCCCTCAGATGCCTCAGATGCGTAGAGAACAAACGATGCACAGAGAACTGTCTAAACATGGCAAAGCAGCTGGAGGTGGGGCGAGTTTAGTTTGCCATCCTCTGGGCTGATCTCCTCTGACAAGTGTTGCCTTGTCATTTAGATGTATTTCTGGCCCAGGCCAGCCAGCTGCATTTCTGCTGTGGCCAAAGCATCTAAAGTGGTTGCCAGGCAAAGCATGGTGGGGCCTAGATGATGAGGGTGAGGAGTGACCACTACATGTTGACTTTGCTTTGTATTCGTATTGTCAAGTTGAGCTTCACCATGGCCAGAAGCAAGCTATTTGCCCTGGCCCACAATGCAACCTCTGACTCCCATTTTCTTGCACCTTAACCACATTATGTTTTGCTTAAGTTTTTCAAGGTCTATATTGTATCATGTTGGAAATTATGATTAGACTAACTAAAGGGATTTTGTGAATCATCATATATGTTACCATACAAATATGAGGTTTTATCAGGCAAGAAACATGCCACAATCTTATCTAGGTAACATTTAAAATTTAAATTCAGAATGGAGTAAATTGTTACCGTGGGTAAAGTTGTCTGTGGCCAATCTGAGCTCAGTTTCTGAGATCCACATGGTATAAAGAGAAAACCAACTTCCATAGTTGTCTTCTGATTTCAACACATACCCTACAGTATGCACACACACACACACACACACACACACACACACACACACACAAAGCACACAGTCATACCACACCTGCAGCCAAAAAATATAATGAAGTTTTGTTTTTGTTTTTTTTTTTTTTTTTAAATTCAAGTTCAGTCTTCTACTACAGGCATAAGAATATGAACATTGGTCAATTTACAATCACTATTTCAGTGCTTTTAAGAGATGCCTTTGAGTTATCCTTCTAGAGGTTAACTGATGAGTGATATACAAAGTTCAACTGTGTGGTTTGTTGTTTTCATGATCCCTTTTCCTCATGCTTAGCCAGGGCTGAGGGTTTAATCTGTGGCTAAGAGCAGGGTGAAGTTATGTGACCCGTGTCTTCATCAAGCCTGTCACTGCAACCCCATCAGAAATAAGTAGGCTCAAGTATAATCTCTACAAAGTAAAGTACCCACCCTGAGAAGCTTAGGCTTCATACTCCATATCCAGAGAGCTGAAAAGTCACATGGTTTTTAAAAGTGCGAATCGTTCTAGGAAAGTCAGACCGACCTCTCCATCAACAACAAAAGAGTAATCTCTTTTTAATTTGATAGAAACACAGTGTGCCACACACCACAACTTCTTACAAGAAGGCACTGAGATCAAACTAGTTATCTTTACAAATACCCATGTGCTGTGAAGCAGTACAAGTGGGTAAACTAAAGTCCACAGAAGGTTCCATTGTTTGCTTTCAGTAGCTTGCCCAATGACACACAGTACGTAGTAGACTGGGGGTTCAAGATGAGGCTTCAGGGAAAGAGATAGCACTCATTGGTTGAGCTTGAGTGAGAGGTCCAGGTTCAATCCCCAGCACCACAAAAATGTAAGATGGGCCTACAGTGGCAGGGATCGTCTTGACTACTGGGCTACACTTCCCAGTTTCCACAGTGACCTTGAACTACTACCATTGGCAGCAAGCAACCAGATCAATAATGCGATCTTTCCCCTTTCCTTTGTTTTTGAAATTCTGATCGCTTATCTTCAGTCACTTTTACTTAGACCCTCAACCAAAGAGTACTTGTAGCTGCTGTCTCAGTAGTCCATACTAGCCTTCTCAGTCTTCTCTGTTGACATTTTGTATTCATCTAGATTGTTGTTGGTGTCTCCTTTATTCCTAGACTGTGGCCATAATAACTGCATATGTATTTCTAGGACCTGCACTGGGGTCTGGTATAAACTAAGAGTTCAGTCCTGGCTTATTTTTGACCCTTAATATAAAATAGTTGCTCCTAGGACTTTTACTTGAATCTGAAAATGAAAATATTTAAAGGAATTTGTGTAGCTGTGTATTTTTTTTTTTTTTTTTTTTTTTTAGTTTTAATCCATAAAAATTCACTGGGCTCATTTAATAGTGAGACTAAACGACTTCAAAATCACTAACAAAACCATTTAAGAGCTGACCCTGGCTGTCTCTTCAAACTCTGTTACCATACCATCATGTGTTCACACCATTGGAGACACTCTGGCTTCTCTGACATTTCTTGAATGTGTCTAATACACTCGTATTCCAGTGGTTTGATACTTGCCCTTAAAGTCTGTCTTTTTCCACCCTGTGCAATCTGTCACACATGTCTGAAGCCTTACCTTGTATAACAGTGCACCTCCCTGCCACACTCCCTTCCCTTCCCTTCCCTGCCTTACCTACATGCCTATGCATTCACCACAGGTCTTTCATTTATTCATTTATTGTTTGTGTTATACTAGAATGTTAACTCTCTGAAGTCAAGGATTCTTTTCTTCATCAATTTATCCATAGCAGATAAATATGACCCCAAGTAGATAATCAATAAATATTTGTTGAGTGAATAAAATTCAATCTACTCATAGACCCCTGGTATAAGTTCTAAAACATGTCATGACCCTTCTTGGTGTTGTGAGTCCTGAGGCCTCACCTTCAGAAACCATTGCCTTTTGGGGAAAATTCAGGATATTCATTTCCTTTGTCTTTGAAGAATGTGACTGTACAAAAGTAGGTTTAGCTGCAGGGACACAGCAATGCTGAGAGAGGATTGAGGAAGACAGACTTTGAGACACGGCCCTTTCTTTGTTGTTTTCAACAATAAATAATATGGATACTGCACTGATCTGCATTTCAAGATCCAACAAAATCCTGTTAGCATGACTTGCATGAATGCTAGAATTTGATATTTATGTCTTTTTATGTCTTAATATAAAAGCCTAGAGATTTGAGGAATGTTTTCAATGTGGGTCTCTTAGAAGGTTTTGCTAATCTGTAAAAATGTTTCCTGACCCTAGGCACCAGGGCCAGGGTTGATATTCGTGGTTAACTTGATTGGATTTGGAATTAACACAGAAACATACCTTTGGGCATCTCTGTGAATTTCTAGAGTAGGTTAATTGAGGTGAGAGGACCCACTCTAGATATAGGCAGCACTAGTCTATTAGCTAGGGTCCTGGACCTAATAAGATTCATCGCTCTGTTTCCTGACTATGGATGCAGTGTAGCTAACCATTCCCTGCTCTAGTTGGTAAACCATCCATGATGTGATGGATTGAATCTTATGGAAATGTAAGCCAAAATTATCCTCCTTTTAGTTCCCTTTGTCAGGAAAGATATACTTTACTAATCCTGAGAGAATTATGCAAGAAGTTGAATAATGCAGAAGGAATTCATGACTGTTTGTTGCTGTGTTGTTTTGGTTGGGCACTGTACTTAAATCACGCTGGAAGCTAAGACCTCAATGGCTTTTATTCTGGATGCTTGGATACATTTAAACTCCACATGTAGCCAGTTTTATAAAAGGATTGTTAGTTGTAGTTGTTAGTAGATTTTTCAAAACTACTTTATTTAGGGTTTAAAGGCTTCAACCCCCTTCTTGCCCACCAACCAGACATAGGGAAGAAAGAAGGTTAATATGAAAAGGGGGTTGTGGACATGTTTAGTAGTAGTTCTTTGGAGTTGATTCCACTTTGTTGCCAGGATACTAGCAGTCCAGTTCAATAGCAAACACTAAACACAAATCAGTAGAGACAGGATCCAGAAACAACAAGGCTCTGCTGAAACTTCAGTCAGCCAGTCAGCGGACTCGGCCAGAGTCAGTCAGAATACCACGTTCTTTGGTTTCACTCTACGAAGTGAGACCATCGAAGACCAGAGAAGACCAGCAAAGACCAGTGAAGAAGCAAAGCTTTGAATGAGATAGCAATGCAAAACCACCTTCTCACTGTTTGTGGGGTTCTACTTATATTCTTTCTAACCTTCATGTGCCCCTCAAGTGTGTTTTCAGCAAAAGAACACATGCCCTCTCAAAAGACAGCTTCCAAAAAAACATCATGTGACACAACTGAATTGTTAAGAAACCAGAAATTTCTACTACATATGACCCTTTCTGTATAAAAAACAAACAAACAAAAAAACAAAAAACAAAAAAAAACCCCAAAAACTTGTTTTCTAGCATTAACAATATATACACAATATAAATAATTATGAGAACCATAGAACTAGAACTTTACATCACACTTTAAATAAGCTGTTGGTATATATTATATTAGGGACTATTAGAACAAAAGTTCATAAAACCTAAATTCATATAGCTTGACCCTTTATTTCGAAGTGACTCCATTACAAACTCGTTCGGTGATTTCCTAAAGGATACTGGTTAGTATGCTTATCATACCATATACTCACAATGTCGTCTGTTTTGAAAGCATGGCTCAAATGTAAGCTGACAGCGTCCCACTGCTCTGATCCCAGTAATGGTGCTGGAAATAGCTGGCAATTCACAGAAATCCCACAAGATATATTTTACACTGTGCATTGGATAATATGTTGTAGTCTTTTACTACCAGTGAAGCAGAGTTACAGAATTTCGAAGTGAGGACAGAGTTTGTGTGGCATCTACTTAGACTCCTACTATAAACTCACTAGAAGCTGAGTCCTGGTCAGAGTGGTGGTCACTTATGATCGTCAGTAAAAGAGCTGGCAGGAGACATGAGACCAGAATCTGGTCTTCTGCTTTGCACCCAGAGGGCCAAAGGGACTTCCAAGATATAGTCAAGGTGATTAATTAGATACATTAATACAGACAAATTTTCTTGTATGGCCTACTTGTGTCTAGTATAGTCTCTTTAAAAGGAGAAGAGAAATCGGATAGAAGCAAAAGAAGGATAAATGACTCCTGAAAGCCTAGAGATTCAGGGCTACTGAGGTAGGATCATGGGAAGCTACAGACACTCAATCCAATAGCCAACAGGGAAGCAGGGACATGTTCTGCTAACACTGGATCAGCCTGGAGGAAGATTTTCCCAATATTATCATGAAAACAAACAACCCTCCCCTAGACTTCTAGTATCTCAATTTCAAATTTTAACTGGGATGTGGAAGTTGAACTAATAAGTGAATATTGTTTTGTGTTCTTAAGTTTCTGATGATATTTTATATTAGCAATAGTAAAATAATATAATCAGATTCTAAAAAAAAAAAAGCTTCTTTTATCCTTTCTCAGTTTTGTAGCCAATAATATTTACTTGCTTAAACAAAGCAATGTCTGTGCAAATATCAACTCTCATAATTCCCTGCAGACTTCTGTGGGGTTCTTCAGTATATAGCCTTGCACTAGTTACCAAGGTTTCTTTGATTTTTGCCCTCCCTCTCTTTGTCTGCCAGTTTGGTGATGTTTCAGAACATCATGAGATAATTTGCATCCAAGGTAAAGGAGATTCCTTGGGATTCTCCCAAAGCTTTGACTTTCACGAAATGACCAATGGGAGACATTAAGACAGGAGACTCTGTCTCTGCTCCACTCATGGTCCCTGGGTCCCACAATTCTATGAGGTCCTTTTCCCTTTCTGTGTTGACTCAGGAACACTCCTTGTCTTTCATGCTATCATTTTCCTGGAGGAACAATGAAAGCCAGTACATGGGCCACAGAGGAGAACATTGCAGCCTCCTTCATTATATTCTTATTGTGGCTTGTTACTCCAGAAAAACAGTATTTTATTTCAAAACAAGCAAACGAACAAACAAAGGTGCTCACGTGTGTGTTGTGTCTGTATGTGTCCATGTGCATGTGTGTGATTATGAATGGGGATCAGTACAAATAGTCCTTATAAATCTAAGAATATCAATCACTTGTTTTGGTTACAACAAATCAGATAACTTTTACAAACTTTTCTATCATGTTCTTTGTGATAGAAAAGATGGAAGACTTAAGTATCTCTCACAAACATATGTCTACCTGCTAGTTGCCAGAACGTGTGAATATTAACTCTGTCTGGCAAGGGAAGTACTAAGGATAGATGAAAGGAGTGATCTTTGGACTGAACCTTCATAGATAACACAGAAGACTCAAACTGAGGAGGAGGCAGGGAAGGAAGGAGAAAGAGTGATATGATGCACCACAAGCCACAGAATGCTTCAAGCAAGCAGGAGCCAGAAGAGACAAAGTACAGACTCTCCTCCAAGCCTCTGCAGAAAGAGTGGCTTTGGTTTCACATGTCTGATGGCTAGCACTGTGAGAAAATAAATTTTGGTTATTGAAGCCAAGAGAGTGGTATTTTTTATGGCAGCTGCCAAAAACTAACACAGTCATGTCCTTAGGATTTAAAATCTTGCAAAAGACAAAACTCCATCCATTAAGATGTTTGTAAATGGAGATGTCCTTCTGCAAGCAAATTAGCACTCCCATCAGCAGAACCCATGCCTAGAATGTCTGGTCTAAGTATTTATCAAGTGAGCTAGTTCTCTTGAAGTATTGTAATGCCATACTGCACATTGTCAATAGGTTTGTGTTATTGAAAGCTTACTCTGATAAATCAAATCAATACGTCAGAAGCCATGAAGGAGAGAGTAGAGAAAACATTAAGTAGGCATAATAATGCATAACACACAGGCTTACTGTGTGCTCTGTATTTTAAGTGTTTCACAAATAAAATGCATCACCTTTCCAGCAGGATCTTCATAATCCTAGTGTCCAGAGAGCATGGGGTTTTGAATAGTGGATGACTTGCTCCAGAAGTGGGAAGGAGCTATGACAATTTGAAAGTGAAATCCCCTTTATAGGCATATGTGTTGGTCCTCAGTTGGAGGATCCTCAGTTGGAGACACTGTTTCAGAAGGAAATTTATGGGGCATGTCGTAGAGGTGGGCCTTGAGCTTGTAGAGTCCAGCCTACTTTCTGCCTCATCACTGCCATCTGACTACAGATGCGATGTGACCAGAGGCTTCCTGTTGATGGCTCCATGCTCTCCTTGGCGTGACAAACTGTACCACTTCTCAAACCATGAGTCAAGATAAACCCTTTCTCTTAAGTTCCACATTGTATTTGCTCACTACCATGAGAAAAGTCACCAATTTAGTGGCAGAGGTGGGGTTGAAAGCCTGCATTCTCTTGGCAGCCATTGATCTCCCCTTAGAACAGTGGTTCTCAGACTTCCTGATGCTTCCACTCTTGACTGCAGGTGCCATGACGTGGTGACCTCCCCAACAATAGAATTATTTTTGTTGCTACTTCATAACTGTCATTTTGCTACTTTTATGAATCATAATGTAAATTCTGATTTTTCCTGTTGGTCTTAGTTGACCCCTGTGAAAGGGTTCTTTGACCCCCCCCCACCAAAGGGTTATAACCCATAGGTTGAGAGCTGCCTTAGAACATCTTAATAAGCTTCTGTTCAAGACGGAAGATTTTAAATTCAGAGGGAAGCTACACCCTCTCCAAAGCATCTCTCTTCTACTGAACTGGTGGTCAGATGGCTGTGAACTTTGCTATAACAAGCCATGCTCACAGTGCTTGAAAATGTTGAACAGATGTCCTCTGTACCACTGCTGGGCATGGATACCAGGAGATATGTTTCCTGGGCAGAAACTGAGGATAACTAGAAAGCTGCTCCGATACAGTTAATAGGAATTCTGAAGAAATGCGATTAATGCTGCAAAAAAAAAAAAAAAAAAAAGGGAACAGAGGAAATGGAATTTCCAGTGAAGTCTGATAATTAAACTCAAGAGTCCTGACAGAGTAGCTGAACACAACAGATAAATAACTACTTTCCGGTAATTATAAGGAGGATGGTAACAGATGAGACAGGCTGGGTTCACTTGGTATTTTCAAGGCTGACATTTCGATTCTAGGGAATAGTTGGATCTGTGCTAGCTGACTTTTTTTTTTTAATGTTCACTTTGTCTCCCTTCCCTCCCATATTGCGCCGATTTTTGGTGCACACTTTTCACAATGCACAGCAGAATTCAATCCACTGCTACTGGAGACACCTGCTGAGGGACTGTCTGTATCTCTAAACAATGCAAGTGCTCTTAAAAAGATTTTTGTCAGCCTTTCCCAGAAGAGAAACAGGGCGGAAATGGCAAAAGCGATTTCGGTCCTCCCTTAAGCATGGATATCTAAGCTTTCACAGTTCAATTCCTGACTCAATCACTCTGTTCCACAAAGGGGAAATGGAGGCAGGAAGCACTTTTCTAAGTAAAGCAACACTGGACTGACGAGAAGAAACCCATTTTCTTTTATGAATCGAGTTCACAGGAGATACCCGGATATTCTTCCTGTCTTTGAGAACAATGGGAGAATATTTCGAAAAGCTGAATTTGCATAATAGAATAAAAACTCTGCCCCTTTCTATGCGGTGGGGCTACTGGACGGGTGCCATGGTCCTTAGGCAGAAATGAAAATGATGCTCTTTGTGTGTCTGTCCCGACAAGAATGAAGAGTCCCCCTGTGGGTCACCAGCTTGAATGGTCTGTAATATTCCGCCCCAAACTCCAGATGGCTTAGATTTCACTTTGTTGACCCGAATCCTGTGTTTTCTTCCTTCCTTCCTTTTACTCTTTAATTAAAAAAAAAAAAAAAAAAAAAAAAAACAGGATCATAATTTATTAATTGATGTAGGGAATGAACTCCCAATGGCGGCCCTGTGGTCTGGCAGTGGAAAATTTCCCAGCTCTGCCTGAGAAGGCTGTCCAGCCCGCTTGGCACTTGAATGGACTGAAATGAAATGTCTTTTGTTGTAAACACCTAATTTGTTCATTTTGAACTGTCTAAGTAACTAGATCAAAGACGAATGTCAAATGCCCAAAGCAGTGTTTGTCAGCACTGCACTTTTGATTCTTCTTGTTGTAAAAGCAACTGAAAAGGGGGAAAGTCTCATACTGGATTTTCACAAAAGGGTAGGAAAGCTCGGGTTGGCAGCCTCTTGCAGCAGAATGAATGCACGCTACTGAGTATAGACCATTTGTCTCCTGATTACAACAGACCCCAGGGGAACTGGTGTTGGCTTTGAATTCCACCTCTTTTTTTCTGAGAGCCTTCTAGTGACAGCTCCTCCCCCAGTCCTCACAGCACAGAGCCCTAGGGACTCAGATCTCCTCTCTGTGTGGGTTTTAGTGTGTGCGTTTCAATTCAAACAGGGCAAGCACAAGGATTGGTCTTGAACAATGATATATATATTTTAAGATGATCTTGTTTGGAACTCAGTGGAGGCCATAATGAATGCAATTAGTGGTTATGTGGGCTACATGTGTACAATAGCAAAGACTACCATGTAGGGGAAGCAACCAGAGAAAGGCCTGACAAGTATTTTCTCCCAGAATTGCCCAGAAATGGTAACAGATCCGTTTGCCTGCAACATTCAAGCCTGCTGGCTTGGCGTTTTATATGTTAATTTTTAAGGACTCACATACATAGTTTTCTCTCCACGGGAGGATTGATTTAAAATGAGGCAGAACATGCCTTTTATACTAAAAGTGGACTATCTTTCAAAGATAGCCTTCTCACTTACATATTTTGCCGACAACTCCTTAGGAAATGCTCAGAATATGCGGGAAGGGAAAATTTAAACTGCAAGTTTCCTTTCACACCTAGCAGCCTTGGCACCCATGAACTTAATTTAGTTGTTGTTTTAAATTTAGTTTTGTTCTATTGTCCATTTCTTTTGGAGGAATGAAACCCACAAGATGTTTGTGAGCTCGTCTTCCAGTTTCTATTACCTCATCTTGAATTCGCCACATCTCTGCCTTCCCCTAAATGCTTGCTCACTTTCTTCTCCTCCTCAGTTATTTTTCTTCGGTTACAAAAGCAGCAGCGGCGGCACCAGCGAGCTGTCAACTGTCAGCTTCTCTTCCATTATGTTTTTACTGCTGGGAGATGCTGGAACAAAGGCATCCCAAGTGTTACTGAATGTGGGCCAGCAATCTGCCCTGCTGGAGAGGCTGCAATCACCCTGTATGGATGGGAATGTGCTTCTCGGCACTGCTCGGAGACTTTTGTATTTATCTTTGGGAACGCTTCATCAGTGCAATTCTGTGAGTGTTACTGCCATGGCCTTATGTGGCTACTACTTTCTGTGACAGAATGGAAGAAATAAAATGTGACCCGTCAACCTTCAGTTGGTATGAAATAGTCCAACAGATGCTTTTAAAACACAGAGTCCCAGATCATGTCAATGTCAATTCCTAAAACATATTTGTATCAGAGATTTAGCTCCTGCCTCTGTGCTGGCCAGATATGCATGCAGAAAGCCTATACATCATTTTGATTGACTTGTTACTAGGAGAGAATTCTGAGGGCAAGAGGGCTGTAGTGAAAAGGAAATGAACCAAAAAGGCACTGGGCATCTTTAGGAGGCGCGAGAGAGTAGCAGTGCTGGAGTAGTTAGGGGAGTTATGTGGATCACACTCACGCTGTCACCCGGGTGGCAATCCGTAGTGTTTCCATTACACAGGATGATTCTCCTGTGTCCATTTCCAGTCGTTTTTTTTCTTTTCATTTTTTTTCTTTTTTTTTTTTTTTCGGTATTTGTATGCCTGCAGATCACATTTGCTTTCAAATTGTCCAGCAATATAGTATAATTCAGCCCTTGAGAAAAACAGAGTCGTGCTTTCCACTAAGCTTCAGTTAGAGACAATGGCACTGTGAAGTGCACCCTGTGTGTATGAAAGGTTCGCTAAGCATACTCTGATTGTCCCCCTAACACTATTGGTAGTGGTGTCTCCTGAAAGACAAAGGTAACTAGGGGATAAGTATTTGGTTTATAAATTATTAAGTCCTACACATTAAAATTTGAAATGACAGAAAAGTTCCAATTGTATTCAGGAAAGCAGTTTGCTGTTATAAGTGACTTTAAGCCCATATCCTTACAGAACACAGAGCTGGCTGAAGGAACAGCTCCTTGCAGGTACTGGCAGGAGAGCCACTTCGAAGGGACTGGGCTTATACTACCCAGCATTTCTTCCGAGAATTCTGTTTATTTCTATTTGCTTCCTTGATTCTTTTGGATACATGAGCAAATTTTACTTCCTTTTTTATTATTTTATTTAATAAATATTACCCCAAGGGACTCAATTTGAACATCAGGAAATGATATTATTTCTCTGGAAAGAAATGGGGTGCAGAGATAAAGATTTAATAATAATGTTAATTTGTTATAAAACAAAGCCAAATACATGCTGTCAAATTAGGTGGACTGAACATTGAAACAAATAGAAAGAAACACTGTTTAAATCCTTAATTCTTCTACAGAAACAAAGCCAAGAATGAGCCGGGCGGTGGTGGTGCACGCCTTTAATCCCAGCACTTGGGAGGCAGAGGCAGGTGGATTTTTGAGTTCGAGGCCAGCCTGGTCTACAGAGTGAGTTCCAGGACAGCCCGGGCTATACAGAGAAACCCTGTCTCAAAAAACCAAAAACAAACAAACAAAAAACAAACAAACAAAGCCAAGAATGAAGGCTGGTTTACTATGGGAGTTTTTATTTCCTTAAGAAACTAAGGAAATAACACAGCATCAAAAAATGCTAATCTTCCTCAGCACATAGTTCAAGTCTTAATTTGCAAATGACTGTGGAAAGGGAATGAGGGTGTCTTAGTTACTGTTCTATTTCTATGAAGAAACACCATGACAAAGTGACTTTTATAAAGAAAGCATTTAATTGGGGGCTTGCCTACAATTTTAGAGGGTTAGTCCATTATCATCATGGCAAAAAGCATGGCAGCATGAAGCAGACTTGGGGCTGAGAGCTTATATCTTGATATTCCGCAATAAGCAGATAGAAAAAAACACTGGGTATGAGCTTTTGAAATCTCAAAACCTACTCCCAATGACATACCTCCTCCAACAAAGCCACGCCTCCTAATCCTTCCCAAATAGTTCTATACCTTGGTGACTAAGCATTCAGATAAATGAGCCCATTCTCATTGAAACTACCACAGAGAGTAAAGAGAGCCTAGAGTCCAGCACATTCAATGGACCAAATGCTATTCCAAAGGCTTTAGAATGTTATTCCATTTAATCCTCATAATTTTCTGGGAAAGAGGTACAATCTCACCAGACAAAGAAACACAGGCACAGAGGAGCTCTGCAATTGCCCCAAAGGTAACACACAGGTGAAATTCAGTACAGTTTCTTCTTTCTGCATGGTACTGTCATGTCTCTCCTTAGTTCTAGTAAGCTGTTCAAATCTCCAATTATCACATCTACTTGTTGGAAGGGAATAAAAGACCTTGGTTGCTTAAGAAGAAAGGAAGGAAAGAAGGAAGGAAGGGAGGGAGGGAGGGAGGGAAGGAGGGAGGGAGGGAGGAGAGGAGGAAGGAAGAAATAAAGGAAATACCCTGAAGCATGAATGAGTGAGAATCATGTTTCAGTTCATATAATGCTTATGTTATCTGGGTTGCTTGCTTACTTTTGAACATCAGATTTATCCCCCTCCTTTTTTATATACCTTCTTGATTCTATTGGATAAATGAGTTTCTAACTCTAGAAACAATGTGCATGGTGTTCATTTACCAGCAGGATTGTTTTTAGATTTGTTATCAAGGCCAAGGTTATCTATAAAAGAAAGGAAGTTAAAGGGGATGATTTTCTTATCCTTTCTAACACTAATATTCTGTGGTCACATATGTCCAACCCCTGAGTGGCTATTAATGCTACTTTATCTTCTAGCCTCATATGTATATCCTTGACCTTTATCACTCATTCAACAATGGAAAATAGATAACCTGGGTGACACAAGCCATCTTCCACTGGCAAAACAATTGCTGCCAAGCCATCTCCTCATTTGGAAGAACAAACTCTCTTTTGCTGTTACTGTTACTTTTTGCGTACATGTATGCTATGTATGAATGTTCATGAGTCTGTGGGCAGACATGTTTGTGCATGTGTATAGAGGGTCAAGACATATCGGATGTCTTCTTTGATTGTTCTCTATTGTCTATATTGAGCAGAAAGGAGTCTCACACTGAACCTGGAACTTATCATTTCCTAGGTTGGCTAGCCTGTTTGGCAAGGAATCCCCTGCCCTTGACTCTCTGGAACGGGAATACCATACCCCTTCAGCTTCTACTCGGGTTTGGGGATCTGAGTTCCAGGTCTCATGCTTTCACAGCAAGCATTTACCATGAAAGCAAGTCTACAGTGCAATTGTTATTATTATTTTTTTTTTTAGAAAAACAAAACAAAATAGTAATTATTTGCAGAAAACACTCAAATCTTGAGCAGTGTTCTGAGTTTCATTAAATATATAAACACATATAATTCATGCTTAAATCACAGCACATGTCTTTCCAATGGTTCCAGAAAAAAAAAATCATTCACACTGCTTTTGGGTCCTTCCCTTTGTCACCCTGAAGTCTACCATTACTATGGGTTAGCTTTCCTAAAAACATATCTGCTTTTTTATTTCTAGGTAATATAGTGTAATATAACACATCAGAAAAAAAATACTATTGCCTTTGTAATTGTAATCTTGGGTCTAATTTCTCTAATACTTGGGTTAATCTGACTATATAAAATATAATCCAGAATTCAGATGATACAATGGCAATTTTGCCATCTTCTAGAATATTGATTTTTTAAAAATGCCCTCTGAGAAACTCAATACCAAATCTAGATACCTGGAAGTTTCAGATTTTGTTACAGATTTTGTTTGGGCTTCTATAAATCATGGACTTTTTTGTTCTCTTCTCTTTTCATTCACAGAAATGGAGCATTGGCCTAATGGCCTCTAACACAGGGAAGGAGTCTCTGTTGTTTTCTCAGAACACTATAACTCAAAAATAAAAGACATTACTCCTGGCAAAACAAAGTAAAAATAATTCATATAGTCCTTTGGGTTACTTGAAAATTTATGTGATTATTATATAAGATACTCAGAAAAGAAAAAATATTTTTAGCCGTTCTCTCAGTAAGCATCTGTAGTTTGCCTAATGACTTTAAAAAGGTATCTCTCTCTCTCTCTCTCCCCCCCTCTCTCTCTCTCCTCAACACACACACACACACACACACACACACACACACTATCAACCAATCAACCAACCAACCAACCAACTAAACCAACAATAAAACCCAACCAACCAATCAACCAGCCACAAACCCAGCAAACAACACCCCTCCCCCAAAATATTCGAGGTCACAGTTGCTGTTTAAGAAACACTACTAACTCATTCATTCAAAACAATACTTTATTAATATCTCTAGCAGTTCTCAACTTGGTTAGATGCTACTAAGCAATCTCCCTTCAAAGGTTTCTAACTATACATAATCAAATAACTGTTGCTTTCCTGCATGTACATCTGATTGCACTCCATGCCATGTAATACAATGTAATTCAATACATCAGAAAGAACAAATAGTACTGTTTGGGATGTTGAAATCTTGGGTCTGATTTCTCTAAGACTTGGACTAATCTGGCAATATAAAATGTAATCCAGCAGTCAAATGATCCTCTGGTAATATCATCACAGGCTGGTATTATACTAATAGAAACGAGAATGTGAGGAGTGATTTGAAGGCCTCCTCACTCCTGTTTCTTGTGTAAGCTCTTGGCAAGTGTAGAGCAGCTGGAAAATGCTTGGGTACGACTTTCCATGAAGTTTTCAACATGTCTTGTTGTTGGACTTCCTCACGATATGGAGATTGTCATGGTCCACTGTTTGTACCTACTGTCTAGCTAGCCCATAGACAAAGCAATGTAAACAGAAAATCTAGAAGCTGTGGGGTCCTGTAAGCCTCAATAACAAGTGTTATGAAGTATTGTTTATCACTGTCTCCAGGGTTTTTGTTCATATAGGCATGATACTGACCTAGATCCAAGGGTGATTGGAAATGAACAATCAACCATCTTAGCCTAACCAACCTAAGCCTATGTTCTAAGACGTGTGTGAAGTTGTCACATTTATGGCCATAGCAAATTTTGATTAATAACATATCATGTAATAGTTAAGTCATCAATCAGTGAGATTTGTAAGATCAGAAATCTACAATTTGTGGATTTGAGATGTAGATCTATTTAAAAGTTGATTTTTTTTTATCTGTAAAGTCTGTTCTACCCCTTCTAGAAAAATTATATGAAAGAGATGTTCAAATTTGTGAAAATGCAAAACCATGAAAAAATAATCACAGATTTATAAGACATTGCCAACTCATTTTCTTCTGAGAAACAATAAAGCAAAATACAGGTATTCTTAAAAATAGTAAAATTTTTCAAGTTGTTTCCCAACAACAATACATTCTCCCACTGTCTTGAAGACATGAATCATTTCCTTTCCTCATGAAAATACTCTTTGACCTGGAGCTGAGCCTGTGATGCCTGTCCTTATAACAGTCGCTCTGGGTGGTATTACATATTCCTTGATTAACCTTTTTGTCTTCTGCTTCTTTTATAACAGGAGTCCCTTAAAAACTCCAAATGTCCTTAGTTCTCATAAAGCTATCAGATATTTAACAATCATTAGAATAAAAAAATGAACAACCAAATAAGTTATGGTGTTGAAATGCAGCTGGGTCATTTGGTGTCCCCATTTTGAAACATTTCCCTTTACAGTCCCAAGAACCTTTTACCCACTGGAAACTTAAGGAATAGAACTTGTGTTGTAATTCAGTATCTTCTGAAGCACTAGTTTTGCCCCGTCCCCATTCTCTATCAGGACCTCTTCCAGCTGTTATAAAAGCCCTAGCCATATTTGGAAGTCATATCATTTCGACACATTCCATTTTGTCAATTTCTATTGCCATTCTTTCAGGTCAGAGAGTTATCACAATCTCTTGCCTGTTAGAAAAGTATTCTGGGGTAAAATCGGTGGCACCCTCATGCCTATCGTAGGAATGGCAGACTCCTAAATACTGCATTCTTATATCCCTTTATAGATACTTAGTTGCTTTCACATTTTTTTCTGCCTAAGTTGTGTGTAATTTTGAGGGCCTAACTTTCCCACTGCAGTTTAGTTGGAAATAAAAACTCATGTTCGAAATATCCAATATGATGTATAAAGATAGATTATACATTAAATAACGTATAAGGCAAAAAATCTATAAAATCCTATGGGAATACCAAAGAATGAGATTTTTCTATATGTCGTGTATGTGCTACTTTTAGGGGCCTGTTCAGAATGGTGTTCAATGCATATCTGCTAAGATAATTTTGAAGAATTACCTTAGGTCCAAGAAATTATTATGATCAAAATTGGTCTGATTGTCATCACTTTTAGTCCCTGTTGGAAAATTTGCTAGGCCATAAATTATCTTCCATGAAGGAAGTGTAATATTTACTATCTTATTTAATGATCCAAAAATCTGTACTGAATAAGAAGTAGAAATGTTAAAGTAATTACATTTGGAAGTCAATTTAATGAATGTCCAATATGTGAAAGCATTATTTCTGTAATCTTTTTTATTGGCCAATTTATCATTTTTATTGTTAATTTACTTATGCTATATAGTTGTAAGATGAATTATAATCTCTAGCCCCCACCCCAGTTTTTCCAAGAATAAAGCACAGAAAGCTTTTGTTAGAATGGATTCTTGTACTTGCTACCATGAGACTGTTTGTTACTTATGGGCTTTGGATAATTTCCTAGTCTTGCTTTAATTATGTCATGCCTGCATGTATATAAACACATATTTCCTTTCTTGCAGTCTAAATTTCTTCAGCTTGATATCCACAGTGGCCACAAGGCTGGTATTGTGCAGTTTACAGTCACTTACTGACTGTGGTCTTCTAACTTCAGAATCCTGAGTTAAAAAGACAAATCTCTGTGTAGTCTGTTTGTATTTCACAAACAGCAGGAGGAATATACATGACGGAGACAGGTCAGTACATGGCTTCAGCCACCACAGCCCTCTCTGAGATGGAAAACAGGAAGTAACAGATGCCATTTGTTAACATTGCAGGGAAGAAGCCTTTTCCTGTTAGATTATGCGGAGACAATTTGTAAGAAGAATAAAACAACTGATTAAAAATGCCAAAAATGTCTGATCAGACTTCAGCTCCTACTAAGAATTTCTTGAATGACCTTTTTGCTTAAATCATAATATATACTTGTTACAAAAAGCTTCAAGTAAGAACATAAATAAAATAAACCTTCAAGGATATATTGAAAGCCCGCTTCCAGTGATTTGCCAAAACATGTGTGCTACCCGAGGGCTGGTACATTCTAGTTCCAAGTTTACTGAGTTATACAGCTTCATAAATTGAGTGGATGTAGATGATAACAGTCTCTTTTGAATCTGAAGTGACTAACTGGAGAGAAATGATCAAAACATTTCAAACACCACCTGGCATGCTTAGCCCTACTACACAGAGGGAGAGCAAGACTGGGTGATGGAGCCGAAGAATCAAAATGCAAATCAATACTATGGATGATTTGGTATTGTTTCCCTGATTGATTTACAATGAAGTAAATTTTATTTATCCAACCTATTAATGACTATGATAAATTATTACTAAATATATTATTGGCCATGTTATATTAAGTCTTTATCTTAAATCTGGGGCCAATGGGGGAAAAGAGTAAAGATAAGTGTCATCTTTTTGATTTGGGAAAAAGTAGATCCAATAGGTTCAGGAGACCCTAGCTCCCAAGTTCATAATCCTTGGAGGGAAATTTCAGGTGGTAGGCATCAAAACCAGGACCTTATTTATACACGTTAAACAAATGTTCTCCATTATAGACCTATAACCCTAGCCCTCTAAATTGATTGTTATTGAAAAGAATATGTAGCCATGTCTTTGCAAATGACTGCTTTGCCAATATAAACTGCTAGTCTAACTATTGGAAATGATCTGGAACTAACAAGGAGACTCTACATGGTAAGCCAACTAGCTACATTTTTTTCATGATAATAACTGAACATATACATTAGATAGGTTTGTGTTTTTGGAGGTAAAGGGAAAATTTTTGTTCATGAATGTGGAAAAGGTGGACCAGAGGAGGCTTAGTTTCTTGAAGCATAATTCCTTTGTAGTTGTGTGGTTAGCTTACTAGCACTGCTGCTCTTCATGGTTATGGTATCAGCTGACAACCAAACGAAAACTGTCCACTTGCTGATTGCAAGAACCTAGCAGAGAACTGTCCTTGAATAACATAATACATGCAGGTTTCTTTTGTTTGTAAATTGTATTTATTTTTATTGTGGATGTATATGCATGATATCTGTGTATGGGTAGGCGTATGGAGTTAGAAGACAACATTGAGGCTCCTGGGTTAGAACTCCAGGCTTGCCAATCTTTAGAGGCTGCTCAACTATCTTACTTATCCAAAGTTTTATGGAGAGTAAAAGCATGCACCCCAGTGAAGGTAAGTTGAAGCTTTTTCTTTGGATCTAAGGGGCAGGACTGGTGACAGTTCTTAACATAGCATGAAACATATAAATTTGCTACCCACATTTAGAGTACTAATTAAAAAATATAGTTGACATGAAGAACCCTAAAGCAAAAAAGAATATGAATGACTTCTTTTCACTGTCTTTTCAGACTATAATGTAATAACTGGAAGGCATTTCTTAAAGCTATTTAAAAAAAAAATACCCACCTAAAACCAAGAACAAAACCAAAAGCAATGCATCAAATCCACCCCTGCAATATTAGAATTCAGAAGTATGACTGTTTTTGTCAGCCAAGGAGGTATAGGGATCAGTGTGTCCACTTCAAACCATGTAAGCTCTTAGGTTTAGCGCTATTTTATTTATTTATTTTATCAGTTTTATCCAAAAAGGAAAACTCCAAACACGTTAATCTGGTTTTGGTTTTGCCACAGACTTAAAGCCATCACCGTCTTTGACAGGACCCCTACTCTGGGCTGGGACCAAAAAAAAAAAAACAGAACAAGGGCTTATCAGGAATTGCTTTGCAGTCCTGATAGACTCTGAGGAACTCCTGAGTCCAGAAATACCACTGGGATGGATACATACGATCACCATTTTGATTTTTTCCTATACTTTCTGCAGGCTCATAAACAAAAATTAAAAAAAAAAGAAAGGTTCAGGGTTCAGACATCCCTGTATTGTATCAAATTAAACTGGATTTAATTCCTGCATATGTGTCATCAGCTTAGATCAGTTTGTACAAGGCTGTGGAGAGCAACACTGTGGAGATGAATGACTGGCTTTCTCATTACTTCACGCCTACATTGCTGTCCCTGCTCCTGTCCTTTGTATTATAATGGAGGACAGCTGTGGCAGGGAAGTGAATATTAACTAACCCCCGTGCCTCAGCAGATTGTGACTTTAATCCCTGCAAATACCACTAAAATCAAAATTTAATTACACTCAGAGTAGCTCTGTTAATGCCTGAAAAATATTTAACAATTAGTGGTTGGCTTAATTAAGCAAACTGCCTTCCACAAAGCAACCTGTAAAGTCTTCCCAAGCCCTTCCCCTCTCTCCTTTTTTTATACCATAGACTAATTAGTCTGATGTAAGCTCACAGCACTTCATTTACTGCTACTGAGTCTGCTGCTTAGCTGATATAGGTCCTGAGCTTAACAGCTTGGAATAGAAGGGGAAGTTGTAAAAAGGAAGAGGTAAAAAAAAAAAAAAAAAACCAAACAGGTTTACAGTACACAGCTACTTAATAATAAAGAAAATCCTTTTAATAAGCCAGTGATCTTTGAAGGTCATTTTTTCATTCATATAGATACTTGACTTAATATGTGAGAATGGCTATATCTCACAGTGTTAATGTTTTTCTGAGATTTGGAAAGCAAAATAATAAAGTAACACAATCACTTTGGTCAAAAGAACTATCCTCTGTTTATATAGACTGGACTAGAAAATGCTGTTTGTATTTACACCTTGGAAACAGGGACATTGCATACTGTTGTCCATAAAGGGTAAAAGCCAAGATATAGAATGTAAAACAATGAGCAAGCTGCTCAAAGTTTAAATCAGCCTTTCTGATTTACACATGTCGTCCCCCGACTTCCTTTGGTTATGGGTTCATTCACTGATTCAAGCATCTAGCATTTCATTGATGAGAGTGATACAGACATGTCACTTTATAGCTTTGTGTTAACAGCAATGAGTATTTAAAGTGCCACAAATGACATATTACATTATCTAATCGTGTAGCTTCATTTCTAATTGAATACTTAGACAACGATCTTACCATTAAATATTTGGGGGAGTAAGTCACAGCAGTCTTTGGAAAGGTACTCCCTCCTCAAAGAAAACTAAGACAAAACAGCCTCAAACCTCAGAAAATTATGATAAACAATGTCCCAAGAATGAAAACAAATCCCAGAGCAATCAGGGAACTTGCAAACTGTTAAGTCCAAAGTTGTGTTTTGCAGAACAGGAAACTGAGCTGCAGACATGGCAGGGATTTCCAAAGCCATGTGAAGATCTCTGTCTAGTTCATGAGCTTTTATAGTACAGCCCTCCAGGTTGCTACTCCAGAACTATTCCCTTGTATTTGACTCTGTACACGATTAGTGGGTGGTACATTTGCTTTCCCAAATTGTTGAAAATCAGAAGCCAAAAAAATATAGTCAGAGGCATGGCTTCTAGAGGATGGTCAGATGGTAGGAACTAGGAAAACATATGATAAAATTTAGAAACTGTTAAGTAAAAATTAATCTGCAAGGACATGGTCTCTAGATGCCACTCAAAGTCAGAGAACAAATGAACATTTAAAAGAATCTTGTGCTGGAGATGTGGCTCAGTGGCAGAATACTAACCTAGCATAGGTGAAGCCCTATCATGGACTCCCATACTGAATATAAATCTTAGTTTTACAGTTCAGATTTTTGTTATCTCTACTCATGCTTTTGTATGCAGATGTGAATGGGTGTACATGAGAGAGACCCAGAGACAGAGAATGTCAAAAACTATTACACTAATAAGCTGGTTTGTCTTTTCTTTTAGGCTCTAAGCCTTCGGTGAGTTCTCACTGATCACTTTAGTGGAAGTGATAAGTTAATTTCTCAGTGTAGAAAATATGCCCATAGAAGATATGCTCAGTCATATCATCCTTATGAATTTTTCACTGTTATAGAAATCTTCATCTCACATTGCTACTTAATTTGATAAATGATTGATATTTAATTTGATAATTAAGAGCAGAGGTGAAACAGAGCATTTTGGCACTTGCCATTGATTCCAGTACACCAGAGCAGAGATAGATGGATCTCTGTGAAGTCAAGCACACCCTAGTCTACACAGTGAGTTGAAGACCAGCTAGCTAGGTCTACATAGGGAAAGGAAACTTTGGCTCAAATAGATAAATAGTAAATAGAAGAGACAAAAACAAGGATCTATGGGTATTTATCTAAGAGAGTGTGCTATGAGCACCCACAATGGACCCTGCCAACAATCTCCACCTCCTTATAATTCTGTGTACTTCCACTCAATGAGCAGAGCACTCCACAGGTCTCACAGTTTATGGAGATGAAAGTACACATATAGGCTGTGATTGAGATACCTGTGTTTTCAAGAATTGTGCAGCACCTGGCAAGTGTGTAAGTCCTTCAATAGAAGAAAAGTAACTTTTTAATAGTAGAGGAAACAGAATATTACATTTCAAAAGTGATATCCTTGAAAAATGTGTATTTACATAATGATACAAATTGGTATAAAATCCTCTTATGGGTTTTTCAGGAATAATTGCTCTTTAATGGAACACAAAACTTATGCTTCAAATTCTTTTGTCTATTAGTCACAAACACATCTTAATTTCTTTTTGAATGCAAGCTGCATAACTATTAACCAAATGTTCATTCACCATCAAATTCAGTTTTTTCACTGTGTTTTCTCATTCAAAAGCACATAATGATTCTCCTTAATGATACAAAAGCCCTGCTTCTAATGGATGCTTAGACCTCGTTTCCATTCTTGAAAAGCATTACTGATTTTAGGTTTTCAGTTAAATGCAGCATAATTTCAAATAGTGTAATATGCTTAAGTGATCTTTTTGGGTTTTATCTTCTGTAAGAGAGCAGCAAGTGCCAAAAGCCAAACAAAAACTTACAAACATCAATTCTCCTCAGTTCAACTGCCAGAACTTTGTGTGTGTGTGTGTGTGGGGGGGATGAATAGAAGTTCTCTTCTATTTCAAACAAGAAGATTTGTGAGTGGAGCACTTGTTTTTGACAATGGAGATCATTTGTAAACAAAGAAGACACCCTATGCTTGTTTTCAATTTGCACATGTCAGCTGTTCCATGAAATAGACACTGAGACTCCCAATCTTGGCCAACAGTGAAAGCAGTGCCTCTGTAGGAAGGTAGTGAGAATCTTTCATGATTACAAATATTACTCCTTTATTAGAAAGATTTAGTTATTAGAAAGATGTACCACACAGGGAGCTGGTGTTTGAGTGTAGATTGAGTGTAGATTATTCCCTCTTTCCCATGACCTGCCTCTCTCTCTCTCTCTTTTCCTCCCTCCCTCCCTATCTCTCATTATTGAAATTATTTAATCCCAACCTAGGGTTTCTACTCCACCTTGATCATTCAGTTCCCAGATAACACACACACACACACATACAAAACACACACACCCTTTATATTTACAATAAGCTTTAATGAGCACTAGACCTGGGCAGATATCTATCCTCTATGTTATATGAATCTACTTAATTACTTATCTGGGCTGCACTTAACTCCAATTGGCCAGTCCTCAGGACAATCTCTTCCATTCTCCTTCTTCTGTCCCTAGTGGTTCTTCTCTGACCCCCAGCCCAGGAATCCTAAACCCCACTTATGTCTCTTCTGCCCAATTATTGGCTGTCGGCATCTTTATTTACCAATCAGAATAACTTAGGGGCAAGGTCACAGTGTCATTTGTGTCTACTTTCAGATTCTCCTGTCTCCAGGATAACCAGGTCTTGAGGCTCAATATTAGCATTAGAATACAAACAGTATCAGGCCACCCCCCCCCTCTCTCCCTCTCTCTCTCCTTTTCTCTCTCTCCCCCTCCCTCCCCTCTCTCTCCCTCCCCCCTCTCTCCCTTTCTCCCTCTCTCCCTCTCCCTCTCTCTCTCTCCCCCTCTCTCTTTCTCTCTGTGTGTTTGTCACTCTCTCTCAAACACACACACACACAACATTCACAAGCTCATGCCATCCATGCACACACACAGGTGTACAGGCGTACACCTATGTATCTATCCCTCCTTAATCTTCTTACCACTTATACTCTAAGAAAGGAGATGAGTACTTGTACTAAGTTCATTACTTGTTGAGATTTCAATTATAAGATGATTTAAGTGTACTTACTATATGGATTCATTTCTTGGTTGATCATGATACAGTAACGTGATCTTAATGCCTGGAGCCTACAGTCAATAAAATTTCCAATTCTGACTCTAAAAGACTGGATAGACTAATAACTTTGAATGTACACAAAGATTCCACACACTTCCTACATACAGACTAACATCACCACTCAGAAGTAAATTTCAGTTTTTGCTCAGACATCTGTCTCGTCCTCCTTGACCAGCAATTAAGACACCACACAGTTCGATCCTTCTCAGTCAGCTTTATTGCAGGAACTATCCCAGGTGCTATCTTAAACACGGCTGCCTACATCTCCCCCTTATTTATTTATTAAATTTGAAGTAGGTTACCTCTGGACCCTTCAGACCTTAGGCATCCCACACCCAAGCATGCTTGAACTCATTCATTAGGTGGTTGGCGTGAGGCGATCGAGAGCACACCTAGAAGGTCGCCGCTAGCGCAGCAAGTCAGCGGTGGAAAACAGAGGTCCGAGCCCTTGTGCAAAGTGAAGGCATTGTAATGGGAAGGTTTATATTTTCCATACCCGCCTTCGTGCCTTTTTTCAGGGAGAGGTACATTTGGCACAAAACCTCTATGCACTCGGACATGCTTTCAGAGAATCTATCTCAAGATTGAGAACATCTCTAGTTGAGGCACTCCTCGTACTCCCTGCTTCAGAAACATTGAGGTGATGCTGTAGGAGCCTCATGAGTGTACACCCTTGGCAATGGTCAAGATGGTCAGGATCTAGGGATAATGCCTGGACGGCCATTACCGGGTCCAGAAAACTCCCCACTATGCCTCCCTAAGGAGACCAGCCAAATACCTGGGGAGTACCTTCCTCCATGGCAGTCAGCACCTGGTAAACCACAGCTTATGTCTAGCATGGTCACGGCGCAAACAGACACAGAAACCAAAGGCAGAAACCACATCCCAGGAGAACAGCGGCTCCCAGATAAATACTTCCACCCATTCTTTAAAGAAATTGAGGGCATCCTTAACCCAAGTGGTGAGCCCCTCCAAAGTAACGGGATCCAGGCGGGTGCCATTCAGGTAGCGATCTGCAACAGGAGCCTCCTGGATAGGTCCTCGCCTTCCTTTGACCAATTTCCTTTCAGGTACTCAGACAGGAGGCGGCTCTGATTGAGAGACTGAGAAGAGTTATATACCAAAGGAGTAATACACAGTCCCCTGAGAGAGGAGATGCAAGAGAGCTGGATAAGTTTATATAGGTTAGCAAGCAGGAAGAAAAATGGTGGTCGGACACACACCGGAGCAGGTTTAGTGGAATGGAGCCTGATTTGGGACAATACAGGGTGCATTACGAGCACAAGAAGTAGGGAAAAAGGTAGGGAGGACCAGGGAGTTAGAATGGACCGGCATAGGCACTGGCCAGGTGCGTGTGATGGCCTACAAAGGTATAAAGTCACCCGGTATCCAACGCAGTACTGTAAATGGATTTCCAGTCAAGATAAACTGGGAAGGCTATACGCGCTTCCTTCCAAGTCTGTGGGCAGAATGAACATTGTGTCTCTGAGGATAGACTGGCCCGAGGAACCTCTGCATAGGGAGGTGGGCCTAGGGGCGGAGTCGTGGGCGTCTCCCAAGCAGGTGGTTTAAGCTTCTCCGCCCCATATTTGCCTTTCTTTTTCCTAGAGAGGGTCACAGACTCCATTTTAACTAATAGGTTCTGTAGATCCTCCTCCATCTTTTCTAAATTTTCTTCTTCCGCCATCTTGTCTAAATTCCCTCCTTCCTCCTCATCTGAGCTATCGGAGCTGGAGGAACTCTCTGTCTCTAAATCTTTTATGCTAGGATAAATGTTGGAGGCCTTTTTTTGTCCTTTGTCCTTTTTGCACTCATGCCCTGGACGATGGCAATTTGAACAGAAACAAAGACTATACACCAGAAAAAACATAATTACGACACCCAGACCAACCCACACCTGGTCTACAACAAACACAAGCATAATACTTCTAAGGTCTCTCGTGATTCAATTGCCACTTTACCACAGACCTATGACTTTATGACGCCGCTTTACCGCGGACCTTATGATGGCTCCACTTACCGGCACTTTCTATTGCACAATATACCTGTACGCCGTTCCTTGCTGAGTTGAATCCACAAGCGAGTCCTCGGGTACACGCTATTCGCCTAACACAATTAGACACACATGGTTGATCCTCTCAGTCAGCTTTAATTCAGAACGACTTGATAGCCGGGATGGTCACGGGACGGGACCCTCAGCAGCAGAAATGCTCTGCTTATAATCTTCCCAAGGCAAGGCATGGTGATTGTCTCTCAGACAGTTTAGATGCCAATACTCATTAGCTATAAGCCCGCTCCGGAGGGGCACGAGCTGGCGCATGCACAAAGACTTGTTTACATTTAGCGAGCTGGCCACCTGGTACCAGGCCTACATTGATCAGTGCTAGTCATAAGACTGGGGCACAGTCCTCAGGGTGCTAATTCTAAACTGGCTGAGCCTACAGACATCTCTTGGGCTGGGATCACTCACATGAAACTAGCAGTTAATCCCAATAAAACCAGTGATGTTTGTGTCCATTTGAGCTGTTTCTTTTTTACTATCTATATTCTTTTTCTTGGTGATAAGAAATAGCTGGTTATGCTTTTACTGCTTCCAAAGCTCTACTGGGTGCACATAAAGGGAATAATCTTCTAATTGTTATATGTTCAATCATTATATGTATGAAAATTAATCAGTATAAAAACTTCAATGGAGATATCAACAAATTTCACAAATGCCTAGAATACAGCTGACATCTTAAAAATATCCTGGGTTTACTTTGAAGTAAATCTTACAGATTACATCATAGGATGAGACAAGGGATTATCTATAGGCAAAAATAAATAAATAAATAAATAAATAAATAAATAAATAAATGTAAAATACCTTCTTTACACCAGACAGAAAAAGCTACTCAAAACATATACAGACATAAACATAAGAGCAAGCCACAAAATCCTTAGGAGAGAAATTTCACAATCTCGGCTTGCATGACACTATTATAAAGATAAGCAACCAAAGAAAATGTGGGGAAATCTGACTTCATCACACTTGAAAGCTTTCGTTCTTTGAAGGAGTGCAGAGGAAGGCAATAAAATGGAAAAAAATAAGATTTTCAAACCATGTAATAGTTTATTATTCAGAATAACTTAATTCAAGAAAGACAAATATCCCAATTAAAACTGTGAAGAGGATTTGGGTTGACAAAAATGTTCAATATCATTAGCTACTAGGCAGATCAAATAAAAATAAGACACAACTTGATATTCACTGGGATGATATATTTGTCCCCACCCCCTTCTTTTTCATTGTTGTGACAGTATGCCTGACAAAACAAGTTAAAGAAGCAAAGGTCTCTTGTAACAATGTGAGGAACACAGACCATGGTGGTTGGGTAGACACATCGTCAGGAGTAGTACATGTTTGGCCACAGTGAATCCACAGTTAGAAAGAAGAGAGCTATTAGTCAGGTTTTCAGTTCTGCTTGTTGTTCAGACTATGACCCTCTGCCTGAGAAACAGTGATGATCAAATTAATGATGGTTCTGTCCTACTCAATTCATCCAATTCAGAAACTTCCTCACAGACATTACTAGAGATCTGGCTGTTAGGTAATTCTGTCAAGATAATAGATATTAATTACCACAAATGCCTATAAGAAAAGATAAACAACAATGAATATGAACATGTGTTACATGTAGGAATGTAAAATAACCCATGTACCTTGCAAATCATCTTGTCAGTTTCTCAAATGACTGTTATAGTGGTATATAACCAAGAATACTAAAACTATATCCATATGCACACTTGGAAACAACATTTATAACACTATTCACAGTAGCCCCATGGTGTAAACAACATAAGTATCTATCTGTTCATGAACAGATAAACAAAATGGGGCATAACCATACAAAGAACAGTATTTATTTAAGTATAAAATATGAAGTATTGATACACACTACGAACATGGACAAAACTTCCAGTGATTTTGTGAATGTAAAGCAGAAAGATGGTCATACTGTAGATTCCACTTCTACAGAGTGTTCAGAAGAAGAAAAATATATGTAAAGATAGAAAACAGGTTAGTGCTCATAGAGGTTCTAAGGAGTGTGGACCCATGACAGCTGATTGGATCAGGGTAAAGAAAATCCCAATTATATCATATACACTGTTAAGAGTTACTTACTTCATAAGTAACCAGTATACTGAGTGTTAAGACTTTATATCTGTACCGTGTACATGTATTTGTATTTATCATGTGTTTTGTATTGTCTGCTTGTTCTTCATGCATACAAATTAATTAATGAAGCAGATATTTGAGGAGTAATTATCCTAAGCACTGTGTGCCCATCACTGTTCAGTTCTTGCCAATGGTCTAAGAGATTCTGTAACAGCAGACAGAATGAACTAAGATAGAAACTGGTGCCAGGGAATGCGTTTTTCCTTTAGCAAACACCTGCTACTGTGGAACTGTCCTGGGACCTGAGTAATGGAAAGGGCTGGAACAGTTCTTACAGGAGTGGTGGCAAAGACCTGCATTGTTATGAACCAAGCACTGAGGGCAGTTCTGCTGAAGGGATGATTCTCTGGAGGGAACATACAAGCACTGCAGAAAATGCCTCTGTCCTGGGCATGCATCACCTAAATGGATGTGAGCAAAATGTTGGCAGAAATATAAAGAGCTGAGACCATTTTTTTTTTTAATACTATCTTCAGTAGAAGTGAGAATTGTCTTAGTGGGCACTGTATAAAAGGCTATTATTTTACATAGTGACAAAAGTTAATCAGTAATAATTGGATGAATTGTGCCTATGTCCCACTGTTTTGTAGAAAGAAGGTAAGAGTGATTCACTACGATATTTGACAGAAATTTCTAAGCAAAATGTTCAGGGTACTACATGGTCTCTCTCAACCTCTGATATTAAAATGCAAGAACTGTATCTCTCTCTTGGATGATACTTCGGACTTAGACAGTAAAGTCAATGCTGTCGTGATTTAAGCCTTTGGGGCAGTGTTGGGATGGAATGAATGTAATTTTATGTGAGAAGTGTGGTTTTGGGCAGAACATGGAGCAGAAAACTATAGCTCAAGTGATTTCGCTCCCTCAAAACGGAATGATAAAACTTTATCCTCAGTGAGATATAGCCTTCAGGAGACGAATTGAGTCTACAAGCCTTGGCTAAAGAGCTTGATGGGAGACATTTGCCCCCTTTGTACCCATTGTGTTCCTTCCAGAATATGAGACACTTCAACTATCTTAGAAGCTGCTACTCTTATTACACCAGACTTGAGGCTAGAATTGTTATAACATGGTATTATCTATGAAAAATGGCTATCTCTGGACACCAAGCTTGCTAATGTCTAGCTAGTTCTCCAGAACTGCAAAGTATAAATTTTTGTGCTTTATACATTACTCAGTCTCAAATATTTTGTTATAGCATCATGAATCCCATGAGAAGGTGCATCACAAAGGTTTGCTCTTTAAAACATCAGTAAGTAGCTGTTGAATAAAGGAAGACAATGTCTTAGTGTCCTCTTTATTGTTCTATCATAAAGATCACTGTTGCCATGGAATCTTTGCTTGCCACTCTAATGGAGATCTTTATTGACAAAAGCATGTTGATTGAAGAAAAAAAAGTATAGATGAAGTTAGTTTGTGACAAGCCAAGTACTTCTCCACTATGACTCATTCAGTTTACGTTGACTTCTTTAAAGCTCACTTCCATTCATTCAAAATTGGTAGCTAAAATTGATCCAGTGGAGTCTCTTACCAGCAGCATTATTTCAAGTTTCTTAGAAGGTTTAAAGATGACACAAGTTTAAAATCCTAAGATATGAATTTCCAAAATAATATTTTAGACATTTGATTTGGGGGTTGAGTTGATTGCATTTTCTTGTTGATTTTTTCAAAAATTGTATATCAAAGTGCCTTTACCTCTGTGGCTGCACTGTGGTGCATTTTCGTTCTCAATAAAACAACACTAAAGGAGAAACAAACAACAATAACAGGGCTGTAGATTGAATGTGAGAAGTCTCCCATAGGCTCATGTATTTGAACATTTGGTTCCTAACTGGTAGATAGCTATAAAGCCTTTGGGAGGGGTGTCATACAGAATGGATCTTGAAGTTTTATAGGCTAGCCACACTTTTTTCTGTTCTCTGAATCATATGATGATAAGGCCATATATGTTGTTTAATTCCATGTTTGTCACAACATAAAGAAACTGTCATTTATTTACTCTGCAAATCCCGATATGAAATAAATTGTAAAACTCTAAAAGATTGTAATGTATAGTAAGTCTTGCCAGCATTCAGCTCTAATATTAATTTCAATGAGACAATAGAAAAACATAAATTATTTAGCTACAATTAACTGCTTACAATGTATTAGGCAATGTGCTAAGTACTTCACATGGATTATTTATTTAATCATCAGAATGAGCCTTTGAAGTACATGCTATTAAAGCCCTATTGTATGTGAAAAAGGAGCCTCAGAGAGAAAAGGTTTCTCAGCCAAGATTCTAAGCAAACTCATTGGCTCCCATTCCTGTCCTTTGTAAATTATGCTATCCTACTCTGGCCTTCCTTCCTTCCTTCCTTCCTTCCTTCCTTCCTTCCTTCCTTCCTTCCTTCCTTCCTTCTCTCTCTCTCTCTCTCTCTCTTTCTTTCTTTCTTTCTTCCTTCTCTTTCTTTCCTTCCTTCCTTCCTTTCTTTCTTTGTTCTTTCTTTCCTTTCTTTTCTTTTTCTTTTTTTTCTTTTTCTGGCTTATTGCAATATCATCAAATGGATCTATTTTTCTTCTAGTCAGAACCTTTTGTGTCTTGTGTCTTATTTAATAAGACAGTTTTTTGATTCCAACATTATGCATGTATTCACATCTGTTCACTCCAAGAACATAATTCTTATTTTTCACCAAGGTCAAAAAATCCACCAAGAACTATGTATGTGTGCACAGTATGTGGTAATAATCTAATTATTTCTTAGTCAAAAGTATGAACTGTCCCAATGAAATGTGCTGTTCATTCATTTCCCAGGATCATTGGAATTTCTGTTTTAAGGTAAACAAAGCATGTGTGTGTGTATTTTTGGATTTTTCTTACTCTGTTGACTCAGAATCTTGCTATCTATCCTATCTTAGTTATTATTTTCCAGTATAATGTGTTGCCAGATAAAAGAAATTCCCAGATTTTTGTTCTCCTTCAAAAGTGTAGACTCTTCTTACACATTCTTATAAACAGAGTTAGTTGGGAAACTAGTTCGTTGACAGCAAGAGATGAGCACGATTCCTGTTTGGGTTGATCAATAGGACCAGTTATCACCTGCCTTCCCAGTCCACCCACCCTACTTGTCTTGCTTGCTATACCTAAGATGGTTTCCTACGCTTCTGACCTATAAACATGTAGTGATATTTTACAAAATATTAATAAAATTGGTGTGTTAAATTCATTATAAATTAAATTTTCTTTTGGACTTTTCTTAGTTTAAAATTTTGATAGTATTATGAACAACAAGTTACTTCTAATTCATTATCGTTAATATAAAATAAAAAAGACACAGGAATCCCCTTGTCTCTAATTTAGTTATATCAGAGAGTACTGTATTGAAATTAGGACAAAAGTTAAAATGGATATGTGTTATTCAAAATCATTTTTTTCTAGATATAAGTTTAAGTGCATGCCTTACTTGGAGCTCAAGATAACTTAAAAATAGCCTTTTCTAAATTAGATGATGTCATTAAAAGCTCTTTGCTTATTACCTTCAAGTCAGACAAATTCAACATGGCAGACAGTATTATAGAAGAAAATAAGGCATATGTGTTATTTAATAAGGTCGAAATATTAAGCACAAAAGCGCCATTCACTTTTAGGAGAACAGACGGATGCTTTGACATAATTCTAGTCCAGTGTTGTAAACAAACAAACAAACAAACACAAAACTAAATTGGATTCTATTTTTCTAGGTGAGCTTTATAAATTGTAGTAGTTTTATAGAGATGAATGATTCTGCATGGAAAAACACATACTATTTTATAGCCCATATTTATCAGTCCCTCCATATCTTAAAGCTTTCGAGTATGTAGCGTCCATATTTATAGCTAATCACACACTCATCAAATGTATTAGCAGGCTTTGAGAATCTGTACAAAACATTTAAAAAGTAATTAGGAAGTCATCCAAGGCTCATTAACAAATCCAGAGCATTTCTGTGGGTCTCATTGTAATTGCTAGGTACCCTAGTGTCCTGGAATGACTGAGCTCTTTCTACAGGTTGAATCAGCTTAATTTATAATATGCCACAGGAACATGAACACAAGCAGATGAAGTTTACCCTACCCTCTTCTTTTGTATTTGTATATTTTTCTGAGTGTTGTCATTTTGTGATTTGTGCATTCATAAATAGATAATCAAGCAGCCAAATGACTACTCATTTTAAAATCTGAACCCCAAAGTACCCAAAGGATGGATTAGTATCCAAATCTCCTCCATGGCATTGATTGTAACAGTAGTTGCTTGCTTAGACGAAATGAATTGCTGCAATTTTTTTGTATGAAACAATTATTTTCCATAGGAGAAGATAGTCATTAATAGAATACCAGTAAGTTCTTTGTCACATGTCATTTGTATCCTAGCACAAAAGATGACCTCAAATGAGTCACAGTACAAGATAGATGTATAAAATACATCAATAACATGCAGTTCTGTGATACCCTCTACAATGGAATGCAGTAATTTCTAGCTACTGCTGTTGCTGGAAAGTCAGGTCTGCATTTAAAAACTCAGTGTGTCCTTCAGTTCTATAAGCTCCTGAATTCACAAGCAAAATCAACTTTAGAATCAGATAAAACTGATGCTACCAAAAGTTCTCATGCAAGAACTAGAGAGATGGCTCAGCAGTGAAAAGCACTGGCTGCTCTTCCAGAGAACCCAGGTTCAATTCCCAGCACCCATTTGGTGGCTCACAATGATCTAATCTATAACTTTGTTCTCAGAGATTTGACCCCTTCTTCTGGCCTCCAAGGGCACTGCAGGTGCCTGCATACCTATACTCACAGGCAAAACACCCACACATATAAAAAATATTAAAGGTTAAAATATTTGAGAAAATTCTCATATAAAAACACTATGTAGGGAAAATGTTAAGGAATAGTTATATTTAGTATTAAGGTCATTTTAAGCATGTATAGGGCATGCTTTTGTATTTAAAAATGATGTATTTCATTAGAGTGTTTAGTTAGAATTTAATTAAAACACACATTTCTTTTAACCTGATTTACATCCATGACATTCACCAGCTCTGGAGAACAGTCACCATCTGCAGAAATCCCTACCTACATTTGCTTCTAAGCTGAGGCTGCCCTGGGAAGCCTGCTGCATGGGGGTGGAGGGAAGATTTTCCAGCCCATTGTTTCAGAGTAGTGTACAGTCAGGAAAGGAGGGGAAAAAACCTTTAGGATCCAATGTATGAATTTGTTTCTCTATTGATCAAAGTAATTGGATGATTTCCAAATCTTCACTTTACTGAGTATTTCATTGACATAACCTTTGGCCAAGAAACATATAGATTTCAAAATGACTTTTCCTATAGGCAGAAAATCAATTTGGTCATTTTAGTAAGTCTAACTGAGCAAAATAGTTGGCTGAGTAAGTGTATTGTCATTAACGAAGGTGTAGGGCTGGGAACTGGGTAGCAACATAGAGGAAACAGATTTTTGATGATGTTAGCCTTTGAGGGAGAAGCCTGAAAGCCCAAGAGTCAACTTGGAAAACTTGAGTTCATACAGGAATGTTGTATGACAAAAATAGAATTCACTTGAGACCATTGTAAATTTTTATACAACTCTATAATTTGTAGGATAAAATAGTCTTATTTAAATAAAACATTTTCTTCAAAAGACCTTTACAAACTGCATGTCTGTAATCCCAGTACTAGAATATCTGTTTTATTTTCACTTTTGGTATGTAGCAATATTTTGCCAGTATGTATGTATGTGAACCTCCTGTTTGCAGACCTCAGAAGAGTGTGTTAGAAACTAGAGTTACAGACAGTTATAAACTCCTGTGTAGCTGGGAAGCAAATTTGAGTCCTCTGCAAGAGCAAGAATCTATCTTTAAATATGAGATAGTTCTCTACCCATAATCCTAGCCCTTGAAAAATGAATGCAGAGAAATCAGAAGGTCAAAGACATCCTTGACTATATAGTGAGTTTAAGAATCGCCTGTTTGGTGTAAGGTCCTATTTATTTTTAAGACTAAGTTGACTTTAGAAGACTATATCAAATCTATAAATCTGTGCTGACACCTTGAAAATGTCTCCAGGTGATAATTACAAGCCAGGACTCTTGAGCTGGAATCCCAGTTTTACTTCTATACTTTTTACTACTCGCCCCATGTCTCAGTCTCCTCTTCTTTAATATTAGTAAAATAAAGGTGCTTCCCTTACATGGATGCTGTGAGAAGAAATAAGTTAACATAGAGAAGTAATTAACACAGACATGAGCACTTGGAGAAGGAAATGGTCAATAGATTTCAGTGATCATTGTTTTCATCTTGAAATATCAATCCTCGCCTTTGTTTACCTACTGATGAATTATCATAACATCCTAACAAACTACCTTCTAGGAAACAATTTCAATTGAAAACATTCATCATATTTGAGCCATCTTTTTTTCCAATGTTAGAACACTGCTGTTAGAATGATTGAACTGACTTGATCATGCATGAAGTGCACATGTGTAAACATCTCCATGTGAGGGCGGAGGGAAACGCAACCACACAAATAAACCAACAGACTTTTCAATTAAAGTTAGATCATTCCTGCCTTGAAATTATAGTGTACACAGATGATATCCATTAAGTAAGAACTGAACCAAAGGTTTAATGGTAATTCAAATCTTTAAAGCCTTTCTAGAATGATTTAATGAAGTATATGCATTCCCTTGGAGAATGTGATACAACTACACTCAACTGGAATAAAAACTGTATACTACACAAGCAGCAATTTGCATCCAATTTGTGAAGACTTCTTCCACGGTAATTTATACATACATACCTGAAGTCCATTATCTACACAGTTAGTCAGTGTGACTATGTATGTGAAAGCTTGGCTGATTAACAGCTGTAACACTACAACCAAATTGGTGCTTTTCAACCTCATGTCTCCTAAAATTATTAAGCATCTTTGTTAGGAGACCTGGTAGTTCATATCATTATGCAATTATTTTTAAATGACCTATGCAAAATATAATATAGACTATTTTCTATCTTGTGGTGTTATTTTATGTAATTAAGTTATCATGATTTCAGTTCCCAACAGAGACATGAAAGCATATCCATACTGTAACAGATAGCCAAACTGTCTCAAATTGTATCTGCCAGTGGGGACAGACACATTAATATGTGTACATTTTTATTAGAGCAGAAGTGAATCCAAAATACAATCTCTTGTGTTCAATTATGAAACTCATATGCTTGAGTGAATGCATGGCAAAAATGTGCAACTGCATTCCACATTAGAGACACTACAGATTTCTGCTTTGATTCAGAAACCGCTCAGATTGCTAATGTGGCGTACACAGCTAAAAGGCTAATATCATTGCTGTGTGGAGTAATATAAATGGGTGAGTGAAAACATCTGTACTTTTTATGTTTTAGAAACATGGCCTCTAAATCCAAGGGCATCTGCATGTAGATGCAAGGAATGCTTATATCAGAGTTCCTCCTGGACAATGATAGTAAAGAAAAAACGTTTATAGCAATTTTAGAATTTAAAAAGCTACAGCTTAACAGCAAGGCTCTATGTAAATCACCTGTGCAGTCATGAGGAAGAGTTCATGAGAGGAACATCTGTAGTTGGGCTGGATCTTTAGAAATATGATTTCAGCTTCAAGTATCTACAAAGAGATGGAACAAAGTCCATACCATCTTTGGAGTTGGGAACTTGGTGATGAATCAAGATATATAAGATGAAAATGCATTTTGATTGTAGACCAGTGCAGGTGCAGAATTCATTCCAAGTGAATAATTCATGCTTAAAGATGTGGAACCAGCAGCGCTGCTATTTATAGACTCCTTCAAAGAACACAAAACGTCAGCTTCATAGTGCTGTTAAAGGAAGCTAATATCACAGAACAATCAAGTAGCATTTGAAGCTTGCCAAGTTCAAGTTCCTGCTCAATTAGCGTGACTTTGGAACCTGAACCAGTTAAAAGTCTCATTTGCTCCTGCCAAAAGTAGACTCATTACTTAGTAGAAACTTTGAGTTTTGGTGATATATGCAAATTATTGTAAACTAATTAACATGTTTTTTTAACATGCCAAGAATTGTTCTATATGCTTTCTGTGTCTACTCAAGATGTTGATGGTTAGCATTTCAGGGGCACCATGATCCCCACATCTATTGTTCAGCATGCTGTTTAAACCCTTAGCTTTCTATATGTGCAGAAAAGGTAGTTTTCTTTTAATTAACTCAATGCAAAAATAATCATGGGATAAAAATAAGTATGTGTATATGACTACATAAGTCACAAAGTCACCTGGAAGAGGAAATCTCATTTGAGGAGTTGCTTCCATCAGAATAGCCTGTAAGTATGTCTGTGAGATGGGTTTTTTTTGTTTGTTTGTTACTGTTTTGGTTTGTTTGTTTGTTTTGATAATGATTGACATGAGAGGGTCTAGCTCATTGAAGCAGTGCCATCCCTGGGCAGTTGGTCCTAGGACATATAAGAAGCAACTGAGCAAACCCATGGAAGGCAAGTAAGTGCCATTACCCCATGGTCTCTGCTCCAGTTTCTATCTCCAGGTCCCCATGTTGTCTTCTCTCAAGGATGGATTGTAACCTTAAAGATAAAATAAAGTCTTTCTTACGCTAGTTGGTTTTGCTCACAGTGTTTCTCACAGCGATGGAAAGCACAATCTGGCATAGCACATCTAAAATCACTACTTTTAAATCTGATCACTTCTGAATTTACCTCTCCCTCCTAAACAGTAGTGGAAAAACATTGTAAAATGTTGCCTTGAAAAGATGTAAGCAGATTATGGACCATTAGAATGGGTGAGATAAAATTACTGCTTATATTGACAAGAATTTTTTTCCCTGAGGGGTGGCATAGTGAGAAAGCACAGGAAGAGAAGAGACGATGAATGAGAAATGCTGTGGCATTGCAGGCATCTGTGATGCTCCAGAACTGTTTGGCAAAAGGAGTTGGTGTGCAGACTGGGAGCAGATGGGGGAGGGGAATGAGGGGCCTATGGACTTTTATTTGTTTGTTTGTTTGTTTATTTAAATCAAATCATAAATTTTACTTATTCACACAGGGGTTATAAACACAAAAAGGCACGACATGGGGAAGAGGGATGACACCGGAGCGTAGGTGTTCAGGGGGAGTACAAATACATTTCAGAACAGGGTATCGGCTGGGTGAAGGTTCAGAGGACAGGTCACTATGACTCTGTCTATGATTCACTTGTCCTTATCTAAGTTGGTACTATCCGCCGAAGCTACCTATTTACAAGGTCTATGACTACTCAGGCTGGTAAATTTCCACAAAAGCTGCCTGTTTACAATAGCTTATAGCCATTTGTTTCAGCATTTTTCCACAGAGACCCAAGACTTTGTGTTAGCATGTATGTATGTCAGCCCTATTGCTGATTTTAGCCCTATGGCTGATTTTAGGCCTTCAGTATATAAGCAGGGCTGCCCCTGGCATCTCCTTCCTTCTCTAAGTATAGAAGGGCCATGGTGATTCTAATCTTGCGAAGGCAGGGATAGAGGGTTGACCTCCAATAATTGAACGGGACCTTGTAATGGCTCCAGTCCTCCTGTCGTTGTCCAGTGAGGCATGAGGGCCATACCCATCCTGATGTCTTTTTCCTGGAGAGGGGATACTTTTGACATCAACCCCTATGCAGTCAGGCTTGTCTCTCAGGGAACCCAGAGAGATATTTTTAACTTTTTATTTATATTCCCTTGCAGTGCTTAGCCTCGCAGCCTAAGCAAGAATTCAGATCGCCAGTCAGAGGGGGTTCTGGATGGTCCCTCTCTGCTTGGTCTAGGGCAGAAGTCCCGTCTTTTAGGTTGGGTGGAGATGGGTTTTGGGAACACCCTGGATAGAGTAACAACCTCATCTTGAGTCTCGTGATCCTCCATAGCTAACTTATGATAATGTATCTGAATAGGTTTTGCTACCAAATTATATATCTGTTGTTTCACAAAGTTAGTCAGCCTATTTAAGGCCTAGGAACCAAAAGAAATAAGCAAAAATAACCCAATTAATGGTCCCAAGATGGGAGGAAGTAGGGTTGACAACCATGGAGAGGTTGAAAACCAATTCTTGTACCAGCTTTCTCTCTTTCTCTTTCTCTCTCTGTCTTTTCTCAAGGCCTCTCTGACCTTTTTCATGCTCCTTTGACAATCCCTGTCTTGTCTATGTAAAAGCAACATTCTTCTTTAAGGGCTGTACACAGCCAAGAGCTGTACACAGTCTTTTTTATTGTAAAAGAGTAAATCAAGTCCAATAAAGCCCATTTGCAAGTTTTGGAGATCATTGTCAGACAGCAAAATGAGGATTTCTTCAGATTAGTGATGTCAATCTCTAGCTGTATTGGTGTCTTTGTCAATGGCCCATCAAAGGTCTGAGTAGTATAAGTCCGGAGGCCAGCATCAGGATTAGAACTTCTCAGCAGACATCACGGGTGTTTCATTTTTACCTGAGATAACGCCCGGTTAGAGCTCCTGGGAGCCCCACTTCCACCGGGTTTTGTGAGGTTGTGGTGCAAGTTGCCTCCAGGGATCTGCTCCGTGCTGGGCCCAGATCAGAAGTCCTGGACTTTGACTTTTCTTTTTTAATAAGAGGTTACTTTGCTATATGAGGGGATTCTCTGGTAGAAAAGAAGAGGCTGGCAATTTGAGCTGCAATGAGGGTAACTGTGGTGTGGCAATATCCTCCAGGATAATTCCTGATCGACTTTGATAATCACATCCAGAACCACATGGCAAAAATAATGGTTTAAGAGTTCTACCAAGAAGAAGAAGAAGAAGAAGAAGAAGAGGAAGGAGGAGAGGAGGAGGAGGAGGAGGGGAGGAGGAGGAGGGAGGGAGGGGAGGAGGAGGAGGAGGAGGGGAGGAGGAGGAGGGGGGAGGGGGGAGGAGAGGAGGAGGAGGAGGGGAGGAGGAGGAGGAGGGAGGGGGAGGAGGAGGGGAGAGGGGAGGAAGGAGGAGGAGGAGGGGAGGAGGGGAGGGAAGGAGGGAGGAGGAGGGGAGGAGGAGGAGGAGGAGGAGGAGGAGGAGGAGGAGGAGGGGAGGGAGGAGGAGGAGAGGAGGAGGGGGGAGAGGAGGAGGGGAGGAGGAGGGGGGGAGGAGGAGGAGGGGAGGGGGAGGGGGAGGAGGAGGGGAGGGGGAGGAGGAGGGGAGGGGAGGGGGTGCGGGGAGGAGGTGCGAGGAGTGGGGTGAGTGGGGGGTTTTCTGGCTGCTTCTTATCGCCCAGCAACGAGCTCCCACCGCACCGCCGCCGTGATGAACTGCGCTGCCACTTTGCATTGTCTCACTAATTCTGTACCCGCCTCGCCCCCAACCACCCGCCACCACAGTGTTTTTGTTTCTCTCCCACTACTTTGGAGCCCCAGGCAAATTTGTTGAAGTTTGGAATAACCTATCTACTAGCTAAGTGAGAGGCTTTCCTGACCAAATTTGGGGCTATGTCAAAGGTGCAATTGGAAATAACTGTGAATGCACTTAAAAACGCCTTCAGATTAGGTTATGCAACCCATTAAATGTAAACTGTGAAGAGATGATTCTTTCCCTTTTCACTGGAGACTCAGAACTGTCATATCAAGTCCTCTTATTATAACATGTAAACCACAGAAGAGAACAACAGTAATACAACCAATAAAAGTGTGTATATCACTTACTTAGTGGGGAAACAGATGCAATTGAAGCTCTTTCCCCAAGAGCACAATCACTTCTTTCCAAGGAATAGACATTTCTCCAGTCTTGTTTATCATCTCCCAAGAATTGGTAGAATCTTTTGAATTACATAGCCATAAACAAAATATTCTCTGCTTTCCCATGTTCTTAAGCTATGCAAATAAATTCCCATGTAGCTCTGTTGTCTACTTTCCTCCATTACCCTCGTTGCTACCTATGGAGATTCCTTTTGGTTACTTCTGGTAGTTGTGGTCCACTCATTGTCTGATGGATAGCATTCTCTATTGTTGTCAATGACAGTTATGATGCTCTGCCAATGATGACGATTTACATTACCTTCATGTTTCCCTATTATCAGAGTACCATCTTGAATAGTGAAAAGATCTATGTTTTTTTGTTTTTTGGTTTTTTTTTTTTTTTTTTTTTTTTTTTTTGGTCTGTCTAATGTGAATAACCGCTGAATTCTAGATATGGATGTTAAACTTCCTGACACACTCTAACATAGTTATACACCACTGTTGGCAAAAGTCTCCTCTGTTGGATATCCCCTCATGCTAGTACATCTACTTTTGAAATATGGTGGTTCTTAGACTGGAATTCCTTATTTTAATCAGGAGTTCCATGACGATATGTAGGTTATATAAATAAACAAAACCTCTGGAGAACTGAGCTCAACAGACCCTTCTTAGCTGGTTGGATCTCAGTAGGTTGCATTGAGATTCTCAGTGAATGGCTATATGGATCCTGTCAGGTACATATTGTCTTCTCAGGCAAGGAAGGGGGTGTCTGGAGCATGTAAGGCAGCTAGTTTGGTTTTAATGGTGGGGAGATGCTGGGGAGAGACAACAAAGCCCAATGGGAATGTAATGGTTCTATGACCACAGCCAAGAGGAAACTGGGCTTACAGACCACAAAATATAGTGACTTGAGATAAGGGCAGAGAATGAAAATAGAAATAATTGCTTGAAGTTTTGAATGCTTCCTTTACTTCAAATATGTCCTTTGCCTGCCACTTTAAGATACAGGGGTCTCTCATTGCATCTTCTTTGGGGCCAATGGCTTGTTGATAATGATTCTAGAACTATAAGTATGAATCTTCATCACTGTTTGAGCACATGAGAAATCAGATATAGAAACAGTAAGTTTTTACTGGAATTCTTCAAGAAAGAGGCTATTGTATCTCTACTATTGTATCGAGGGCTCCAAGGCTGTTACACATAGGAGTTTTATATGTCTAGGGCTATTATACATAGACAAATGATAACACTTTATGGCTTTAGCTTTATAGCAGTGACTGAGCATATAACCTTTGGTTTGATTTGAGGAACTCTTGTACTGATGTTCATGATGACTGTACAAGTTTACATTCTTATCACTAAATCCATACCTGCGTGTGTGTTCTTGACAGTAGTATTCCAACTAGAGCAAGATGGAATCTCAAATAATATTATACATTTTTTAAAGTAATCTTTGGCCATTTGTATTTCTTCCTTTGAGAACGGTATGATTGGTTTATCAATCCATTTATTGAAGTATGACTTTGCTTAGTATTTAATTTTTTTGCAGTACTTTTTATATATCCTGGGTATTAATCCCTTGTCTGGTGCATAAAGGGCAAAGATTGTTTTCCCACTTTCTAGGATGGCTGTTCACTCTGATGATCATTTTCTTTGCTATGCAGAATCTTCTTCCTTTCATGTAATTCCATTTGTCCATTCTTATGATTTTCTGAACAATGGAAATCCTGTTCAAACATATCTTGATTTTCAGAGTTTTGGTTCTTACATTAATGTCTTCCACCCACTCTGAGTGGGTTATTTTTGTCAGCTAAGTTTTATTTTTCTACATATTGCAACTCAGTTTTCCCAGTATTATTTGACTAAGGGGGTATTTTTTATTTTTAAGTATGGTTTTCTCAAAATCTTGGTGGCTGTACTTGGTGGTGTGGGTTTATTTCTGTGTCTTCTGTTCTATTCCAATTGTCTACATATCTTTTTGAACTAGTACCATTCAATTTTTGTTTTAGGGTCCCTGTAATATAGTTTGAGACGGGGCATTGTGAAATTTTAGGCATTGTTCTTGGTATAAGGGTTACTTTGTGTTCAGGACTTTTTCATGTTAAATTTACAATCATTTTACATACTTATATAAAGAATATAATTTGAATTTCCATTGGTATTACATTGGATATGTTGCTTTTGGTAATATAAACATTGTAAAATATTAATTATGTCTATTTTTGAGTATGGGAGACCTTTGCATTTTCTAATGCCTTTTTCTAATTCTTTAGTATCCTGAAGTTTTGCTTTTATAAGACTTTCACCTCTTTGATAAACTTTATTCTTAGCTACTTTACCTCCTTTAAAGCTATTGTGAAGAGAATTCTCTCCTAGTTATTTTTCAGAAACTTCATTATTCATATATAGAAAAAGTATTGATTTGAGGAGCTGGGAAGAAAACTTGGCCAATAAAAGGTTTGCTATGCCAGCTCAAGGACCTGAGTTTGATTCTAAGAATCCATAGGGGGAAAAAAATCTAGATATTGTTGCTGAGAAAATACCTCAGTGTCTACACAAGTTTGAAGACCTGAGTTTGAATACTACATTGGCAATCTCAGTAATCAGAAAGAGTCAGGAATCTACCCAGAAGACTGTTAGCCAGCTAGCCTGGCGTATGTGGTGTCAAACAATACTGAGGTCCTGTCTCAAACAAGGCAAAAGAAAGAGAATGATAATTGAGGCTCTCCTCTGACCTTCATACTTACACTGCTGAATGGATATGCTCATATCCACTTCTCTCTGTGTCTTTGTCTTTGTGTCTGTGTCTCCATCTATGTTTCTATCTCTGTCTGTCTCTGTCTGTCTGTCTCTGTCTCTGTCTCTCTGTCTGTCTCTGTTTGTCTCTGACTCTTTCTCTGTCTCTGTCTCTCTCTCACACACCACACACACACACACACACGAACAAAAACAATAGGGACAACAAAATGTTGGGTGTAATGTCTTGAGTTTTCAATCCCAGTGCTGGGGAAGCAAAGACTGACAAATTCTTGGGACTCACTGGTCAGCCAGCTTATCCTAATCAGAAACATTCAGGCCAGTAAGAGACTCCGATCACAAGAAGAAATGGTAGACAGTATATGATGAATGGAATACAAGCTTGACCTTCATCCTCTGTATGCATGTGCACACATGTATACCCCCCATATCTTGCACATATACACACACTACTGACTTTTATACATTAATACTTATACCCTTCTAAAAAGATTTTATGCTACTTAGAAAAGTATGAAGATAAAATTTATCTTCTTTGCCAATACATTTTAATTATCCATATGCCAGACAGGGAGAAATGAGAATTCCATTTTAGTTTATGTATCCTACAATGCTGAAGCCCATTTTTGTAGCCTAGCTTGACACTGGCCAAAGTAGTATGGCTTGCTAAGTTTGGGAAACAGCATACCTTATTGTAAATTTATTGTTGGCATCCAAGGGAAGTGAAAATTTCCTTGTCACTGACATTTCTCTTCTTGCTTGAAGGGTTCAAACCCTTTATTTAGAAGTGATTCTAGGAGAAAGTTAATGCTGCAAAATTACATGTAACAATGAAGCATATTTACCTTCTTCTGGTCTCTGCATGTGTCACTGACGTTGAAAGTTCAAGACACTGTTTGTATTACAACAAATGGATGTCACTTTTTAATATGCTTTTAAGACTTTTATACAATGGTGCACTTTAAAAACACAGCAATTGCTGTCACTTGTGCAATGTCAGGATGAGCTTTTGGCATTGTTAAAGCTCACCGAAAAGGCTGAATTAACCATCTTGACTATTGAGAAATATAGAGAAAGAGAAAAATCTTTCCATGTGGTGACAGTTCAAAGGAGCACAGAGACAGATGGATCGAGTGTTATCACCAGACAGACAGTCCCACCATTCAGGAAGCTCGAAGAGGAGACCAGGAGCCAGTCACCAACAGCAAGATCATTCCCATATATCTCCCTCTCCCTCTCCCTCTCCCCTCCCTCTCCTCTCCCTCTCCCTCCCTCCCTCCCTCTCCCTCTCCCTCTCCCTCTCCCTCCCCCCTCTCTCTCAACATAGTTAATCTCTGAGAATAATAATATTGAACAAGCCGGTAACAGAATTACAGTCCTTCCCCAGGATCTTTGTGCTAGGGAATTAGCTCTATGGATTCTCTCTGGTGCACTAGAGGGAGGAGGGGTATTCTTCAGGAGGGGTAACCTCAGTAATGAAAGCCATTATTACATCTTTATTGCTGCTGTGTACTTAATGACAGGAAAGCAACCACTACCCCTGAAAGAGTTAACACTGCATCTCTTCTTACACCTAATTAACAGCAGGAAAGCTTTAGGCAAACTGGGAAAATGGGACTCTTGGGACAAGGTAATCTTCTTACTGACTCCATGTAAACCCGAAGAATACCTGTTAGCCAGACAGAAGACAGGAGCAGATAGGTTTTACAATCTGCTCCCAGGTCCTTCTGTGGCAAAATAGACGTGAAGGTAAAAGAGGTTGTGATAGTTAAGCTTCATGTTTTTTATAAGGTTAAATTCATAGTCTCTGAAAAATGTAATGAGTATGTCCTTTTTGCATTTAATACAACTTCGCTAATTTAGACGGGAAAAAGAAAGATGTATTTTGAATTAAACTCTTATTAATAAATGGTGAAGACTTGAAATTCAGTAATAGAAACATGGCTTGGGGAACTAAGACAGGAACTAAGATAGGAATGCCATATAGGCACGGTGTCAATTTCTATGTTTGTTTAGTTGTTAAAGAAGGCAGAAGTTAGTTATATTCAGTTATGGGAGGAGCTATCCCACTGAAAGGGGGTCTAACCTGTTACACATGACTCCAAATAGGTCAGTTAAAGTCCATGGGGTTGACATTCCATTCTGTGGAATGCAAATGTACTGTTTTCAATGAGGAAGTGAGCCTCTTTGTCATGTGATTTAAAACAATGACTCATTGACTATCCGTAAGGGAGGGGTGCTGGGGAAAGAAACCAATTTTCACTTGGTAAGATTTTGAGTTGGATCCATATTTTGATGTTTTGCTTTGTGATGGACATTTTGAAAAATTTGAAATCTCACCTGGAATTTCAGAACATAAGTTAACACATAACAAAACTGAACTGGTTGTTGAGTTAGGATGTTCCCTGTGTGAGAGGAAGTGCCATGTTTGACATACTTCTGCTCCTGCATCTTTGGTGATACCGAATACCTCTCTGAGAACAAAGTGAACATTGACACTAGGCTATGGCTCTCTGACTGAGAATAACGATTTCAACGATGTTGCAAGGGTTATTTAGTGGAAAACAAAAGATACACACACACATACACACATATATACACACAACAATATCACCACCACCACCACCACCACCACAAAAACAAAAACCCAATATTTTTTTAAATTGTGCTCCATAAATCTTCAGATTTTGACCCCTAACTAAAAGAGCTATCAATGTCAACAAATGAATGAGCAAATGAGCGCTGTGAACCAATGACTTTGCCACAAAAATATATCCAGTCATGTGGAGATTTTTTTCAAGGTTCATTCACTGTGATAGCCAGTTGGCAATATGGTAGCTACTAATTTTTGTCTTTTGCTATTCATCCCCTAGAATATTCCCCCAATAAAAGTAAGGCTTCTCAGAATAGGATCATGAGTTGGGTCCCAGTTTGGTCTGTTCTGTCATTTTTGTCTGGAGGAGACCAGAACATTCCACCAGGACATACAAGCGTTATATGGAGAAGCTCCAGTAACAGGAAGCTGAAGTTCCCCTCTCCCATAGCTCATGTCTGAATGATATAGAAGTAGATCTAGGAACTCGGTAAACTTTAAAAGGTCTAGGCTTTAAAAGGTTATAATAGCTCAATCAAAATCTGATGAACATCATGAGAGATGCCCTCTCCCCAGCCAGCACAGTCCAACAAAACTACTTAAAATCATTTGACTCAAAAAAGATGTGAGACAAGAATTACAACTAGTTTATTCAACTTTAATTATTTTTTGATTGACATATAAGAACTGTACATCTCATGGAGTACAATGTGTTGTTTTGATACATATGTGTTTGTAATGATCAAATGAGAATTATTATCATATCAATTACCTTAAATATTTTATCATATTTGAAACTAGGATTTGTTATATGAAAGTACAAATCAAAATAATAAATAATAACAAATGAGCAAATAATTATCTAATAATGAATGAGGATCCATTTCTCAAAGGCTTTCTCCTATGGACAAATACTATTTATGACTAAGGAGACAGCCTCAAACACTGTCTCAAGCAATGCCGTGAGAACATGTGGCTGCTTTTGCCTGTTGTTACTCTGATGTCCTTAGTTGCTTTCCCATTTACATACATTGCCCATAGATTTAGTGGTTCCAGGAACAAGTTAACAAGACGAGTCTTTTCTGAGGTTAATAATTCGGAGGTTGAGTTGGGATGTTTATTAGAAGCTTGATTGCAAATTTCAAATTTTCACTTTAAAAGAGTAAATGCTTTCTTGAGAGGAGAGGTAGAGAATTTTCCTAAATTGTATTGGAGAAGAGGGAATTTCGTATAACTGTATTACCAGATAATGGCTTTTGAAACCTTGCTTTCTATTACTAAAATATTGAAATGACTATCTAATGTACATCCCTATACCAATAAGTCTGACCACAGAAGATACAGTTATAGTTTGTTTGACAAATTTCTGGTTGGAGGGGAATCCCACTAAAAGTACATGACACTGGACATCTTGAAGCTCAGAGTTCACCTGTATTTAGAGACTTATTTTTATATATCTTAAAATCTTCTCTTCTGTGGACACAAAGAGTAGAAGAGACAAAGGACATGGAGGACACCAGAAGAAAAGGTGTCCTCTTTACAAGCAAAGCAAAAACAAAACAAAGCAAAACAACAAACAACAAAAAACCAACACCCCCCCCACCCCCCCAAACGAAAAACTGAGCAAAGCTCATATGAAGTCGTGAAGTCACGGAAACTGAAGCAGCCATCACATGGTCTAGATTGGTCTGGACCAAGTCCCCTGTATATATGCTATAGCTTTTAGTTTAGTACTATTTCAGAATACTTGAATGTATTGAAGGAGTGGGTCTCTGATTCTTGTGCCTGCTGTTGGGGCTCTTCTATTTTTCTGTTCACTTGGCTTGTCTGTCTTTGGTATAATAGCTTTTGCTTTACCTTATTATAGTTAATTTTGTTATATTTTGTTGTCATCTCTCAGAAGTCTGCCTTTTTATAATGAGAGACAGAAAAGGAAAAGATCCAGATTGAAGAGGAGGTGGCAAGGAAGCAGGAGGAGTAGAGGGACGGGCACTGTGTTCGGATTATAATGCATGAGAAAAGAATCCACCTTTAGTAAATAGGCAAGGACTTCTCTCCCCTTTCAAGTGCTTTAACTCATAAATGTGTCAGGAAATCTCCAGTTTTGTGACATAAATGACATTTTTACCTCTGCATATATGTCTAGATCTAAATGAATTCATAGAGAATTCTGTGAGGAGGAATATCTTCCTATACATGTAAGTTATATTAGTTATATACAACTTAATGCAGTTATATGATTTCTCTATTCCTTTAAAGAAAGGATGCTGAGGTTACCATAATTATTTAGGTCAATAAACATTTAATGAAGCCTTTCAAAATGTAAGAATCAGGCTAGGCACTTGGAAAAGACAAGAGAATAGAACTGTTCACTCTTGAAGCATTTAGAGTTTGAGCAATGGTGGAGGAACGTATAAACCAAACCCTCAGAAGTGTCATTTTAAAGACCCTTTAGGCACTGCACATAGAAGATTTAAGTATAGGCAAGGGGATTTCATCTGGTTAGGAAGATGTTCATAATAACGTCATTGAGGTCATACTGGCCAGTTCACAGTACCAATTTAGGCACAGAAGATTGGAATTTTTCAGCTCGTTTATTACATTATGAAAGACTTGATCTCTCCAGGCATTTGGGATATCATTAAGTTGTAATAAACACAGAAGACTGAACTTTATAGACAATGCAAATATGACTTTGCCTGCTCTAATCAAATAGCCAGGCCTACCTACAGCAAAGATCAGATGTGCCCATTCATCCTCAGTGGCTTTCTAAGATCACAGGGGAGAGCACTTCACAGATTTCAGATCTCAACTGACCCTGTCAATGCTTTCCATGTTTGGCTTGGGCAGGACTTGCTTCTGTTTGCCACAGCATCCTTGGGCATTGTTTCATGAGGTGGAGAGTTGGAAAAGAAAGTCATCATGGCCGCGTTGTCTGCACAAGGTAAAAAGTGAACAGCCAAGACAAGGTAAAACAGTCGTTGTCGGTGGATATGTGTTTTCCTCACAAGTGCTGGGTGCAAGTCTTGGCAGATGGAAAGCTGATCTTTACTCTGATACTGAAATACTGCTAATATTTCAATTTGGTCTAACATCCAGAATTTTGAAATAAGTCAACTATCAGGGCTATTACAAACTACAGCTTACAGTCTTTTCTCCCCCGAGGTTTTTTTTTCTCTTTTTTTCCTAACGAAAACATATGGAATTGAAAAGTATTTCTATTTGGTGTGTGGTACTGCATGTAGAATATTAAATATGTTTAGGTAGGGAAAAGAAAACCTCTTAAAACACCTATTCCTTATTGAAAAGTCTCTGTTTGGCAGGGCAAAGGAACTGAATGAATTCTAGATTGCTTTTCTAACCAAGTTGATAACCAGTGTGCTTCAATGGGCTTTTTGTATTGAAGAGCTAGGATTCCAGTTCGTCAGGAGTGATAGCTTGCCTCAGTATCCAAAGTTTCAGGGGAAATAGTTCTACTTGTATTGTCATAGGTTTAAATGGATGTGGACCTAACTTTCATTTAAACTAGTTTAAAATAGCAAACAGTACATAGAATAAGAGTCAATTGTTAGTAGAAAGTAGCATGCATGCCAGGCAGTGGTGGTGCACACCTTTAATCCAGCACTTGGGAGGCAGAGGCAGACGGATTTCTGAGTTCGAGGCCAGCCTGGTCTACAGAGTGAGTTCCAGGGCAGCCAGGCTACACAGAGAAACCCTGTCTCGAAACACCAAAAAAAAAAAAAAAAAAAAAAAAAGTAGCACGCATTAAACAAGTTGCAAATCATATAATCATAAACAATTGTGGGTCTAAAATATATACTTGTATAACTTACTCAGTGGCTGTATTGTCATTTGGGACGAAAGCAATTGATGCTGAAGGACACATCTCCAGTCTACATTATTGCTCCAGAATTTGTAAAACCGAGTAACTATAGATTTAATGTGGAAATAAAAAGTCTCATAACCTTAGCTGCTAAGTCCCTACCCTAAGTCTTGACTGCCGAATCTAGATCTCTCTTTGATTCACGGTTGCAAATGCTCAGCTAGAATTCTGTACTACCCCTACCCTGGAATTTGTGTTTGGAAAGGAAGGGTGATACTTAGCCTGTCCAAAACTCAACACATCACAGATAAGACCCACTGAGGTTAAAAGTGGCCCCAAATCAGGAATGAACTGAGGTCAGAAGCTACATTTTCGTGTTACCCTAGGCTTGACCTGAACTCAGCAGAACCCAAGTTAATGCATATAGATTTCATGAGGGCAATAAGACCACAGCCCTTGTTCCGGCACACCCAGAAGACCATCTGAGGTCACTTTATTTCTGTGTCCAAGCTCTGTAGACCAGCACATTATGGAAATATTAAACAGTAGGAAGTAGGGAAACTTGAAAGTAATTGTTTATGGAAATAAAAAGACAGGATTCTTTGAGACCATCAGACTTTCACGGTTTCTGGGTGGAATGCTATGCATGAGAACACTAGGTGAACTAAACGCTTCTTCTGTAAATTATCTCTGAGACACATCAGATACCAGATGGCCAGTCACGATGTAGGTGTGTTTGGAATTGGCAGAAGCTAAAAGGACAGAGAAGAACCACTCTACCCATGGATCTAGATCCCAATACCTGGGCAAACAATATTTGAAGTTATTCAGTTTAGTGGAGCAAGGTCCTAAATTTGTGTCAAGTCCTTTTAATGACTCTTTCTGTAAGATCTATGGTGATATGGGTAAACTTTCAAACACTAAACCAGACAATTACTCACCGGGTGGGTTTTCCCCTCACACTCCTATCCCAATTAGAGAGCTGCATTTGGTTTGAGTTTCCTGGAATGTTGCTCTTGTTAACACTCATCAAACACAGGAAAAATAAAACAGCAACTTAACTGTGCTGACCATGTGAAAACCTTGTTCAAATACTATGCACAGTCCTAACTGGCTAGCGATGGACAAAGTGGGAAAACAAAGAAAGAAAAACCCAAAGATCCAGATTTACATCACTGGGCAGGTCTGAAAGGAAAGCTACAGCTGAAATATATTCATTTACAATTGAAAAAACAGCCTTTCACTAATAACTGTTTACATTATTGTGAAGAGGCTATGTGGTGCAACCGGGACCCTTTTACAATGTGTTAACAAAATAATGCATGTTTACAAAAGATTTAGAGTTTGTTTTTGGAGAATAGGACCTTAGTACCCATGCCAACCAAAACCGGGCAGTATGTGCAGTTAGTTAAATCTGTACTTAGTTGCAAAATTAGTGTCAAGTTACTTAAGTCCGTCGACTACATCAGCGTAAGTCACTCATAAATTCATATGTGAAGGTAGTATGCTTAAACAGCCAGCTGACCTGTTCTCTCTCTCTCTCTCCTCTCTCTCTCTCTCTCTCTCTCTCTCTCTCTTAAATCAGCCCAATAACGAGGTGGACGTAGAGTTGCTTAACCAGGGCAAGGAAAAAGGAAAGCAGAACCATGCTAAAATGGCCATCCCGGATTTAATAGTGTACAACAAAACCCTAAGCAGGTCAACTACATGGTTCAGCAACTCCTAAAAGCCCTGTCTGCTTCTACAGGGCTTATCAGTGAGGGCTGGTGCATGAGAGCTCTCACGGAGAGCTGAGTTACAGCACTGGAGAGCTTTGTGGTGACAAAGGAGGGCCAGGTCCTCCAATGCCTTCTGTATTTTTTAGATTCCAGATGATACGATCCTGTGATAGAATCTCTTACTCTGCTATCGACATAAACAGGTCACAGTGTCTGCTAAAGCCTGCACAGGAGTCAGAGCAATAGCTCTTTCCCTCCTTCTGTCTAGGTCAGAGCCAGATTTTTATTGAGTCAAGCTATCTAATTGAACACAAATCATGTGATCAGGCTCAGAGTATATTAAAAATGAAACAGAGGGACCAGATTTGTCTCAGACTAGGGCTGTTACAGGGTTAAGTTTCAGACATCTCCTGAATACAAAATGAATTTTATATTCTTGCATTGGCAGAAGTTCAATGGGTGGTGGCAGCAGGATGGGGGATGGGAAGGTGGGAGATGTTGTTGAACAAATACACACACACACACACCCCACACGCGAATGTGCGTGTGCACGAATCTGGTTTCGTGCTACTGTGTCTGTTGTGAAGCAATATGCTGGCTAAATAGGACAAGTCAGGTGAGTTAACATCTCCTGGCAGCCTGATTTAAACCATGGCTCCACAAACCAGAGCCCTGTCCAGATCTCAGGAAAGTGAATTATATATAATAACACTTACAGTTTCCTAGTACTATTAGATTTGCCTCCTTACATAAATGCTTAAGTTATGATAGAAAACAGGGCCATGTCAGTTCCTCTCAGTCTCAGCACATTCGCTATTAGCATAAGAAATGCTGCTTAAGGCAGACCTAGTCGGGCTTGAAATTTCTGAATTAATGGATTTGATTTCCTCTTGAGACAAACCATCAGCCTCGCAGTAATGGAAATAGATATAGTTGGTAAAACAAATAAAACGCTGGCGTGCAGATAAAATGGGTTTTCAGTTTAAAATAGTAATGTTGTAATTGAAGGGAACAATTACAGGGCTGCTCCTAGGCACAAAGAAATGCCAGGAAAATGAAGTCATGTTTTTGTTAAGTATAGTCATTTCATGAAAACGTGGAGCTGCAGATGTCATTGTCTGCCAAAGGGAAAACTATACTTATTCTTCTATACAAAGATCATTTAATAACATTTGGCTAATTTTAATAATAATTGCTAATATTAACCCCGTGTTTCACCGGGAGCTTAAAGACAAAGGCTTCTCAGTGCTCCCCGTTCTGTTGGGAGTGAGCCAAGGAGGGCAAGTTCCTGTAAGAGCTCTTGGCAAAGAGGGCTCAGAATTCCCCATCCCCCTCTCCTTGTTAATGTCTTATTTCTTTTCTTTGTTGAGCATCTGTTATCAGAAATGGAGCGTGGTAGCTGGCAAGAGGAGATGTGGGAGGGAGGAAGAGTAAAGCGGGATATCCAGGACAGAAAAGTGGGCTCCAGAATGTTCACTTCGGAGGCAGCTCTCCCAACCCCAACCCCTGCCCCCATCCCCGCCCCCTTCCCCCCTGCCTCCAGCCTGATCTGTTTCAACTTGTCTGTGAACCATAGGAAATTCAGAACAGCAACTTCCATTTTTAGAACTTGAAATCTTTTCACATGCGCGCACATGGGCTCTGAGAAGACAGTGATACAAACACACTTAAGCAAAATGCTCCACTGGGTCCCAACCCTCGCTCTGCCCTCCTCCCCTCCTCTATTTTACTGCACTGCAGGAAGAGACCTGCCCTGGGTTTCCTCTTCAGGTTGTGGTAATTAAAACAGTATTGGAACTGTGGGATTTTGTTTGGAAATACACAGTGCTTTGTGCTTTACAAGGCTGACTGGTTCACACAGCCTGTTGGATTCATTTGGCAGCTTTTTATATACAAGGGAAGAGCCTAAGGTTGAAATATATATCTATCACATCATATCCTTATAGCCACAGAGGAAATAGAAAACAAAAGGTCCCCACCCCCACTCCGCCTCTCGCCCCCATCTTCACTCTCCCCACCTCCACCCTGCTCCCCTCCTCCCTGCCCCCTCCTCTACCCTGCTCTCCTCCACCCTGCTCCCCTCCACCCCTCCTCCAGAGGGTTGTGCTCTGACTTCCTGAGAGAAAAGGTTAAATGGACCAGCTCTGTGGCTTGGATTGAATCCAGAAGAAGGGCCTCTTCTTTTTTTTTTTTTTTTTTTTTTTTTTTGTTCTTCAGCCAGTTAGAATAATTCATTCCCTAAGGCTGCCTACCTGTGACAGTCACAGGTGACCTCCAGCCTGCTCAGCTCCGGTGATTTCCCCTTCCCATCGCCCAAGTGCAACTCCTGCCAGAAGACAAATGCTCTGGAGGCCCAGGACAGATCTGGAGAGCAGAGGACGGGCGGGCTGTCTACATATGTCACTGTAAAGCCTTGCATGAGGTTTCACTGCCTTCTTCACACTCCCACGCTCATATAAACACACCCACACTGAACATCAAGTTGCCCACACTGGAGAGCAATCCTCTTCTATTAGGAGACATTTTAAAACATATTAGCACCCTCCCCAAAGCCGTCAGCCTAACCGTGTTTATTACTCTGTTTGCTGTTTTAAAACCCCTCTAATGGCTTCCAAGGAGACAAGGGACTTCCTGGAGACTGAATCACACCCTTCCTCTGGTGAGGAATATCCACATCTGACAAAGACTTAAATCTCCACCCACCTCCCACCCCCTCTTGACACAGCGGCTGATGACACATAATGTACTTTTTTTTTTCTTTTGACAGAGTAATAAAAATCTCATTATCTCTGAATAGGCAGCAATTTCGTTATCTAATCTTTTTACCAAAAGGTTAGTTAATTAATCAGAAACAAATCCTGATTATTATTTCAATAGAATTAGAGAAAGAAATCACCAGAGTGCAGCTAAATAGGGCCAGCCTATTTCACCTGCTTATTGCCATTCAGGCCTTTGCTGCCAGGGCCCCTCCAGGCACCCAGCCCTTGGAACATCAGCCAGCAGATGGCTGCTGGGAGTGAGCGGCCAGCCTGCCTGGGCTCTAATGCCTGTGATCACATTACCTCACCGAATCCGTTACCAGGGTAACTGTTAAATTGCTGTGAAAGGCATGGTAATAAAGTAACCTGTCACATCGACAATAAAAGGAGCAGAATTTTCCTGTTCACTGAACTTTGCAGCTCATCAATACGCACTTGATGGAGAAATTCCTCACTCCTCCCGGGGTCAGCCAGAGGAATCTTTCCATAAGGTCTCTGAAATGCAAAGGAAAGTTCATGTAAACACAAGAAGGTAGGATTAAAAGTGGAATTCTCCTAGCTGCTGCACAGCACAAATGCCTGCTTCTCTCTCTCTCTCTACTGTGGAGTGGTTAGGGGAGTTTGCAGAACATCAGGTTGCTCTCTTTCTTGTGGTTGCTTTGAATTTAAACCACGCTAGATAAAAATAACCTTTGCTAGTGAAAGACAGCTGTAATTAATAGGAAACTGAGAAAACCAAGCACAAGGAAGAGAGAAAAACAAAAACCTCCTAAAATTCTCTTCCTCTTGCAGATCCTACTTTTGGCTGTTTTTTATTAAAGGGTCATGGTACTTTAAAAAATGGTTTGGATTTAGACATAAAAAGGGGGGTTATGGCAAGCCTGAGTTTTCACAAGCAACCCCTCCCTCCTGCCCCACACCAATATCTACTGTCAGTTGTCATTTTACAGAGACAAATGCTCACTGAGTGTGTCTTGTGACCATGTCCCCTTCTTCTGCAAAGCCCTTTCAGAGGTTTTCATAATAGGACTTCTGTGGGCACCCCTCCGAGGGGTGAGATTTACCCATTTATTCTCTCTCTATGGTAAGCAAAGAGAATGTCCAAATACTAAGAAATGGGGGGTATGTCGAAAACTTCATTTACCTTAATTACATTTTGAAGCCAGCCCTACGCACACACTTGGGAAGTATGGTACAACTGACTAACCTTCATTATTATACATTTGTAGTCTTCATGCTTTGGGTTCCATTTCAGGCCATCACTAATTAAGCCGTGTTAACCTAAAAGTACTTCAAGACTTGCCTATTGATGTGTTTTGGGGCATGGTCGCTTTCTCATGCCCTCCATTTGGCTAGTCGTTCAGTCCATTTAGCTGTAACAAGAGTTACAGCTTGTTATTAAAACAACAACAAACACAAAACACAAACTAAAACTCTCCAACATTTTTGGACCAGCCCACAGCTGATATGTATCATACTCCATTTACCAGTAGCTACAACCCATGGAAAACTGCCTCCAACCAAGCATGGCCCTCAATACGAACATCTCAAGATATTGTCACCACAGAGCCTCACTGGCTGGACACCATGCTGACGCTTTGATTGCATCTTAGATAAGATGGTGCCACATTGGGGAAAATGGAAGAGTTCCCAGTAGAAAATGAAGGCTATGTCTAAATGTGTAGGGAGCAGAGAAAGCGTCTAGTGAATAAAGCCTGAAGTGAGCATGTGCTTTGGCAAAGGCATGGCCATGCCAAGGAGTACAGCTTCAGACCCATAGGAAAAAGACAAAGTCCCTTGGCACGAGTTTCAGAAAGATGGCAAAGCCTCTCTAGGGGATCTGGGCACAAATGTTAAGAATGTTTACAGATAATATCCATGATATCTTTCTTCCACCAGATAGTTATGGCCTAAACAGAGACTGTTCCTACCAAGATTAACTAAACCTGTGTCCTTAATCCAGCTGTATGCCACAAACCCCAGTCCCTTGTTTATTTGTGTGTAATAATCCCACCTCCTTGTTCAATAATCCACCTGTCTGTTCAACTTGCTATTACAGACACAGTGAGCTTCCAGCATGCTGTAGTTTCTCCAGCAGATAAGATAGCACTGAGCATCCAATCCCAGCCTTCTGTTCATATGTCCATTTGTCTGTCATTTCTTTGTTCACTTGCTACCCTAGTCAAGTCCACCACTGATTACCATGTTTAGACATGGTATTCATGATATCCACGTTTGTTTAAAAATTGTAAATATATCTAGCTTGTTGAAAATAGTTGTCAAACACGAAATAATGACACCTGTGAAAACGCATACACACACACACACACACAAAGAAATAAATATGAAAAATATTTTTAAAACAGTGATGTGCCCTAAATCTATATGGAAGGCCCATTTTAAGAAGGATGGGCCTGATTATTGGGTAATAAAACCATTTCTACCCAGTAATGTACTTAGAATACATCCTGAGAATTAGAACTTTGAGTCAGATTTACAGTGAAGCCTGGGTAGAGGGAAACCAAGGAGAAACAGAAACTTACGACCTGGCCAGAGAGAGTAAAGAAGATTTGGCTGAGCAATGTTGTCCATCTTCAGGGTTTCACATGCACAGAAGTGGGTGAACCAGGTGCTATAGATGGCAGAGAAGCATGGGAACATGTCTCTTCTGGGGTATCTCCTCACCCACTACCGGCTCAGAGATTTAAGATCTTTCATCGGACCTCAGAGCACAGTCTACAAGCTTGCCACACTTCCATGGTATAACTGGGGAGGTGTGAAGAAATGACTCTGGGCTTTCCCTGGGGCATTCATGGCAGACCACAGAAAAATTTCTACTCATATCCTGCTTGATGAGCCAATTATTGTTTTATTGGGGCTATTATAACACGAGTAAGGGGTTACTAAAAGGATCAGGAATAACTCAAAAATGGCTGTACCACCAAAGTTCCCATATTGGAATAAGTGACAACTGTCAAGCTTCATCACTATAATCCCACGTCAGTAGAACTCCACCTCCTGTATACTTCAGAGCCTACAAGACCACAGGAAGCTGTAGCAAGAGTAAGTACTAACTAAAGTATCAAGTGAGAGCCCATGTCCTCATCTACCTCATCCTACCAAAGACTATAACTGCTTTCATTACTACAAATCTAGTGGACATTGTATTATTTTATTTATATTTTAGGTGATTATAGCCATTTCTACTCCATGATGATGACATGCCTGGAAGAAATGATCTCTGAAGTATCACCTTGGGATTCTTCTTTTTTTTTTTTTTTTTTCTTTTTTATATATTTATTTATTTATTTTTATTGAGAATGCATTTTATTTTTTTTTCCCTTTTTTAATTTTATTTTTTTGCTTATTCAACCATCCCAGTCACCCCCTCCCACAATCCTTCCCCATCTCTTGTTTTCTGAGTACCCCCTCCTCCTGTATCCCCCACCCTGCCACTTTAAGTCTCTGAGAGGCTAGGTGCTTCCTCTCCCATTGAGGCCAGACGAGGCACCCAGCTAGAAGACCATACTCCATATACAGGCTGCATGTTTTGGGATAGCCCCCACTCCAGATGTTTGAGACCTGCATGAAAACCAAGCTGCACATTTACAACATATGTGCAGGGAGGCCTAGGTCCAGCCCATGGAGGTAGATCTGTGTAGACTAGGTATGCTCCATGGTTGGTGATTCAGTCTCTGAGAGCTCCAAGGGTTCAGGTTGGTTTACTCTGTTGATCTTCCTGTGCAGTTCCTATCTCCTTAGGGCCCACAATCCTTCCCCCTATTTTTCTATAAGAGTCCTCAAGCTCCATCCACTGTTTGGCTCTGGATGTCTGTATCTGTCTGAGTCAGCTGCTGGTTAGAGCCTCTCAGAGGACAGCTTGCCCCTGTCTGTTCTCAGGCTGGAGGTTTAGATCCTGGGAGCTCTGGTTGAATCTTTTGATGCTCGTTCTAAAAAGGACAAAAGCATCCTCACTTTGGTCTTCCCCTTTCTTCTTGAGTTTCATGAGGTTTATGTGTTGCATCTTAGGTATTGTGTGTTTTGGGGCTAATATCCGCTTATCAGTGAGTGCATACCATGTGTGTTCTTTTGTGATTGGGTCATCTCACTCAGGATGATATTTTCTAGCTCCATCCATTTGTCTAAGAATTTCATGAGCTCATTATTTTTAATAGCTGAGTAGTACTCCATTGTGTAAATGTACCACATTTTCTGTATCCATTTTCTGTTGAAGGACATCTGGGTTCTTTCCAGCTTCTGGCTATTATAATAAGGCCGCTATAAACATAGTGGAGCATGTGGCCCTGTTGCATGTTGAAATATCTTCTGGTTCTTTGAGAAAATCAACAAAATAGATAAACCCTTAGCCAGACTAATCAGAGGGCAGAGAGACAGTATCCAAATCAATAAAATCCAAACTGAAAAGGGTCACATAACAACAGAAACCGAGGAAATTCAACAAATCATCAGATCCTACTACAAAAGCCTATACTCAACAAAATTGGAAAATCTGGATGAAATGGACAATTTTCTAGACAAGTATCAGTTACCAATGTTAAATCAGGATCAGATAAACCATCTTAACAGTCCCATAACTGCGAAAGAAATAGAAGCAGTCTTTTTTTTCTTATGAAGTGCTCTGTGGCTACAACCATCATGAAAACTTGTCGAGACAATGCTAGTGACTATGTTTGTTCATGCGCTGTTGTTTCTGCAGCAGGGGTCATTGTAGGCTTCCTCAAAACTGTCAAAAGAAACTGGGGCACCATGAAGATGAGTGTCACATGCAGATTACCTGCTAAGAACTTGCAATGGAAAATGGCTAGAGGAAATATAAAGAGAAGTGGCAATGGGATTCCAGATGAATAAACAGCAACATGGCAATATCTGTTGTTGCAAATATTTAGTCCCAACCAAGAGTTTCTACTCCTCCTTTGACCATTTAGTTCCTGGACACTCACAACCTTTATATTTGTAATAAGCCTTACTCAACACTAGAGCTACTAGGTATCTACCCTGTATTGTTCAACTCTACTTTCCTGTTGATAAATCCCAGTTATTACTTAGTATATTTCATCTGGGCTACTCTTAACTCCAATTGGACATCCCTCAAGGATATGTTTTCTTGACTCCTAACCCATGGCATCTTTTCTTCTCTTTACCCTCTTTTCTCTCCCTTGTGGTCTCCTCTGACTCTCCAGGAACACCAAGCACTGCCTATCTCAATTCTACCCAACTGTAAGCAGTAGGCATCTTTATTCACCAATCAGAAATAACTTGGGGGCAAGGACACATATTGTCTCTTGGGTCTATGTGTAGACTCTCTCATCTCTGGGGCAACCGCATCTTGAGGGCCTGCACTTAGCATTACAATACATAGCAACAGATCAAACCTTAATAAATATCTGTCAGGGAAAGGAGCAGGCAGCATGTAAAGTAAACATAAGAGATTTACCATATAACCTTTGACCACTGGAAATATGAGCATGTGGCTGCTAAGTCTTTGGGAGCATATTGCCGTGGAACTGTGCAGAAGGCATTTAAATTCAAGCTTTAAGACTTAGTCTTGGAAATCCATTTCAGTCTTGCTCTGAGACAATCATTCATTTCTGTCTGCTGGTCTCTCTCTTTGGGGATACAAATGTTTACTCTGGTTCTGACTCTTGCTCTCCTGGAAGTATTAAACTAAAAATAATAAATACTCATAGCTGGGTTTCCCTTGAATCACAGATGAGTCTTTGGACTTGCACTTTTCAGTAATGTTTTGTTTGTCAAGGAATAGCATGAAGGCATTGTGCGTTGTGAAGTTTACCTGAGCCTTTAGGACCAGAGGCAGAGTGTTACAGTTTGGATGTAACCTTGAGTATATCATTGTATCCTATAAGTATTCATGGGTTGGAAACTGGAGCTTCAGGGTGGGAGTGAGAAGCAATGGAACTATTTAGAGGTACAACCTAGTAGGAGATGGTTGGGCCACTACCTATGCACCCTAGGAAGAGGTGAAAGGCATTTTCAGGAGACTCCTCAGTTGGTTGCTACAAGAGGGCCACTCCTCAGCACCTGACTTCCTCAATGATAATGTCATCTCTTACTCTTACATGGACCTTTACTCTGAGTGAGACAATGTGATTGCTGTCATGTGCTTTAACCTCCAGGAGAGTAAACAAACTTTACTTAGCCCTGTATCCTAGTTTAGTTTCTGTTGCTGTGAGAAAACACCATGTATAAAAATTGCTTGTGGAAGGAAAAGAGAGGTATTTGGCTATCATCAAGGGAAGTCAAGGCAGGAACCTGGAAGCAGGAACTGAAACAAAGTCCAGAGAGGAATACTTGTTTCACTTGGCTTTCTCAGAAACAGATCTAAGCAACCCAGTTCTACCTACCTAATACGGTATTTCTCACAGTGAGCTGTAGTTTTCTATGTCAATTCACAATTAAAAAAAAAAAAAAAAAAAGAAAAGAAAAGAAAATAAAAAGAAAGAAAGAAAGAAGAAAGAAAGAAAGAAAGAAGAAAGAAGAAAGAAAGAAAGGTGCACAAACATGCCCACTCACAAACCAATCTGATAGAGGCAATTCCTCAGTTGAAATTTCCTCTTCCTATGTATGTCTATATATAGTGGTTAGAATAAGAATAGTCCCCATAGGGATGGATATTTGAACATTTTGCCTCCAGTGGGTAGTTCTATTTAGAGAGTGTCTTAGTTACTTTTCCTGTTGCTGTGATAAAATGTCATGACCAAGGCAACCTACAGAAAAGTTTATTTGTAGGAGTCTCTGGCCATCACGAGAGGGAGCATGATGTCAGTCAAGCAATAGGTGAATGTGAGGTTTGAGAGACAAATATGAGACACGGAGAGACAATTTGGAATGGTGTGGGCTATTGAACCCTCATACCCAGCCCTCATTGACACACCTCTGCCAGCAAGGCTGCCACTCCTAATCCTTCCCAAATAGTTCCACAAATGGGAACCAAGTATTCTAACATATGAGCCTTATTCAATCCTTCACAGGTACGGAGCTCAGGAGGCATGATCATGCTAGAGAAAGTATGATATGAGATGGGATCAGGAGTGGAGGTTTGACAGCTTAAAATCGTATGCTGTTTTTAATGTGTTCTTTCTGTTTCCTGTTTGTAGTCCAAGATGAGAGCTTTCAGCTTTTGTTCCAGCTGCCTGCCCCCTGCTACCTCTACTCTGTCATCATGGACTTTTACTCTTCTGAACCTGTAAGCCAAACAAATCTTCTCTTCAGTAAATTGCCTTGGCCATAGTGTTTTATCACAGCAATAGAAAAGTAACAAAGACATTATGTTTATGTTAAGTTAACAAAAATTAACCAGCACAACCTAGATATTTTATGATAGTGATTAAAAACTGGCCAATACTTCTGTAGTTTAGATCTTTAATGTTCTTTAGATGCCTAAGTGTTGAAGGCTTTGTCCCATGGCTCTGGTAGTATTGGGATGGGGTAAAGGAGAGGAGTCGAATCCTAGTAGAAAGAAGGTAGGCCACTGGGACACATCCTTAAAGGAGTTATGTGGACCCTAGTTCCTTTCTCTCTCTCTCTCTCTCTCTCTCTCTCTCTCTCTCTCTCTCTCCTCTCTCTTCTCTCTCCCCCCTCTGTCTCCTCTCTCTCCCTCTGTCTCCTCTCTCTCTCTCTCTCTCTCTCTCTCCCTCTGTCTCCTCTCCTCTCTCTCTCCTCTCTCTCTCTCTCTCTCTCTCTCTCAGCTTTTTAACCATTATGAGATAAGTAGGTTTACTTCACTATATTCTTAAACCATGATGTATCATGCTTCATAGACCAAAGCAACAGGACCAAGTGAACTAAAATCTCTGAATCCAAGAGCCAAAATAAATCTTAAGTTGATTATTCATGGTATTTTATCACAGTGAGAGAAAACTACCATAAACGGAGTCAGAAGATTAAATACTCAGTGTCATGCAAAGCTGATAATGTAATCTAAGTAAGTAAACTATGAGTCTATTCAGTTCATAGTTTCTGGTTTAGGCTATTTAAATCTGTCACAATGAAGAAATGCTTTACTAACCTTGACCCGGTAAAGAAGAAGACACTGACAAATTGAATCATAGCTTTGAGGTCTGGAGATACAGCTTGGTAACAGACTGCTTGTCTAGGATACTTGAGGCCATGTGTTATGTCCCTGGAATCAAAAACAAAAAAAGAAAAGAAAAAAAAAAGAGGGAAGATCAGGGGTTTTTGATTTCCAGAAGTGTGCAAAATTCTGATAAGACTCTGGCTAACTAAAGGTTCTATGAATGTATAGACATGTTACTCCCCACTTCAGTGGGTCAGACCTCCTTGCTCAATCCACTGGACTTGAAAATGCATAGCATTCTATCAGCCTGAGAGGGTCCAGAGGGTCCAAAGTTTGAACAAAACTATATCCTGGGGTAACAATATCAGTAAAGACTTCTGGATGAAAAATGTTAAAATGTGTGCACTCATGCTTCATTTGGGCAATGTTGTGGTGTGTCCCTCAGCTGTCATTAGCATGAAAATAAACTGAAAAAGAAAAGTGTCACTGTCATTTTCAGGGTTTCTAAATAAATGATAGATCATATCCTAAGCTAGTCTCAGGACAACAAAAGTCTAAGAAGTAAGTGGTAATAGCTAAGAGGGAAACTTTTTTCAGGAGTTGTATATGAAATATCAGAATCCTGTTTTGTTTTGTTTTTAAAAAAAAAAAAAAAACCATAGCTGGCATTTCAAACTGGCAGCAGAGGCTTAAGCAAGTAGAACCCCACAGGATATCTTCCCATCATCCTCCTACCCATCTTCTCCGTCTCTTCCTCTGTCCCCCACCTCCCTTTGTGCTTCTTTCATATTTCATATTTCAGAGGGAAAAATGGCTTTATTCACATTTTCTCATTCTGTTCCACCGAAATGCAGCGATGTCTCTATAGGGCCCATTATGCTGAATTAATTGATTTTCCTAATCAGACATTTCAGAAAAATAGTTGAGCATTGTGAACTTCTGGATGCCTTTCTTCATAGAGACTTGAGAGGCTCATTCTGACCTTTGTATTTCTAGACTTTAATTTACATGCATATAAAAGCAGGTGTTTTGTTTGTTTTTTGTTGTTCCACTTCTTGTGCTTGTCCTAGGGCATTCCTTGCAATAGCCATTCTGCTTGGAGCCTCTGATGCTAAGCAATTCAGGACAGAAATGTCTGAAACAATTATCATAAGTCGAAACGGAGTGATTTTAATTGTGATGCATATGAACTTAAAGCAAGCTCTCCCTTCCTTAATGTAAGAAGAGATATTTGATTTGCTGATCATTATGAGATCATCATAATCAGCATTTACAGCTACTTGTGCTGAAAGCCGTAGCCAAGCCTGAAAAGGAAAAAGAGGAAATTGAGAGGTAATAAGCTACACCATATTGGGGTGATGGATGAAGTGTACAGAAATATAGAGATAGCTCTTAAGGTAGGTGTGTGTGTGTGTGTGTTTGTGTGTGTGTGTGTCTGTGTGTCTGTGTATGTGCATCTGTCTATGTGTGTATCTGTGTGTCTTCGTGTTTGTGTGTTTCTGTGTGTGTGTGTGTCAGTGTGTGTGTATGTCTGTCTGTGTCTGTGTGTGTCTGTGTGTCTGTGTATGTGCATCTGTGTGTGTGTGTCTATGTGTGTGTGTGTGAGTGTGTCTTTCTGTGTATGTGTGTGTGTGTATGTGGTATCTTCAAATGCCCTTTGAATCAGGGATGGTAAAGAAAACTGCTATCATTTAAAATATTTGAGTTTGCAAGAATATTCTACCCATCTGTTCTTGTTCTTCCAACTTTGCATTACTAAATTTGGAGGCAGCCACCAGCTGATAAATTAACTCTAGTACTTTGGGAGACTGTTGATGCTAAAATGTTTTAGATCCTGCCTACAAGTTTTCAAAGAGCAAAATAGTTACATATTCCTGAACAATAGTTATAGCTTGAAAATACAATTATGAATGTCTTGTGTATTTCTGTATAAAATATATAGTATCATTTGCTCATTTATTAATAGAAGAATTATGTTTAACTTTAATTCAGATTTTATTTCTAACCCTCACATGCAGAAGTGAATAGACATAAGCCTATGTCTCTATTATCAACATCTTTAATAGTTATTTCCATCATTTTATGGATCCTTATGTGGATGTTTAGTAGATAAAACTCATAATAGTATGCAAACATTCTTCTGATCTCCTATCTTTCTTTACACATCATTTTTTTTTCAGCTACTCAAATGTAAAGGGTTACCAACCTAAGACCACTCTTGGTTCCTAGTCTCTTGCTTCTCAGAAGTGATTAATCTATTCTAGAGGGGTACTGTAACTTCTCAGTCTATAAATCCACCTTCCTCAATAATCTCTGGGACAATACCCAATTTTCTGTTTTGCTTTATGCTAATAAAGCAATAAGCAATCTGTTTGCCATAATAAGCAATCTGTTTGTCAACTTTGTCTCTTAAGACATGTTTTTCCTCTCAAGTTGACAGATTTATAAAAGGGCTTATGCTACCTCAATTGGGGATAATTAAACATACTATCAATGACCTATCATTAGATGTGTTAAGTAATAGTAAACAATGCTTTCTATCTAGAACTTACTTTATGCTCAGAATCATTGTGTCCAGTTGTGGTTTTCATCCAAGAAGACAAAGCACACATAAATTTCAGCTCCACACAGCATAGGTTTGCTACTCTTAGGATTCTTAGCATGTTCGTTACTGGTTTTTATACTGCTTCCTTGAACTTAAGAAAATTAAAGGAGAATCAAAGCAAAACTAAAGGACTTCTATTTACCACATCTTATCACAATTAGTTATGCTAACAACTGAAAACATTTCAGTGTTTACTGGATTTGGTGAGGTAAGATGCAGTCATTGAGAATCAATTATAAATTAAAAAATGGGTTGAGGCATAGCACACATGGGTTTCAATATGAAGTGAAATTTTCTGGTGTCTCTGGAGACTCAGTTGAGTCATGTGATCTTTTTATGGAAACTGTCTTTTGAAAGGTTGTTTTTTTTTTTTTTTTTTTTTTTTTTCTGAAGCAGATATGTGGGAGGATGTTTTACTGAAACAGACATGTAGTGTTTTTCTGGAAGCAGCCAGGAAAAGGTCAGGTGATATTTTGACAGAGCTGATAGGTGTTTGGGACAACATGTGATGTTTGGAAAGGGTATAGATATAACCCAACAGACAGTGGACTATGATGTGGGATATTGGATGCATTGCCATTCTTTGCTGGTCATTGTTTCTCATGACTTCATAGAGAGAAATACCACTAAAGAACTTCTGGTGGTCCTCCTGTGGCTTCCTGCTGCTTTAGCAGACTCAGGCTGATTGGCAGAGCCTTGAGGTTTCTTCTGGATCAAACTGCTGTTGTTGATTCATGGTGTTTGTGAATGGATAGAGCTGCCACTGCTGATTTGTGTGAACTAAACTGCTGATATCCTGACAACACCGATTGTAATTGTCCCCCAAAACTATTTCTAAACAGGTCCACATCCTCCTTTGCCCTATTAACCTTGCTTTTCACTACCTCTGGTGGGTGATGAGTGAGACAGGAAGTTACAGCATTTAACTTATTAAAAGTAGGTTTTGAAAAGCCTACATCTATTGCCAAGTTAGTAGCCAGTAATCTGAGTATTGCTCATTTCATTTAGCTTAATTGGTCAAGTTGTACTGTTCTTGCTTCTAAGCAGTTAATGACATGATACTTTAAAACATTTTTAATAACCTTTTATTTAAGAAAACAAGTTAAGGAGAGGGATTCAAAAGTTAGCTAAGCACTTGTTCTTGCAGAGGATTTGAGTTTGATTCCCAGAACCTATACCATAGCCTACATTTGTCTGTAACTCCAACCCCAGGATATTTATTGCCCTCTTCTGACCTCTAAGGGAACTAGGCACACATGATACACATGTGTACATGAAGACAAAACACTCATACACATAAAATAATAAAAGAAATAATTCTAGAAACTTTTTTAAAGAAAAAGCTTAAATAATTCACTAAACAGAGTGAGGGGCAATACAAATTTATCAGCTATAGAGATCCTGGATAGTTCTTGTGTCTTCAGGGATCTATTAAGCAGGCAAAGAGAAATATATTCTCTAGGAGGAATATCTTTTTTACTTTCCCAAGACAAACTTTAAAGAATCCTATGGCAACATATCTGCCTCCCCCCTCTGTCAACATCATCTGAATGCAGCAAAGACACAAAGAACAGATCTGCTACATGCAGATTCAGACCAAGGAGACCCTGAAATTGCTGAGTTCCAGTCTAGCTTTAATACTCTATACACTTTGCAATCAAATTTAAACATAAAGATTATTTATAAGCTACTTATTACCTCCACATCTTTCTCTCTAACATCTTTGCAATTCAGTGTGATGATTGTAATTGAGTCAAACTCATACTTAAAATATTTTTTCATTTAGGCCCAGTTCCTGCTTTTATTTGATGACCTAAAAACCCACAATGGGAAGTTGGAATTAAAAATAACCAATAACATACTTGGACATTTTGAGAACATTGCTTGGGTATACATATTTATTTTTTAAAATATCAAAACTGGAAAACCTACATGTAATGTTCTCTTCAGGCAATCAGCTCAAACTACTTTTTATTAATATGTATATTTAATTTCCATCTCAGGGTTCCTTATAACAAAACCTTTTATTTTGAGAAATAGTATTTCCCACAATGCTCTAACTTTAAAATTTGTATCTAATCAGATATTTCTCTGTCAGAGGTTTTCAAAACATACTGGTTTTTGTGCATGTAGTCAAGAAAGTGGAAGATTGTGGGAATCCAAGGTTGGAAACATTTCCATCTCTATGAAGATATCTCGCATATGAGGTATCCATGAATTATTATGACAGCTAAGAACAGGATATGCTAGGCAAACAGTACAAACCATTATTTTCAGGCTAGGGAATGTAGCACATTGGTAGAGTTCTTGTCTACCCATGTTCCAGCCACAGCACTGAAAGAGAAGCAAATCCAAAGTGAAATCTTTGAGATATTCCTTTTTGACTTTGACTTTTATTTGAAAAGTTAATGAATGAGACCACAGGGGGAAGAAACTGCCTCTTGCTCAGCTTAAGGGGCTGCAGTTACCAAATTCCATTCTACCTTGAATTCTCTTCAGTTTGCATTAAAAATACTAAGCTGTGTTAATTCTGAGGTGGATACAAAATATTTATGATTTTACATCATCGCCATAGAAAAGCATCTCCATTTTCTATTTGGGTTTGTATTAACTTATATTTGTATTTTGCAATTTAGAAGCCAAGGTGGATGCAATGCCTTAAGCTAAAAAGAGTTCTGATTATTGCTGATATTTTTGAATAGCGTTCATAATATTCAGTTTTGAACAGAACACTCCTCCCTCACCACATCCCCCTCCCCGACACACTTTCATTGGCTTTCAGTACAATTTTAAGCTCCCCAAAGAAACAAGATATGTCAAGTAGTGCTTTAAATACAGCCTCTTAAAAACCCAGGGAATGATTATTTCAGCCAGTTTTACATTTCAGCAGAAACATATGCAGCAGCAGCTGAACACTGGAGCTTGGAGACCAGGGATCTTCTGGAACCCAGTAAGGAAATTGTGACTTGCATGCAAAGTACCACAGACTCACTTTTCCTCATTTGTAAATTAAGCTGAGACTTCAGGAGGATAAAAAAGACAAAGAAACATATTGCGTTTTCAATCTGATGATCTTCAACAGAACTCAAAAGCAAATTCCGATGAAATTAATTACATACCAAATCCTTTAATAATACTGACATAGCTTATTTTCTGTAGTAGCCAAATAGTGTCTTTTAAATGTCATTTTCTATGTGTCTTCTTAACATTATTCTTTTTAATATTTTCTATGTGTCTTATTTACAAGTTGAAAGCCTTGATGAAAAAAGAGGCAGAAAATATATTCTCAGGTGTTGACTCTTCCCAAGTCGCCCAAGCGTTACTCCTGTGCTCTGTGGCAGGCTCAGAACACTGCTCAATTATCATCTGTTGCCATGAGGGATCGTGTTTTAATCTGCATATGAACAAAGTGATAAAATAAAAACATCACATTTACAAAATCAAAAGATGCTGTGCTTTATAAGCGGATTCCGGCAATTACTGCAGTCATGTCAGTTGTTCACCATAATGTTAGAGAATGGGATGCATCTGTGTGTAATGCTGGGCAGCCCATCAGGAACGCCACAAGTAATGTGAAAATCACTACCCTCTCCTAGCAGAGTGGAGAAACCCAAGAATGCTACACAGCCAGGTATTTGACGATAGCTCGCATGTGTTAAAGATGCACATTTGCTCATCAATGCCTTTGTGGAGAACCTGATTCATTCTCTTGACTGTAATAGGTAAAACCTAATCAGATAAGGTGAGCTCAGCTTCCTATGGAATCTGGAATCTAAATGAGAGACCATAATCCTGGAAGGTGTTTAAAAAATGACAATTGATTTGGGAGAGAGTGATTGCCACAGTTAGAATCCTAGAACCTAGATGCAAAAAAATTCCATAGAATTACCTCGCTGTCTAACGACTTGTGGCGACGTACCTTCCAGCTACTTGAATTATCCATAGCACCTCAATAAAAACATATTGCTTTGTTATCAAGTGTGATTATAGTTTTATATTGCTACTTAATTAAAGCTTTTTGGATTTTGGTGAGAGCATTAGATGTGTACATTTTGAAAAAGAACAACATGGTGGTTTAGAGTATTCAGGGAGAGACACTAGACATAGTATTATATGGACCATAAAAATGCTTTCTTCCCCTCAAATTTGTAGGACAAAGACAAAGCCCCTCCTGGCTTTAATTATCTTGCAACATTTCTGAGTGAAGGGAATCGATATCTTTCACCTGAACATTACCAGTCTGTTGTGTTAGCTTGCAGGCATTTGACCACATAGCATTAGAGTCTGAATTTTACATGAATGTTTTCCTCTCTGCAGGAGTGCTATGTTAATTTAAATTCTCACAAAAATATAGCCGCATAACCAGGTAGATGTATAACCAGATGACCTTCATTTACTGGTTCCCCAGATGGGCTAAAGTCAGCTAGTGATTTGTATTGTATTGATGAACTAATCACCAATCAGATAGATTCAGCATTGTTCTGGACTTAGTCTTACAGAGAAGGGAGAAGTGCTTGAATGGTGATCCATTGCTGGTTAGATCAGCAACCAGTCAGAAGGAAAGGGTGAACCCTGCTTGGTGAAGTTTTTCTGTCTTTCTGGCTATATCTTTTTCTTCCTAGAGACAGATTTATTTATTTTTATTTTATATGTAGGAGTGCTTTGTCTGCATGTGTGTCTGTCCATCACATGAGAGCCTGGTGTCCATAGAGGCAAACAATAATGTCAGATGCCATGGAACTAGAGTTAAAGATGCTTGTGAACTGCCAGGTATGTCTTGAAAATCCAATGCTGGTCCTCTAGAAGAGCAGCCAGCTGTCTATATTTTTAACCAGAAGAACAGAAAGCTGTATGTGCATTACTTCCATCATGGCCCTAACCAACCACTTGACAAGAATCAACTTAGGGAAATTCAAAGCGAATGTGGTGAAGGCTCATAAAGGGGATGACTATATTTTCTCCTCAGGAAGCAGAGAAGAGGCATGCAAACATGTCTAAAAACCTTGAGGCCCACTAGTTGTAAAGGTCTGTGATTCACAAAGAAAGACACCCCAAATAGTATGCAACAACACAGAGTATTCTGCAGAGAACCTACATGCAGGGGTCCACCATACAAAGGAATAGAAGATAGGCATGTAGACTTCACAAAGTCAATTTAAAGCTTGTTAGGGTAGGAGTGGGTGATTTTTACTCTTCTTTCTCTTGATGGATTGATTCTATCTCCAGGGGCATAGGTGTCTTTGGGATTGGTTAAGGCTGGAAGATTTGGGGGAATTTTGCTGATTAATTATATTTGACTCAAGGGAAGTGGTGAGACGGCTTCTACTGCTCCTGATTGGCTTGCCACGGGATTGGCTCAGGGTAGGTGGGTTTTTGTTTTTTCTTCCTGGAATTGACTTGTTTTGGACATTTATAGTTCTGGGAAACAGAAACTTTGACCTAGACTCCAAAACTATCAGTTTGTAGCCTATCATGGAGTCAACCTGACACTGGCTGACTGACAGTCCTCTCCTAGTCACCTACTGCCTCCTCAAGACTCCAACTCCTGAAGGTTTCAGAAGCTCAGACATGGTAGGGACCTTTCACACTCAGAACACAAGAGTCTTAGGTCACTTAGGGTTGGTCAGACCAGCTGACAGGGTTAATTTTGCTTGATTTTGATAGACAGGAAAATGAGGCTAATATGTAACAATAATAATTTACACATAAAATGATCTTCAAGTGTCCCTGAAGTTGGTACTTGATTCCTTCCCAGAGGCCTGGGGACATGGATTACCTGAGATTATATAGGCAGACATTTTGATCTCTCAGTGCAAAGCACTCAGGGACTTACTTGGAAAAAGTCTGTTTCAAAGTAGAGAGTAGATTTGAGTCTTACCCTGGGAGAGGGACAGCGGTTTGCTTCAGTAGCTTTGAAGTGGTTTGAATGAGAAAGATGCCTCTAGGCTGATGCATTTGGAAACAGTGTCTCCAGTTGGTGGCACAGTTTGGAGGAGGATATGGAACCTTTAGAAGGTAGAGTCTTGCTGGAAAGAGTACAGCCTGGGAAGCATTTTGAGAGTTCACAGACTCACCCACTTCCTATTCTCCCTCTCTCCTTCCTGTATGCATATGAAAATGTGACCAGCAAGCTTCTCGCTCCTGCCAAGATTCCTTTCCTGCCCACCATCATGCCTTCTCCACATAGTAGACTGCATTCCCATTGGAACGTTCAGATAAAATAAATACTTTCTTCTCCAACTTGCTTATGCTGGCTTTTATCTCAGCAACAGAAAAGTAACTATTGGAACGACTATCTCTCCTATAGCTGTATGAAATATGCTAAATATTCAATTTGATTCATATCACATGAATGGTATGAATTAATATAGGCATATGAATATTAATGCCTTTACTGGATAGAAAAAAAATGAGTGATTTGGCTTGTTTTATTGATTGGTTTACAGATTATGTTTATTATCATTATAAAAGAAATTGTGGCTGTCTTGAACTTGGCTAGTTAATTTGTTATATTAGTCTAAGAATAAGGATCTTGATTTCTCAGAGTTGAATTCAAAATAAAGATGCTCAAGTTTTTTCTTACTCTGGCCACTCTGAGAGGCTTCTATTTCAACAAAACTGCTAATACTTACTACCTTAAACCCTAATTATAACAGTAACTTTCCCACTAGAAAATTTAATTAGCATTTTCAGGTACAGGTCAGTAAGATGTTGGAGCTTAAATTAAGATTTCAAAATGGCTAGCCCAAATCTCATCAAACAAAATGAAAACAAGCGTATCACTTACTTACAGAAAATCCTACTCTAGCCAGAAAGTCCATATTTGAGATCTTGATATGATTATATATGTATATGGATGTCGTGTCTTTCTATTGCATGGAGTTAGAAGAGAGGCATGCGGCAATTGAAAACTGATGTGCAACTGACTTCATTATGTGAGAGGTGATCGCCTCTGATAATCTCTATTTACAAACAGTTGGACACCTCTACCCTCTTCATTAAAAACATCTGTAGTCTGGGAGTCACAAAAGACACACTGACATCAACATTGGAAATTCTGGAGCCTCATTCAGTCAGTAGAGAAAATGCAATCCAACTTCTGATTGATGTTTTATTGATTAAAAATCAGGAAGAAACCTTTCTGAACTTCTAATTAGTTTATCAAGCAAAATGTTGACAAAAACTCTTGCCCAATACCCTGTCCGCTAAGCTAAATGGGACCATTCCTGGTGGCAAATCACACTGGGTCAGAAACTAATTGTGCTTTGTGAGTGTGGGACTCTCCATTTCTGAGCTGGGAATACCACTGCCTGATAGATAAATGTTCCAAGTGTGGTGTACTGAGCTCTTTCATCTCTGTCACTGGCTATTTATTCCGACTTAGCTTCTAAATTATTCATTTTCTTTAAGCAATCAATATTAATAATCTGATTTGCTCTGTGGCATTTTCAGTCACACTTCTGTTTAACTGACTGTAAATAAAGGTCACTTGGAGGCTTCCTGCTGCTGTTCAGAAGGTCCTTGCCTAATTAATTCCCAACATATTTTTTTTTCCCTGTGACTGTGATTAGCAGTTGCAATCAGGTTGGGCAATTAGCTGTCTCCTTGCACTGATTTGCTCCACACAGCCCTGAAGATGAGGTTTCACTCTGCCATCCACTCTTCTCTTTAAAAAGGAATGGGAGTAGGGAGGATTTATTTTTCCCTTCAAGGTTTACAGATTTACAGATAATTATAAAGGACGTTATGAAACCCATCTACCAGCTGCTGCAGCAGTCTCTACACTTAGGTCTTCAAGTCCTGAGCATCGTGGGTAGCCTGCCTGTGTAATGGGGACAGGGAGGTTGGGACACACTCCATTCTCCCAGCATACAAGCTCTTTGACCTTGTATAAGCAAGTTTATAAAATTCCTGCCAATGAAGAATAGTATTTCCTTGAGGTTTGTGATGGAGATTAAATCACGTTAAATCTGGGAATGGATTCAACAATATTAAGAAGCAGGTAGGTATTGGGTCGAGCTACATTAAAGAAAATGGATAGCATAGTGGTGGAGAAAAGAAATGTGTAAACAAGCAAGCAAATCCATGAGTTGTGGCTAACCTTGCACAGGAAAATCACTGGCTGCGAAGAGAGAGGATTTAACATTAAGTCTGAGGGCTCAGGAAAACCCTGCTGAGGAAAGACATTAACTTTTATGTATTTTCCACAGAAAGTATGCCTGTGTGCTTATAGTGCAGTGAGCTGCGCCTGGCAGGAGGAAGGCCTGCTAGGAGACCACGTGGATCCAGGTTCTTTGGCTAGCTGGCCCTCACTGGGAACAGAATCCCACAGTAGTTTGGGCCTGGACTCAAATTCTACCTTCTCAGTTTATTAAATTCATTACACTGAGAAAGTCACAAGGTCTTCATGCCCCTTTATCTGTCTGAAGAGAATTGGGTGATTCTCAAATATTTATATAGACAACATTCAAACAAGGATAGATAGAAACTAAGAATCCACTAATGTGAGACACTATCTGTGAGCACTGATAAAAATTCTGCAGGAGAGCTCTGTGGTGTTCCAAATTCCTGTATCGAGAGAGAAAATGGTATAATGGATTATAATTGGAAGGCTACCAAGTAGTCAAAAATTGGTTCAGGAAGACTAAAGTGTCTACAGAGGGCTGTGGAAAAATAGAAAGCAGATGAACAGAATATTTATCAAGAATCACAGCAAGTATTACACCATCCTTCTGGGCATTTACATACCTATGAGTTGTTTGGCCCTTTACACTCTTTCAGGAGGAGATGATAGGAATTTACTTCTCATTTATGTTATCTCTTACTAGTATATGGAACATGTCACTATCATCTAAATGACTAATTTATAGTGATTCTATTAGTGTCAGACATGTGAGAAAAATAGATATAAAACTACTATTTGTGAATATGTTTATAAAATTGTGAGTAACTGTATGGCATATTTCCCCAAATGACAACATTACATTTAAACTACAATATTTGCCCCAGGAAGAAGGGAGAGGCTCCCAAGCTTCAAATTATAAACAGAAAACAAAATGTCACATGCGCAGAAAGAATAGAAACTTGGAAGGTTCCAGAGGGCTCCTGTCCACAGTATAAAAGGGTTTAAACAGATATTCCAGGCAGAAACTCTATCTCAGCCCACTGTAAGCAATACCTCAGTCATCCTCCTGTCAGTAACCCACTAATGACTCATGGTATCAGCAATGGGAACATTGATGAAAGCTCTACTTTGGTCTATCTTGGACTCCCTTTCTGGGTTTTGAAGACACGTGTGTTGCTGTGCTTTGTGTCTCCCCAGGAAAAGTCTGTCACATGAGCTGAATATGCTGAGAAAGTCTAAGGGAATTTTTCTATACTGGTTGATTGCAGTGAGGTATAGCAAAACAGGCAATACCAGGGATTAGGCTCAATATGGAGAGCACTGACCATGGAAATGTGAGGACCTGATTTGGGTTCCCAGAGTCCATGTAATGTCAGACGTGGTTGCATACATTTGTAACCCCAACTCTCCAGCAAGATGAGGGGCAAAGACAGAAGTCCCTTGAAGCTGTGAACCAGCTATCTTGCTGTACACAGTGACAAACAACAGAAGACCTTATCTCAAACAACGTGGCATCTATAAGGTATGCCTAGCTCTGAAGCTCATCCTGTCACTAAAATGAATCAGAATCAATTCAGATCTCTGCCATCACCTGCAGACACTCCGTATTAACACTGAAAGGGTGCTTTGAGATTAGAATTGGTTCTGAAGGCAACATTCTTGGTCCGAAAAGTGAAGGAGAGGCCAAAGCAAATACATACAGTCCACAGATACTGAATGTAACTGGAACAGCTGGCTGCAAAGGGGTTAGAACTGGGGAAGACATGTATTTGTTAGAAAGAACTTGAATGCTAATCATAGCAATTTGAAAACAAAGCCAAATTTCTTTAGTGCGATATTCTCTTCAAAGGGTCTAACATGGGTATGCCCAAGGAAATGGCCCTTTCTTAGAAAATCTTATCTCTGCAGAGCTGAAGGAAATACCCATTTCCACCAATGCTATAGCTCCCCTTTTGCTGACAGCTGCAAGCCAAAACAAGGGCATTCTGCAAGAGCAGACTTACCTTTCCTTCCTGTTCTGTTAGACTTGTTCTTTTAATCTCGCATGGGATCTGACAGCTGTCTTCAACATCTAAAGCATTTCTTCAGGAAAATGAAAAGCACAATAAGACAAAAAGAAGGAAATGCTGATGAGCACTTTGGAGGCTGAGACCTGCTCCCCGGTTATGTGGTCAAGGTCTCTTTGCTCCCTAGTAGCCAAGGCTCAGAATGAGGATGGAGGTCATGCTTTCAACATGGTCTCTGTGACAGCTGAGCTAACGAATGCAAATATTCAGAACGGCCCATTTACTGGACAGTAGCTGATTCAAGTCACTGAGATGTCAAGCATTTTAAATTTATGGACTGCACACATACGATTCATGTCGTTATAGTGTCTTCTTGCCATGAAGAGTAGGAGATGGGTACCTTCCTCTCTATATTCTAGGTAGCTAGGAAAGACATTTTGACAATCTACACCGTTTTACTCTCAGATAAGTTCATTTTTGAGCTCAGTAGATAATGAAAAGATTCTATCACTCAACTGGACCTTTCTTCTAATGACAGCACAAGGCAAAAGCCTGGTTACTCCCACTTAGAAACTCATCAGTCTTTCTGTAGATCCCATCCCAGAGCTGCCTTCAGTTTGTGTATTTCAGCTTTCCCCTGCTGGCAGATATCTGCCAGAGACTTCCTCACCTGTCCTTCTTAACAAGGCTCAAACTGCACCATGATCAAAGGAAAACAAGAAATTAACATAGACTCTGGATTCTAGGAATAATAAGGGTTTATTCCACAATATTTTTCTATGAGGATAAAAATGTTCTCTTTCTGCTTCCAATATGATAGTAACTAGAAACACATGACTCTTGAGTAGTTAAAATATTGGTAGTTTGGTCATGGATCTGAATTCTTAAATAATTTTCTTTAATGGACCAGATTTGAAATGTTAATGACTACTTGTGCCTAACAGCTATGAGATTAGACAGTTCCATAGATGCGATGTCTCTTAGAAGTTTGAAGAGTATGTTTCAATTCTTCATGGAATTTCCCAGGTTTAAATGTCTTCTAGGAATTTCTTCATACACACTACACCTTGATCAAAAGGAACCTTGGTGATCTCAAAGATTGAGGACACTGGGATGTTTTTTTTTTTTTTTTTTTTTTTTTAGCTTACTCATGCATTTTTGTTCTAATGTTAGGTTTTGGGGTTAGAGCTTGAAATTATGTGACTTCAATGATCCCACTAGTAGATTGTTGATTCATCTTCTGTGGCTCCATTCTGTAAAATGTGAGTAACCAGCAAATAAGGAAGGTTTTTAGGGGTTGTACCGTGTTGGCATAGCCACAATACCCTGAGTAGTTTTGGGAGCTCATCTGCTTTTTGGTGCACTCCATAAAGTTGTAATACTTTAGTGTCCATTCATTAATCTGAAAAAAACTGCTACCTGCTTGATAACGTTGATATGCTTTTTAAGGTTACAGAATAGGCTAGTACTATACCTACTTTTTCTAAACTGGGTGTACCTTAAAATTTCCTACAAAATGCACTACCAGTGAGGTGAACTTTGAAAGTTGAAGGTGTCAACACATTGAAGTTTCACATTACTGTTGAATGTAACGAATTGTGCACTGCCATATGACTGTAATTATGCTGCCTATGATAAATATTTAAGAAAACACTTTGTAGTTTTATGTCTGGGCATGGGAGACAATCATTCAAAATGAGACAATCTTTTGCCACCAAGTTGATCTGATCAAAGCTGAGTTGTGATACAGCTCAGTGCTTTGCGGGCCAACATGTATGTGAGGACAAGACTAACTCCCAGGAAGCAAAAATTAAATTTAAAACTTTTGTTCTTAAAGACAGTGATATACTTTTTGGCCCTTGCTCTTGTTTGGCTGTGGTGGCAGCCATGACATTGAGCAACATTGAAGACCTTGAACATGTTCTCTATGCTTGAATTCACAATTTATGATAAACATAAAAAGAAACATCAGCCATTTCCTTCTGGTTGTTTTTGGTTTTGCTGGCATCAAATTCTTCTGCTGCTTCCCCTTGAGTGTCGTCGGGGTTACAGCTGTGAGCCACAGTACCCAGCTTGAAAACAAAGCGTTATGGTATACACAGAAAATAGATAAGTTATCGTTTTACACACTGGCTTTTCTCTCTTTCAGGCACAGTGCTTGTGTGTTTCTGGACCATTTTTGTAATAGGAGTGCTGTCCCCATCAGTGTTTGGTTTAACAACAAAAACACTTTCAACAATAGACAGTAGTAAGTCTTCATGTGTCTGCTAACATATCTCAGCCTAGTTAGCCTACACAGATTATTATAAAGTAATGATGCTTTGTGAAAGGTCCAGAACACTACTTTGATAATTATACACTGACATTCTACCAAATATATTGGTTTTATTGTATGGTTTCCTCTCTTAGCTGATATGAAGCCCATGTCTTATTAATATTAAAGATTTCCACTGCACTGCAACTTTTGAAATAAGATGGAATGTAGGCAGCCGTGTTTAAGATAGCACCTGGGACAGTTGCAAAGTCTTATGACTAGAACCTGACGATGTAGGCAGCTGGCTTCCAGAGTGGCCAGCTCAGCTAAACTGGTAAACAAGTCCTTTGTGCATGCGTCGGCCTCATGCCCCTCTCGAGCGGGCTTATGCAAATGAGGTATTGGCAGCTTAACCTATCCTGAGAGATCATGTCACCCAGCCCGCCTTGGGCAGATATATAAGCAGCTCGTTTCCGCTGCTGGGGGTCCCAGTCCCCGTCCCCGTCCATGTCCAGGTCCATAAGTCAAGAGTCATTCCTGTAATAAAGCTGACTGAGAAGGATCCAACCGTGTCATGTCTTAATTGCTGGTCAAGGTGGATTCGACAATGGAAATTAACACGTGATCTCTGAGATAATGCAAATTTCATTATCATGTCTGATTTGCTGTATGTATTCTTTTTTTCTAGTAATAGAAAAGCAGCCCTCTCTTATATCTCACAATTCTCCCTCCTCCTGGGAGACTGATAGTATCAGAAGTTGCCAAGGGAAACAAGATGGCACAGCTTTGAGATACAAGTGTTGAAGTCTGTCCAGACACCTAACATCCTGTTACTGGTTAATTTCTGTTTCTTCCTTTAAGAAATAGAGATAATCATAATCTCTAATTCACATGGCTACTGTGATAACAATATGTGCCAAAGGTTGCAAGATTCCATATTGTATTCTGTACATTAACAGTCTTCACAATGATCAATATTATTACATACATTCTATATTGCTATTCATTATAATAACCCACCTCACAATGAATAAATTGCTTCTCAGATAGGGGTGGAATTTCAGGAGCCCATTCTTCATTGATGTTGGAATTTAGAATGGCTTAATTTTGTGCAGAGCTTGTGCATTTGGTCAAAGTCACTGTGATTTCATATGAACAACACTATTCTGTCTAGCAAATACCGTTTCATTACAGACATACTCTAACTCTGACTCTTATGGTCATTTTAGCTCCTCTTTTATGATAATTCTAAAACTTGTGGGAGAAGCTGTATATATGATTGTTATATGATCTATGATTATAGATGGTATATGGTTTATAGTATATAGTATATGATATATGATATGGCTGTCCCATTCTGAGCTGGGTATCTTTTATTCTCTGTAAATTGGCTAGTAGTGGCTCTATGTATTCAACATCTATTGTAGAAAGTGGGTTGGAGTTATGCAATGCAGTAATCTGTGAATAAAGATAAGAACTTGATGGACAACATAGAACTGTCATCATTTAGCAGAATAACAGTATCAAATTCTTCCCTATGGCCTATGGCATGAGTTGGCCATGGATTTTTGTCCCAGTTAGCACTACCATGGATGAATTCCATCTTGTAGAGAAGCCTTTAAATCCTGCTGGAAAGTGGTTGGTAACACCAGTATTCTTAGTATCTCTATTGTGCTAATTGGTTTATGTTGCCAGACTAGTGGTAATTGTAACTTGTAGGGTTTGGTGATGGGTAATACTGTTGAATTTCTTGCCGGTAGTGCTCACAGAAGCTTCCAGAACTATGAAACCTAGCCAGTAGGGAAGACACGTTCATGTCAGTACCAGTTTTATTTCTCTATGTCTTATATGTCAAATATGTGGTGTGTTCAGCAATAAGGGCTTACCATCAAGTTATGGGGGCTACCCAAATAAAATGCAAACCTGCAGTGTTGGAGTGATTATGGGACTGTTGACCATCAACTCAAAAAAAAACACAACAAAAAAAACCCCACTTTGCTCAATATTTTTGTTACACTGACAGAACTCATGTACGTATTTTCTGACATTCATATATATTTCTATTTACAATTCAGGAATTAGCATTGCTCATAATGTCATAAGTATAGTGATTCTTTATTAAAGTGAGTTAGCTTTGGGGAGGATTAGGTCTTGGCTGCCAAGGTTCATGGTGAACTTCTTAAAGTCCAGGAGATGGGCATCACAGCAGAGTCTTAACCAGATGGTGGGGCTTAAGTAGACTAAGGTTAGGCTTATGACCAGCAAAGAATTTACATTCAGAGATTTACATTCAGGAAATGTAAAATAGAACTTGAGAGGCAGCAAGCAGGAGCTGTAAAAAGCACCTGTTAGTAAGGCTGATGCTGTTAGGCTATGAGTCCAGGCCTTCTTTAAAGTAAACTTACATCTGCAGCTAGGAAAGGAAGGAATACATCCAAGACAACGCGAGCTAAAAAAACATTAGTATTCTAAAGAAAGGGATGCTAACAAAAGAGTACTCTTCCAGCTTCCCAGTGAGGTCATCCCATAGCTCTATAACCTGGCCTAAAATTCTATCCTTCTGTCTTGCTCCCTGTAAACCTTAAACCTGGTAAATGCTTTCTAGTGAGCAGCTATCAACCTTAGTTTATGTGTCTTCACATGACACGGACTTGTCCTGTTTAGTAAATATGGAGAGGTATTCTGCCTTTAAAATTGACACTCTAGCTCATATTGAGCTGGTTGTCTCAATGAGAATAATGGGACCAAGTATATTAAAAACACAAAGCCCATGCGAATGCCTGAGGAGCTACTGAAACAGCCATGTCTTGAAGGGTGAAAGGCCTTAGGAGAAGGAAATCTCATTATGATGAACACGACATTGTGTCTTGTTTCCCGCTTTGAGACATGTGCCAATTTATAGGTAATAAAATTCTACAAAAGTAAGTCGATTATATACACAAAATTCATGCTGCTGGCTATCCTTGAGGGAAATGTCATCAGGCAGACCACAAAAGGTGCTTTTATAAAATAGACTTATTTTATTTCTTAAGCTGGAATAGAGTTACATAATAACCCATGTGTTATTTTTACTTCAAAATTCCATGTACATAAAACAGTCCTCCACATTTCTCCTTAGCATACTAGGGCAGAGGAAAGGGAAAGAGTTTCCAAACAGTTCCTATTCAGAAAGATGCTCCATCTCATATCACGAGTTTATTCTGCAGTGACTTCCTCTAAAAGCACAGACAGGCTGCTTCTCACACACATTTCAGGTAACTGCTATTCCCAGGTGGTGATAAAAATCTTCAGGGCCAGAAGCGTCCTGTGTATAACTGGGCTCTCAATCCTTCAAAACTATCAATGAAAACCATAGACATTGAAATGGGATGTATATCCTCATTCTAGAAGAAATTTGTAACAGAATATGAAAAAGGCTGGTTTGGGCAAGAGTAAATGAAGACATAGAAAATCCATATATATATGCTAGGTTATAAACATTAAGAAGAAGCCAAGCATAGGGTAGAATCAGGTTAGGAAAAGCTATGGGATGAAGGTTGAATTTATAAAGAGACACAATATGTGAATCAAAAATTGTAGGAAGTGAACAAGATGTAGTGCAGAATAACACATAAGAGAAAAAAATCCAATTAATCAATACAATCTTTATACCTTTAATGTAAAACCCATCATGCAGTACAGCTTTCCATGAGAAAAGATTGGGCAAACAGCCATGATTTTATACAGTAGGCTTCATTGTGATTTCCAACATCAAAGCAATTCTTCTTTCATGGCTTTACCAACAAAATTTATAAAGAAAGGCCTTAAGAGAAAAGAATTTCCACAGGCAATTGCTTTTAACTGGGCACATACCTTTGTGGCACTTAGAATACCTTAACCATAATATTGCTTAATACATAATGCTTTCACTATGAAGGTGTGAAACCTTTTGCTTAGACCCATGGACAGTTGCATCTGTCCATCACTCTGTTCAATTGTAAGAAGGAAGAATGTTGGATAATAACAAATACCTAAAAAATACTAATATTTCAAATACTTACTACCAGCCCAAGCTATTCAACATATAACGTTGACAAAATATATATTAAGCTTGGCAAAAATATTGTACTGGGTGAAAGAAATGTAACAAAATTCTTGCTGAAGCTTTTCTGAAAAAATAGAACCC